>VDFB02281492.1:891227852-891255639 GCA_007258455.2 Sequoia sempervirens
GGATCACTCATCTTCAAAGGTTCAATGTACCCATGTTCATCCGCTTGTAAAACCACATTCTTCAGGTTGTGATAATCCATATCATCTGCCCAAGGGCACCCACCCTTTATAATAATGGTTGACACAAATAAATCATGATCATGATTAAGTGATTATATATATATATAAAATACAAAACAATATAAACATTTACAAATTCAATCAATATAAACACATATATGAACAACTTACCAATGGACTATAATCATGCCCCCCTTCAACGTGACCATGCTACCTACAATGTTTCTCAGTTGTTGTGATTAAAAGTCATCTCATCTTTAAGCCCTTGCAATTATTGCAAAGACAATAACATTTCCCATCATCCTTTCTTTTCAATCTAGCACACAATCTATCAAGTGTCTCTTCATTTTGTTCTCGACTAATATTATCTGACATGATTTTTCTTTGCCAAGCTTGACTATTTCTCAATCTTCAAAAAATATCAAACTCACACTCCAATAATTTTTATTCATAGACAAAATAGTCTAATAATTCTGATATTTTACACCAAAAAAATTTGGCATGCAACCACCCCAAAGAGAAAGATAGTCCAAGTTAATGACACAAAAACACTTTACAATGCTAATTCCAAAACTTATTAAATTCTGATTTACTATGATTTCCAACTCAAGTAAGACTCCACAATCAATATTGAACTTGATCACAAAATTCTACACAATGGAGGCATGAAGAAGTAGTATAAGTGACCCATTCCTATGGAGCAATGAGTCGTAATCATCATTGCTAAGGTCAATATAGATTTATCCTTTTAGTTAAAGATGCAATGTGTCACTTCTTATGACGAGCTTATCCCTAGGGCCCTCAACATTGAGACAGCCCTAATAAAAAACAACAGAAGCATTGGTAAGAGCATGATTAGGGTACAAACCCTAGGCCTCCGTAGAAACATAAACAATAACTATAGCGGATTAGTGAGGTTCCAATACCAGAAAGATTGAGACAATGTAGGTAATAACAAAATCTTGTAATCTAAAGATTGTAGCCAATAACAAGCACACTATGTAGCTTACTGACATTTGTAAATGCAATCTACGGTAAGAAGAATGACAGTCACTTGAGATGTGACAGTCAAAAACAGGCTAAGCAGTGACAAGATAATAAAGCTCAAACCTTGCATAGTAAAGTGAGATTTTAATGTTGAGTTTCTTACCCCTTGCTGACCTTGGTTTTTCAAATGCTTTTGGTAGTGTTAGGACAAGGCAAATGCAATCAGGGAATGATTGTCCAAATGAAGTAACAGTGGTAATCATAGGTTCAATGTTTCTTCTAGCCATTAATATTGTATAATGGAGGTAGTGGATTGCATGTTTGAGCAATGTTTTGAGACTCACCAAAGATGGGAAAATAGTGAATAATACCTTGTGGACTGTGAAGTAGTGTCAATAAGGTTGAAGGATCTTAAGAACTACAATACCATGAAACAATGAGTCCCCTGTAGTAAGTAGGCATTCTATAGGGCATAGTTTGATTTTATAGAAGGATGCTCATGAAAGGAATCTTCAAGTGATAGTGAGTGAGCTGTTTGAGATTGCAGCCGAGGGTGCAATACCCAGTCTTAAAGGAAGTTAGCAAAGCAGTAAATGTGCAAGAAAATCGAATCGTACACAACAAACAATTCACAATGTTATCTTCCATAATGCCTTGAGTTTGAAGAAAAAAATTTCATTGTATCTTCATGATGAAAGTGGTGAGCTTAATGGTCAATCACTGGCAACCATGATTTTAAAACATGCTATTGTGCTTATGGAGGCAACATTTTTAGCAAGGCAGTGAGTGGTGGTTTGGAACAATGGAAGGTATGAAGGACTTGCTTTATATTTTAATACTATGCGCCTAGCTTAAGACAACGCTCTAGAAGATTGAAGGTGGATTATGGAACTCAAGGGTTACCATGAAAAGGATTAAAGCAAAGACTCCAGATTCATTTAAAAGCCAATGTCATAAAGATATTAAAGATGTCACATAAAAAACCCTAGTAGCTGGAGTAATGAATACAGTGCCAAAGAGGATAGTATGCTGGGGTAGATTTAGGAGATCTCCAAATTATCTAATTACTGGGAAATACATTATTTATTTTTTTTAATTAAAAGAAATCATTCTAAACCCTATATAGGATACATTGATACTTCAAAAGCCTCTCCGGAAGGAATTTCTGATTATGCACATATATGTCAAGTAACATTCATAAGGTTTAGAAAAATCTGATCACTTTAGAATAGCCTATTAAACAGCGGGTTTTGAATGCACTACACAATTGATATAACACAACCATCAAGATATCACCAGAAGTTATAGGCTCTTTATTGCGCCTAAGATAATCACTCTTCGATCATGATATAATTACATCCTATCCTGTTAAACTTGAGACAACCTGAATGCACCCAATGATGATTATTGACACCTACATTATACAACCTGAATTAACTACATTAAATGAGTGCCTCCATTTCTATCACAAAATAGCCACATTAAACTTGGGTCACACATGAATGCATCCTGTATTTGTTATAGCACAACTGTGCCAAATGACCAATACAGTTATGGATCACATAATTACATTCACAAGAATCTGTTCCTCCGTTGTGATCTTATGGTGATTCCACACAACAAAATCTGGACATGAAATTCTCAAAACCTCTACAAATGAAATCTGATGAGATATTGCTTTAAAATATGATTTTCAAACCTGGAACTACAAATCTGACTTACTGAATTCTGCAAAAAGACAATGACTATCCTCAACCTGGTGATATCTTCTTGAATTTTTTCTGATTTTTCCCAGGAAAATCGTCCGTAGTTCTCCACAAACTGTCTCAAGTAGAGCAAAACACTGTCGCAATACATCAGGCGCGAACTCACTTTTCTTTATGTCGGCCACAATTTGATTTTTTTAATTTTTCATGTTTGTCGAACATTCGACGAAAATAATAGCCGACATTTCGACAAACACCAGGTTCGTCGATATTTCGACGGACGTCGGGGATAAACTTTCGAAACAATTGGAAATTACACATCAAATTTTACAAGCACCCGACAAACATCGAATTTTACATATTTTGTCGGACAGTTTCATCGTATTTTGCAGTCAAATGTATTAGTGTATGTAATCTGTTAAGGCCGCGACCTGTGCCTTGAGCTCATCCTTCGAGATCTTATCCTGCTTTATCAAATACACCACCATAGCCACTGACTCCTCAAGGTGACAAAATTTCTGCTCTCTAGTGGCGGTCCCCAAGTCGATGGTGGAGATGTTGTAACTTACCCCAGCTTGGCCAATCATAGGCATTGCTATTTGCACTGCTCGAGACCCAGACGCATCCATCATCACCCTAGATCGGACTTTGGGCTTCTTCTCCTTCTTTGTCATGATTTGAGCTTGATCCAAGATGGCCTCTAACCTCGCCCTTAGGTCCTTTAATAGAGGGGTTTTTCTTTCGAGCTGCCTCTCTAACCATTCAGGCACAACAGATTTCCCCTTAGGTGAATCATGGCCACCCTCACCCTTCTCGGTCAAGGCTAAGGTTTCTGCTCCCTTTTCTTCTGGGGACTTTTCTTTCTCCTTGGCAGCATCTCCCTCTTCCTCATCGGAATCTTGGGCGAACACGAGGCGTTTGATAGGAAGCACAATGGATAGTTGTTGTATGGTACTTTCTTGCTCTGCCGTCTCTTCTTTCTTTTCCTCAGCATGTTCAATCTCGTGCACATGTTCTACTAATTGCCTGATTTCGAGGCCCTCAATAGTTTGGGTCCCACCCTTAGTTTTGTTTTCTTGCCGCCATTCTTCTTCTTCAAGGGGTGGCCTTTCTTCCTCTGATTTGGTGTCCTTTGGCTGTCGGGCCAGTTCTTCTTGAAGATCATCGTCAAAGGCCTGCACGATTACCCTGCCACAAGTGCTACCTTCCTCGTCCCCACTCTCTGAGGAACCAGTTCCCTCCTCCTCAAAGGCTAGCCTATCAATTACTCAGTGTTCATATTCCAGGTGCTCGTGGTATTCATCAGCCTCCTCCTCATAGGCTCCTGAGGCTTCTCGTTCTTGTTCCTCCCACTCCTTAGAGATTAGCATGGTGGCTTCCATAGCCGATGGCTCTGTCAGTGGTTGTGAAGGCTGAGTGGTAGCGAGGGCTTGTGCAAGGGTTGCTTGAAGAGCGGGATCCATTAGGATCTAGGATAGCTCAGGGGGAAGATTCTGCATATGTCTCAAGAGAGCCTCAGGCATGGTGGAAATGGGAATAGGTGTTGTCACAGTTGCTAGAGGGAGTGATGTGGTTGGTGACATGGCAGCAGAGGAAGGGGGCGTAGTTATGGCAGAAGAGGAGTCAACAATTATTACAGACTCGGCCGAAGTTGAAGGGGCAAGATGGACATAAATGTGCACTGCCGGCGCGGATGTGGCAATCATAGCTAGAGAGGTAGGTGGCACAGTGCCAGGGGCAGGCAGAGCCAAGAGATGTTTCAATTGATCTGTACCCCTCACCACCTCCTCTTGGGTGGAGGGTTGTTCTGTGGTGCTCCCCACTTGTTTGAGCCTTTTGGAGGGTGAGCCTCCCGCTTCTTTCCTTGCATAGACCTTGGGGTCTGGAGACTGTTTTGTTTCTATCCCCTTTCTCTTCTTGGATCTAGTGACCGGAGGAGACTTGGAGGTCCCACTGGTAGAAGTGGTGGTAGCGGCATCCTCTGTGGCACTTGGCTCACTTTTGAGCCCTTCGTAAGTCAAAATTACTCCTTGCCACTTTAATTGAGCTACTTTCCCATCGACCCACTCCTTAGTACGAGCCAAGATTGGCTTGGTTATAGTGTCGAGGTCATCGACCTCCTGCTCATCCCATTCGATTGATGGTATTGGCAAATTGGCGACCACAGGGTACCTGAGGTGAATTATGGTGCTCTCGTCTTCCACAACTTGATCTGGTATGGGGAAAGGTTGCACCTTCCTTACAAACTGTACAGTCATTCGCATATAGTGCCTCGCCCGTACCTCTTTATCATCCTAGCAATCCCCCCATAAGTCTTCAATGTGATGAAGATGAGCGAACCCTTGTCCCAATGCCTTCCTGACGTGGCCATGCGGGTCTATCTATGGGCGAGCAGTGTGTAGGTAGAAATGGTAATCTTTCAGCACTTTTTCGGAGTTACCAGCACACTGGGAAGTTTGTAGTCTATACATGCCTTGGCCCAGAGTCATGGGATAAGAAATCCTCGCTATGTGTTTGCTACTGAAGATTGCCTGTATATGTTGGAGTTGCCGAGAAAGCTCCAGAAGGATGATTCGATCGTTGGGGTATCGAGGCAACCTGTTTGGCCTTTTAGTGAAGCCCCGTGCATGGATGTACGTGAACTTCGGGTACTGAATGAAAAGGAACGCATACTGTTTCGAAAGTGCCCTGGCACTTTGAGACCCTCCTCTTGAAGTCTCCAACAATTATTATGATAATATAGCCAATGAAGGCGTCATTTACTCTGTAGTATTCCCGTTTGAAGTTCTGGTATTGGAGCTACGGGTACCTATCATATGCCTTGAGTCTTCGTGCTTGCTCCTGATTGGGTGCCACAAATAATCCATTGTACTGTCTCTGATTCACCAAGGAATAGACAAGATAGGAAGTCATAAAATTTAGAGCTCTTCTTCATGTTGACGAATTGCTCATAGAAGCAGTTGCTTATTATACCTCCCCAATAGAATGAAGTCTTTTTGGTGACATCCTCATTCCCCCAAAGAATTTTCTCAACAAAGTACACCATCCATTCTTGAAAGTAGGCAGCCGCAGGAAGACCCATAACTCTGCTTAACATGGTGATGAAGTCGTGGTAATCTTTGTGGAAATCACTGAGAAAGAGTTCTTGAGGAACCTTCGCAGCGTTGCCCTACTTTTCTTTGAGCCAATGCTGATTTACTACCTTTTTATAGCCCGTTGGATTATCGTCCCATTCTGCTTGGAATTCTTCTATGTTGGGTGCTTCCATTTCTTGAAATGTGGGAATGTGGAAGGTCTTTGTGATCCCTTCAGGTGACATGTCGGCGAGAACATTTCCCTCTCTATCAATGATTGTCCTTGTGTCAGCTTGATATGCCTCATGATGGGCCATTACCAACTCAGGGGCCACGAGGGATGGAGGAAATCCAACAGCCTTTGCGATTCCGCTTTGCCTTATCAATCTTGCATTTTTGGTCATTGGATTGACCCTGACTCTTTGCGTGAATTCATCAATATTGACGTGGCCTATGTTGGTATCGGTGATATCCTTCCAATCCGTGGTGACTTTTGAGTGCAGAGGCTCACCGTGGAATTCGTATTTCATCTGGTCCTTGTCCTCTTTCCCTCGAGGAATCTTGCTTGGCCTTTTCCCTTTGTCTTTCTTGACGGGCGCCGCTGAAGGTCTTGCACCCGATTCCATATATCCTGCAAGCAAAGGCATAGTCAGCATAATAGATCACAAAAGCATTCATGTTAGCTGAAATCCTAAAGATAACATCCATTTTAAACAATCCATCAAGCATAACATGACCCTTTTTACCTCCTGATGTCATTGATCTTTTGATTGAGGGCATTTGGACAGTTCGGGCCTGGAGGGCCGGACTTCCTCATTAGGAATGCTATTTGGAAGGGAAAAAAGGGTGGAGGGCTCCCAAAGATTCTTTTCGGTCAGATTTTAGTACTTTGAGAGGTTCGTAATGAAGAGGACTGAAATTAAGCACGTGGGTCGAAGTCAGATTTTAGATTTGGGCTCATTTGAATCAATTTGGGAGAATCTGGAAGTCCTAGGCCAGAGAGCCGTCTGGAGATGGCAGTTTGGAATAGCAAATTGAAAACAAAATTCTGGAGACGAAACTATGGGGTTTGGGGTCCGATGGGCTGTAGGACGACCAACAGTTTGTAACTTCACTTTTCAGCGTTCAGGTTTGTGGTACCGGGAAGGCATTCATCTTTTTCCATTTGGGATGGCAAACATCGAACGAAAGTCCAGAGGGTGCAGCCCGGCAGTTAAGGTCTAGCGGGGTAGGGTTCTGTTAAGATCCGCAAGTCTTGCCGACAGCCAGGAGCAAGACCGGACCCGGCACAGGCGTCTGCTGCTTTGATTTCATTTTCTTAGTTCGGCGGCGAATGGGAAGGTGGAGTCCGATGGGCAGAAGAACGGGCGAGGATTTCCCCTTGGGACGGCAAATGATGATAGGGCTTCCGGGCGGTGGAGCCCAGCAAGAAGGAGGGCGATTCTTGTTCAAGTGACATCCCAGTGGTGAACGACGGTCTGGAGCCTGGAGGTCAGAAGGACATCGGGGAAGTGGTCAGCGAAAGCTTATGCTGAAGTGCGAAGTCACGTTGCTAGTTGGGAACAAGACCAGACCCGACAGAGGGGCCCGCCGTTCAACTTTGTTTTCAGCCCCACAGCAGACAGAAGGGCAGAGCCCGGAGCTTGGAGGTGCGGGCGATAATTTCGCCTCGGGACGACAGATAAGGAAGCACGGAGATCCAGCATCCAGAGCCTGGAGCGGGTAAGGGTGTACTGAGTTTAGTCAGGACTCCAATCGGAGAATGAAGGCGTGGGGCCCAAATGGTGGGGCTTCACCAGAAACTTGGAGGCAGACACAGCGGAAACTGAGAGGAACTCTGGAGGGTAGGATCCGCGAACTCAAAGGGCACCCAATCAACTTTGAAATGCCCACAGCGAGGAGAAGGGTGGACCTCAGAGCTCAGAGGGGCGGGAAGAGTTCACTGTTTTACACGGCGGCATCCAGGGTGACTTCCAATCGAGGAAGTCCGACGGCCCGGGCCCGAAGGAGGAAATTTCAATCAGTAGTAAGTTTCATAGTTTTGGTATGGACGGCCAAGACAGGTTCCGGGGCCAAAGGGGATGATTTCCCTGTGTGAAGAACAGCCGCAGCGAGGTGGAGCTCCAGATTGGTGATGAGGGCACCCTCGAAGGTTTCTTAAGTTTTCAAAACATTGGTTTTGTGTGCGATGCCGTATTTTATCATTTTCATGCCTTCTTAATGATTGTTATTCATTTAAATCCTTAGAAATCATGAAAACAATGCTCGGGAGGGTGAACGAAGGACTTACCTTGAACACTCGATGCGGGGAGATGTGGGATCCACTTACAATTGATGAAGTGATGGTGAGAGCGACGAGCGTGAAGGTGTCAAAGACGGTGGGCTCCTCTAGCAGGTTCTCCGATTGCTCTACAACTCTGTTAAGTGATAACAACGAGCTCGAGTGGGTCTTTTATACCCCTAATCACCATTAATGACTCTAGTAAATGCAGGTATGGAGAGAGAAAAGTTGGTGAATTTGAAAGTCGGCAACGGCAGTGAGAGACCCAGGGTCCGACGTCCAGGGGGGCGCAAGACGGCGGCCGCTTGAAGATTTCGACTCGGTTTGGTCGACGGCGGCGGAGAGAGAGTCAGGGCTTGGAGGGCGGAGTTCTACTAAAGACCTGCCATTAGAGACAACAGAATCATCAAGGAATTCCAGACTCAGAATTCCAGAAGATTGGGCTCAGAACACTCGACGGTAATCAGGATTTCCTGCAAACTCCTTAGATGAAAAATATGGCGGCGGGACCTGGAAGGTAGGATGCCGCTAGAGGTTCACCGTGAGTAAAGGCGAGACACTCTCGGAACCCTGGGAGCGGAACTCCGGGGTCCGGGGGTCGGAAGGTTAAACAGCCATCGATATTTAAAATATATTGCAAACGGAGAATGGGAGTTCGGACCCCGGGGTCCGGGAGGACATGAACCGAGCACCGTTGAGAACGGCAGGCGCAACGGGGAAGCCTGACAAAGGAAGCCCGAACGGCCGGGGCCGGCAGGGCCTAGGGCTGTCAACAGGGTCAAACTGCTAGGGGGACTCTGCGAGGCACCAGATCATGACAAAATTAAGAGGGGATGGCATGGTCAACTTATGGTGGGACTTTAAAGCAACGTTGACCATTCGGGACACCAAAAAAGGGGGGCACGCAAAAGGAGGCAGTGACAAAACGACTCGACATGACGAAAGAAAAGAGGGTCCCCGTTCCGAATGGGGCGTGTGTGCTAAGGGCACAACAATTCCTTTGATTCTAGATCTACTTGTCATTGTTCTTCTCGTCTTCAAAATTCGATGTCTAATATGATTTTGAACTTTCACCCTTTTCAAATTCTAAACCTTTTTTATATTTGGAGCCTTTATAATTTGTAATCATTTCATCAAGCTTTGTAGAACTCATCTTGAATTTATTTTCATAAATGCTTGCTCTTCTAGATATGATCTTAGATTCACAACTTCTTGTTCAAGCCTTGTACATTCTTTAGATTTTCTTTTCACCATTGCATTCAAACATTCCTCAACTCTTTTCTTTTCTTAAGCATGTAGCTTCAGACAAGTGATAGTTTTATTTGCTTGCTTCAATTGTTCACTGACTTCCTTATGCCTATCTTTGAACTTCTTGATTTTATCTCTCAATTTTTTGATGCATTCATCTGCTTCTTTGACATTTTCTTTCATATCTCTATTTTCACCTTTAGTCCTTTCAAGATCTTCAAGGAAAACTTTTAGTCCTCCATCTTTGTCAGGCATGTAATCTTCATCTATGAATCCAACAATAGGAATCTCTTCTAGAGGAGTAGGTAGCCTTCTAATAGCCATGTGTTCAACCTCCAAGATCTTCCCCAAGTGGTTAAGCTCTTTCTAGGGAACCAAGCTCTGATACCAATTGTTGAACACTCAAAATATTGAGAGGGGGGTGAATCAATATTCTTTTAAATAAACCATTCAAAAATTTAAACATCAAATCCACTTAGGAGATTCATATGTAGTAAATGAAAGAAAACATGAAACATCAACAAGATCACATAAAATATGAACATCGGGATTTTTACATGGAATGCCCCAAATTGGGAAAAACCACAGTGAGGATTAGCTCACAATATATTATAACCAGTTATAGTATATTTACAAAAGTGCTCACTGCAGGTGGAATCACTATCTAAGTGGAATCACTATCCAAGTGGAATACCTGTCCAAGTGGACTCACTATCGAAGTGGACTCATTGTCCAAGTGGACTCAAGTTATCCAAGTGGACTCACTGCCCATAGTTTGAGAGAAAAAGAGATAGAAGAGAGTTTTGGCTCATTGTCTAAATTGAACTGTTACAATTGCATTTGTCATATGCACATAAATTATAGTTCCAATGAAACTCAATAAACTAAATTTACACACTTCATCTGATTTTGATCTATCTCTCTGCTTTTCTCTACATTTGCATCACTCTAACATTCTACTCAACATTCACAACTTAAATTTTCAATGTATTTTTATCATTCACATCAATTATATGTCTCTCATATCTCAAAACATCGAAAGGGATCTAGCATATATATCCACTTCAAGCATAACATTAATTAGGTTAGCCTAATTAGATGTATCATATAAAATAGACAATATGTAACTTGTTGGCTCAAATCCTTCCACACATGTCTCGCACCAAGATTCAATCCTTAAAATAATTTGAAACAGGTCAGCATGGACCTATAATATCTCCCACATAACTCTGCAACACTTATTTAACCTTCACATATCTTCACACCTATTAGGTCAACACAATAGAAAACCTAATATAATTTTTTTCAATTGTATACCTATATTCAGACACACGTACTTCAAAATGCTATGCCATATGGAATTCAAACTCCATTAACATTTGTCAACATCTCCTTAAATACAGAAAAGAAAAATTCTATCCACAGAGAAGTTCAAACTCTCCTAATCACATGCACTGTACATGAAATGATTCTAATTGTTAGGACAAAATTTTGTCATTCATATCTTTCAAACCAAGAGACAAAACAAGATGAAATTTTAGAACTAGATGCTTTTACCAGCCAACAAAAACATACTAGAACCATATAGTGAAATATCAATTCGTGGATCAGTGTGGACCCAAAAGTTGGATGCCTTGTACCCAGAAACATTGGTAAACACACTTAGTCATTTTTCATCACAATTATCTTCATAAGATCAAACCATCTTGCAAAATTGTCTTTCACAAACATCAAGGTACAAGCCTTATAACATGTTTTGGAATGTTAGAGCCAACCAAAATGATCTATTCCAAATTCTTCACACCAAGATCCAATGTTGATATCAATGACAACATCGCAACACATAATAGTATACCTTGTGCTTATCCCTCATGCTCATGTTGTCAACAACAACATCAATGAAATATCAGTCTTCGAATAGAATAGGCAATGGAAATGCCATGAATTGAGAGTAGAGACCAATTCTATGTTGGAGCAAAATGTTGTCTTGTACAAGGAGAGCTGGCACCAACGTGAGTTGATTTAGAGGATCTTTTCCTAATCATTGAGGTTAAATAGATGGAAATATACCTAGGCTATAGAACTCATGGTCTAGTTAAATAAAAACCAATGTGAAAAGGCTTGGTTGATGACAAATAACCTACAAAGTGGAAGTACCATGATTGTGACTAAATTTTTGAAATATTTTTCAACATATAGAGGGACTTTACTCACTATTTTGGAGTTATTATTTCTTCAAATTTAGTTTGATTTTTCTCCACTATTGGAGTAGGAGGAAAAATATAAAGTAAGAAAGAAATGTGGAGATACCATTCTCGCTGATATGACTATCTCTTTATTTGGAATCAAGTTTACCAAACTTTCATGCTAATTTTTTTAATAAGGTTTAGGCATATGCGTTATAGATTTATCAATCAATCCAAGCTTGAATATTCTTTACTTGCTTCTTAAATTCCCTTTTTTTATTTCAACGATTATAAATTCTATTCTATGTAGGCTATAAGTAGTTAACAAGCAGTTGAAACCCCTAAAACCCCTACAAAAGAGATTTAAGGAGATTCTTTTGTAGAACTTATTTTTTAAGCAACTATGGTGTGTGGCACATTGTGTAAGATTTGAATGCGAGCTTTGATGGGTTGTGTGAGTTTTCATGTTCAAATTGGAAAATTGGCTAGTAATTCAAAGAAATGGAGTTTATTTCATTTTTTTTGTGAAGTTTGTTATTTTAGAGTTATTATTTTAAATATTGTATGTATTAGAGTGATAACAAAAATAAAAGTGTGTTTATGAAGGTATAAGGTCGACTAGTGTATGAGTTTATCATTGGTTGAAATTGACATTGTCATCTTTTAATCATGGCTACACATATGTGTAGCATTGAAAAAAGTAACCCTTTTTCACGCTTAGTTTGGGAATTAACAACTAATGATAAAATAGACTTAATTGTGTCGTATTTAGGGTGTTGTAAAGTGTTTTCTTACACTTTCACACTAATCTAGGGATTTATTAAATAATTAAGGTTAATTAGAGCTTAATTGGCCCATTTAATTCAAATCCAAGCCTTATTTATTGCATTTTTCAAGGATTTATCTTGACACTCATTAATAATACTTTATAACATTTAAATTGGAAAAGTTGGATTCCTAGAAAACTGTACTAGGACCCATTCACCACTTTGGGCAAATGGGTCCTCCTTACCTAGGACACCCTTTTTTTAACATATTTGAGTTGGGTTTTTAATGTTATTTCACCTCCCCAAAGCTTGGTCCTAGAAAATTGTGCTAGGTGAATGGGTCCTCCTTACCTAGGACACCCCTTTGTGAACTTAGATGTGGTGGGATCTTAATGATTTTGAATCCTATATTTGATGTCAGCTTGGATTATTTGAATTTCGAGGTTAATCCTTAGATTTAGTATAAATATAAGGTTAATTCACTTAGTTTCATCATAAGTGACCTAGAAATTTAGAAACATCCAAGCATTTGAGCATTATAGAGCATTTAAAAGGCATTCAAGGGAAGATTATCAAGGTTTTATTGTAGAAATTCAAGATTATATCATCATGTCAAAGGCATAATTTATCAAGCATGTAGTTGAACTAATGTTGTTTATGTAGTATTGAAGATCCATTTGCAAGCATTATTTCATATCCAATTGAAGATCGAGATCTACTTTCTATATGGCCACTTAATGTTAGATTGTATATTTACATTCTAAGACATCATTAAAGGTATCATTGTTTCATGTTTCATGTTTCATGTCCTTATTTCATTGTTTCATCACAAGGTTTAATTATCTAAATGATGTTTGACCAAGGGAAATCCCTATTCCCTGACAATCAACAAGTTTTTCTCGTCTTTGATTTGTAATTGTAGGATTTAGGTTGAAGATCAAGTGGAGAACAAGATTGAAGCAAAATTGTCAAAGTTGAAAAGTTGCAAAGTTGTCATTCATATTGCAAGATCATGAAAAGATGTCTACAAAATTTGTTTCAAAATTTTGGGAGCTAGTCACCTAGGAGCTGAGACCACAAACCTTGAAGAACAAAACCCGTAAGTCAATTTTTAGAAACCCTAATAGGAAGCCATTTGCCACTTGGGGTGAATGAGTCCTCAGTGACCTCAAAACATCAGTTTTTCAACAAGGTACACATTGTTTCAGCCTCTCAAAAACCTCCCTCATTGTTGTTATAATAGTTAGGATTGATTTTTTATTGTTATTTATGCATTTTAGCTTTCATAATTGAGTGAAACATCCCTAAGAAAAATAGTGGTTCATCATCTTGTTGATTCATTTTGGTGAACCCATTTTTTGATGTTTCAATATGTCAAATACTTGCTTGTGATTTAAGAGCCATGTTTGTTAAACATGACAAGGCCTCCAAAGAGTCATTTAACACATCAAATGGACAATGTGCAATAGGGTCATATTGGAGTTTGGTGGCATCAGAGGATGGAGGAATTTCCATCACCTCAATTTAGCTTCTCATTTTGAGATGGTGCTTTGCACATGAGAAGCAATTTTTTCCTTCCTTTCTTTCTATGTTTTGTTTTTGGTGGTGATGGATTTGAAGAATACATATATTGGAGACAATTAAGGGATTTGATGTTGAAGCTCAATATGGATTATTATCCAATGAGTTTACAAGATTGTAATATAAAATTATACTATTATGAGGGTCATCAGAAAAATTGAGGGAGCATTGTTGCAACTCAATATGGATTGTTGTTGAATAGTTTCAGAATTAGTGATTCGATAGTTTGAGAAAATGGTAGTTTAAGAATTCAAGAATTTAGCTTGGAGCTACACCCTTATGAGGGTCATGAGGCAACTTGATGAAATTCCACCTGATTCAAGTTTTGTTTCTTTAATAAAATATTTTCTCATGAATGTGCATTTATGTAGTCAACAAGTTTTGTTATGCAAGCCTTAAGAGGGGGTCCCTTAGCAAGGTAATTTTTTTTGTTTTAGCGGTACATTTGCAGGAACAATGTAATAAGGGGGAGAATGTTAGTGTAGCTACTAATTACTATTACATTGTTTTCTTAACTATAATTACTGACAGTAATGATGTGGTTGACAATTGCTAAACTATTTTATCCTCTTTAAATATGTACACTATTCATAAAGTAACTTCAATTAAGTATTCAACTTCACTATAGAAAGGATATTCTTCTTGGTAAAACTCTTGATTTGATTTAATAGTGTAGACAAGTTTGAAGACACACAAAGCAACTATATGATATGCCTAGTTAATATTTTTATTTTATTTTATTAATAAGCATTTTTTTATACTAGAGCTATGAACTAGAGAGGCCACAAATTGGGGATAACATTGTGGGTCAAGTCTGCAAGCACATTGGATTAGCGAAGGCATAGTTCCTTCGATCATAATAGCGCAACAGAGACTTGAACCTTGGTGGCCACAACAACAATGCTGCCACTTAACCATCACACTATGGGATGAACCCGATATGCCTAGTAAATATTGATATCATATTGATGCAATTTTAATTCTTGATGCCATAACATTATTCCTTAATGCTCGTTGACCTAGATTCTAAATCTCTTCTAGTTGATCATAAGGGATTAGGGTTTTTCTTTTTATTCAACACCCTAGAACACAAATTTGAGTATTTCATGCTCAAGTTGACAAGTAACAACTAACTAGAAATGTTTTGACATGGACCCATAATTAAGTTTAAATAATTGTAGGTTTGAGGATCATAATCATGTGTATGAAAGCAATCCAATAAAATAAAAGATAAAGTTGACAATTGAACCCAAATCCTCATAATATATGAAATCAAAATCTATCAAAATTTATAATAGTTACAAATTTTAACATAAAAATATACTACTATACAATAATTATGACGTTTCACACAAATAAATTCAAAACAAAGCATACACATTTCACTCTCACATAACTAATAAAAGTTAAATTTTTCTATTTATTTATTTTTTGATTGAGAATTTCCCTTTAAAAAGGCAACTCCAATTAAGTGGTTTGCCTAGTGGACAATCAACCTTTTTGAGTGGTAAAAAGTGGTCAAATGATTATTTTTATCCTAAAAAGTCTAAAAGTTTATGTAACAATATATTCTTTTGACTTTGGTCGTCAAACAAACCTTTTTTGTTCATTTAAACGGAGTTTTTTTACACAACAAATGTTATGGTAGTAGGAAAGTTTTCTTCTACAGCGGGATAAATTGCATCGACAGCTTCATACATCAAAAATTTGAAGCAGGCATTCCATTGCTGATGATCAGAACGTGCGCTCACCGTCAGTTTATCTCCCATCCTCAGCCAATTGAAGTTTGAAATAGCCTCTGCTCGCACAACACGTATTTCCAACACATCTTCCCTTCCATAATCGATGTCTGGGTGGATCACTTTGCGTGGACGTGAATTGTGCTTCCTCTCAATGTTGTAGCACAGCCTGTTCGTGCCTTCCCGATTCAAGACTTGCCCAAGCGAAAGACAACAAACAATATATCCTGCACAATTGTTAGTCTCATTGTGATCTGCACATAAATCAAAACAACTTTCTTCCTCCCCGTCCCGTCCATTCGCCTCGGCACGCAGCCAGGTTGAAGTGATCACTGGACTAGACATTAGACATTGGCTGTCGAAAGAGATCTCCTGCAAATACTTATATACATTAGTTATTTAGACATTACATGTACGTTTTTATATCGTGTAAGCTCTTTAGTGCGACGGTTTTATCATATTCAATTTACCTGAAGGGAATCATAGAAAGATTGGAGTTGTACTCGGGAGACGCCGGGCCCGCCAATGAAAACACTCTCCAAAGATTTCAGACCCTGCAAGCAGCTTCCCAGTGTGTCGGTGGACATATTTTGACACTCCATTAACTTCAACGTGGTTAGTCCTTGCAAAGATTCTAACCCACCCAGCTCCATCAGATGACGTGATTTGCTGACGTCTAATCTAGTGAGATTCGTCAATCCCGACAAGCAGGGTAAAGTGTCCAGACGCGTGCAGTCGCGGACGTAGAGCATCTCCAGCGATGGCGGGACCGCTGGCAAAAGGGAAAGCTCGCTGCACCCGTCCAAATGCAGCTCCCAAAGTCCACTTAGCTTTTGTAAGCCGCCCGGGAGGCTGCGAAATCCATTATGCTCAAGATGGATTACTCTTAACGAAGACAATTCGAATGTTCCGTCTGGAAGTCCGTGGTCACACAGTTGGCAGTAGCCGGCATCCAGATAACCCAAAGCTTTTAGGCCGCCAATTGTGTCCGGTAGCTCTCTAAGCTTAGGATTGTGATGAATTTCTAATTCTTCCAACCGAGTCATATTGCCAAAACTAACGGGAAGATTGCATAAATTCTTACACCAAGACAGATTCAATTTTCGCAGACTTGAAAGCCTACCGAAATCCTCGGGCAGAGAAGAAACACCACAGCCTTCCATGTCGAGAGAATCTAAGCTACGGAAGTTTCCCAGAGTATTGGGCAGGCTTCTCAGTGAATAGCAATTGTGTAAGTCCAGTATCTGCAACTGGCTATAGATTAGCATAGAAGGAAGTCTCTCCAGGGACGTGCATCCACTTAAAATAAGCACTTTAAGTTTTCCAGGCTGTATCTGTTCAAGCATCATGATATGCATAAATACAAAACCTTGATTTCTTTACACTAAGAAAGAGACAAGATATCTATTACTTACGTTAGGATATTCGTATGTTTTTTCGTCCCAGAGATGAGTTATCTGACTATCGGTCACCTCCAAAATAACAAGCTTGTTCAGGTTCATTCCCCAAGGTAGCCGTTTTGATGAACATCTCCTCAATCTTAGCCATCTCAAATCGTCGAAGTAGCATGGTTCAGAAAAATGTCCCTCTATCACAACATCTGCAAGCCAAAGCAGCCTCAAGTTGTACAGTGGCATGAACAAGTCTGCCTTCAATGTCTTCCTCTCCTTGGGTTCGTAGCAAAGATTACGCACTGTCTCGGCGTTCTCCTTGAATCCATAGAAAAATACACAAATATGACTGACTTCCAGTTTAATCAGAATTTGGCTATCAAAGATACAAACATAAAATAGACATACAAAATTTTTGTTCAAACTGAAACACTTAAAAAATAACAGGATTTAGAGAAACATCAATACCAAGGGTCGATGTAAAACATACTGCACGGTGTCCTCATCGAATAGTCTTGTGGGCTTAGAGGGCTGGGAATTCATTTCATTTGCCATATTTCTTCCCAAATCTTTGAGGCAGCCATGAATCAGCAGCTCGTTACTAGGGCCCAAGTTTACTAAGGACCTTTGGAAGAGATTTCTGAGAGAAGCATGACAACCCCGTTTCAGTTCTGCCCAAAAGATCAAAGCTATGTCTTTGTCCCTCCCTGTAAGAAAGCAAGTAATATCTAGAAACATTTCCTTCTCAAAAGGATCAAGGGCGTCGTAGCAGGCTCTAAGTATCTTTTGCATGTTGGGCTCAGACTTTAACTTGTCTGCCATGCCTTTCCAAATATTTTTATCGCTCTCACCAGCCACGCTTTTGCCAAGAAGTTGGAGGGCAAGAGGAAGGCCTTCACAGGCACTAACAATACTGCTGCTTAGAGTTTGTAGCTCTTGACCTGGACAGCAGCAGTTAGGGAATGCGTGGAATTTAAATAACTCCATGGCATGTTCGTGAGGAAGCCCCCTCACCTCGTGCATTTCATCAACGTTGGCCGATTTTAGAATTTGTTGATTCTGAGATGTGATGAGCACACAACTGCCTGCCCCGAAGTCAGTGTAATTTCCCCCGAGTGCTTCAAGCTGTTCGACACTTTGAATGTCATCCAGCAGAAGGAGAATTCTTTTACCCTTGAGATACCGTTTCAGGTGAGCTTTACCTCTATGAACATGATCTACTTCAGCTCTGAATTGGGAAACCTCTTTGAGCATATGGGTCTGCAGCTTTACAAGCCCATTTTCCTCATCACATCTTTCTCCCACACCCAGTACAAAATAATGCAATTCAAACCTTGAGTACAAGAGTTGATTGTAAACAACCTTGGCCAGGGTGGTTTTACCCATCCCACCCATCCCATGTATACCCACTTTTACAATCTTCTTCTGACGATCCGCTATATTTAGTAATCTCATGACATGCTCTACACCCCAGTCTAAACCAAAGCACTGTGGAATGTCCGGACAACCCTTCTCTGAAAGTAAGATGTTCACAATTTTCTTCAACACTTCTTCAATCAAATTTGCCTCCCTGTGAAAGTGTAAAAACTAATATCAATGGCATAGTTTTACACATGTCAATTGGAAAGGAAAAAAATCACTTCAATGCAGGCTTACCCGGAAATTTGATTAAGTGACCAGCCAGGTTGACCCCCAACACCCTGTAATGAGCTTTTCCATTTAGTGATTTTTTCAGGGCTGAACTTTTTCCGATGTTGCTCGAAATGTTGCGCATATTACCCTCCATCCGGGTTACAAACGTCTGAAGGAGAAACATCGTAAAACAGAGGGATGATTCTGTTTCCACACTTGTGCATAAGCCGTACTTCCTTCAAGCACCATTTTGAGTCGGCGAATTTTTTGGAGAAAATAGGAATATAGATTCTACTTGACCGAATGCCTTGCTCCAAACAAGGGGAGATATATTCACCCTTCTGTAAGCTTTTACTGTCTAAGAAGGTAGCAATGCCCACCTCAACAAGAGCAGAATATAATCGATTAGCAAAATCTCGGGTGTCGGCGCCGCGAAAGCTCAAGAAAACATCATGAACATATGTTTTGTCAATACAGAGGGACATGTTTCGTCTGCAACTTTTCTCAAAGACGAGAACTGATAAACTGCTGAAAGGGTAGATTGGGTTCCGTTTATGTTTGCAGTCTATTTGATATTCTATGCAAATTATTTATGTACGTATCCCCATTTTCTTTTATGCCATCCACGTATGGGGTATAAAAAACATCATATTTCATGTACATATTCATATATATTTCTCTCTATGTAGAATTCTTATGTGAGTATAGTATACTGTGCATTCTATGTTTATTATACTTGTGGATAAGATTTTATTGTACCATTCTTTTTTAGATTGTATGAAGTTGGGATTCGAACACTGCACATTGGGCTTACAAGCCATGGCTTTTAACATGTTGATAATTAGTCAACCAAATTCTCTGTCACTCCAACATTATCTCAGCCGTCCTTAAAACTTGATAAGACAGGTGGGGTCAACAACTATTGTTAATTCATTGATTCAAGGATGGCCGTAGGATAAAAAGCAAACCAAATCTCCACTCCTCCTAATTATTTTGCTTCGCTCGGTCTCAGCCGCCTTAAAAATTGACCCGAGTTCGAGTTCCGTTTTACAGGTGGCTTCAGACAAATTCTATAATAACATAGGATCAATTGGCCAAGACAAACTTTTAGAACAACCAATAAAATAGAGCTTAGTTGGACAATGAAAATATCTGGTGCACATGGGATGCGCAATTTTTTTAATTCAAATAGTGTTTTTCTTAGAGGCGATCACCTCTATGTTTTTAAACTTAGTTTATGTCTTTTTAATCATGTTTTATGTTATTTTATGTGTTTTTTTAATAATTAATTAAAAAAATTATGATTTTAGTATTTTTTTAATTTTTGTATTTTAATATATAATATCTTTAAGTTTAAAATTTATTTGACTTAATTCTTAGTAGGTTTTTGCTTCTACATAAAGTTGTACCCATGATTATGTCCTCCAAATTGGATTGCAAGTGTTATCACATCTCTATAATTCAAATTCCTAATTTTGAAGGTTAGCAACCTTGGATTTGACCATTACATGTTAGCATGAGCACCAGGCATGAGCACGAAAAATTTGAGTTGTGCATTTGAAAACATCCTTGGACACTTTGAAAAAAGAATAAATAATAAAACTTGTAGACCACTAAATATTGAAAGAAAATAAGAATAATTCTCCTCTCATAGAAATTAGAGATTTACACTCATCTACTAGCATCAAACATCAACAATAATCTCCAATTGACTATTAACATTCATTCTCAAAGCTCAACTTGAACACTCATAGAGTAGGCTCCCAAAGTTGTTTCTTAGAATGACCTAGATTTCCTTACACAAAAATGCACATCCTATTATTTTGTAGGTACTAAAGTCAAGTTTTTGGTAAATATCAAACCGCGTTGTCAAGAAATAATTTTGACAAGTAGCCCAAATCATAGGAAAAATCCTATCCCATGTCTTCGAATTTTTAAGTATTAGTTGTTGTGGGCTTGTAATTATACATATAATTTCAAATTTTGTTCTCTTTCGAATTGTGCCACAACAATCAAATTCCACATTACATCAAATCTTATCTATCTATCCATCTATTAAATTGATTATTTTATCGTTAATTAAACCAAATTATATTTGTAGGGTTATTTATTTCCTACACGCATTTATTAATTTACATAAAGATCATATAAAAATAAAGAAAGAGATTACGCTATGAAAGCTATAGTAGCCATATTTAGTAAATGAGAAAAAAAGGCTTAACTACACAAAATGTTTAACTAACCGTGGATATTAAAATAATAATAAAAGTCTAAATTCATGTTGTAAGAAAACCAACATATCTAATTGTAGACACCTAAATTTGGACACTTAATTTATCCAAATTTATCCCCTCTCGTCTAAGCATCCCCTTATTTGCATTAATTAAGTAATATCGCTATTATTTAATTAATATCTTTAATTCTTCTAATCCCTAAGGTATCGAGTTAAATAATTAAATACATTCCCCCTTTCATCAAATGAATTAAATAAATATGACATTTATTTAATTCCCTTTATGTCACATCCTCCATCATTTTTATCTAAGCCTAATTAGTCTCCTAATCTCATCATTAGGATGTGCACATGCCTAATCCTTGATTAGGATGTGTCACATCCTCCAACTTTTGCAAGTTGGCCTCTAATCTCTCTTAGCCACCTAACCCTCCTCTAATCCTTCATTAACTAGCCTAATCAACCTGTCAAGGAATTTTTAATTCCTTTTATCCTTCTAAGGATATTAAATTTATTTTTCTCTTCCCCATGTGATCTTTGACTTGTCACATCAAGTCACATGTGAAATCTAACCCTCTTCTAATCTTCATTAATTAGTTTAATCAAGCACTTATACAACCTTAATCACTTAATCAAGTCAACCCTATTAAATGCTTTCTCCTTTTGATTTTTAATTCACATTTAATCCCCCAATGCATTTAAAGGAATTTTAAATTCCTTCTCTCATCCCCATGAGAATATTTGAGGAATTTTTAATTCCCCACTTGTCCTCTCACCCACATGGGGACAAGTACCTCATTTATGAGGAGACCTTGTCCCAATCCCAAGGTACTATGTACCCCCCTCCATGTCATGTACTATCCTTCAACCTCATGTACACATCATCCCTTTTAAGCCATATCACATGCCACATGTCAAGATGTGAGGGCTTGTGAGTTCTCAACTCACCTTAGCCCTACATCTTGATCTTTGTGACTCAATCTTCACCGTCCATTTCCCTAGAGATTTCCAAAATCTCTATAAATACCCCCTCTTTTCTCTCATTTTGGAGAGATCATGCATTGTAGCCAAACTCTTGCAAATTTTTCCTAAAATCCATACTTAGACATTTTCATGCTTGCACCGACTTGCATCCATTATCATATCATCATCTAGCTTGCATCTTGCCATCCAAGGATCATACAACATCGAAGATCGAAGGGCCAACCAAAGGATTGATTCGACATAAGGTAAAAGGTTCCACTTGTTTTTATTTTGTGTTGATTCCAACTAGGCTAATCTTGAGGTGTAGGTTGTTTTAATGTTATTTTGCGTTACTTCGTTTGCTGCTCATTTTCTACAACCCAAATTTGACCTATCACATTTCTGGCATGCCTGGTGAGACCCACAAACGGGTCTCTTGCTTTCACGTTTTCTATTTTTTGACTTTTTGCAGGTACAGTTCATAGTTGGGCGGACCCGACCCTACAGACAGGCGGACCCGCCCTCCATAGACGGACCGGACCCTCTCCAGGGGCAGACCTACCCTCCCAGATTGCAGAAAGTGGTTTTTTAAAAAAAAATTCACAGTTGGGCGGACCCGACCTCACAGATAGCTGGATTAGCCCTCACAGACAGCCGTATTTTCCCTCATAGACAGCCAGATTCGACCTCGGATGATCCCATAATAGTGGTTTACAATTTTTGGCCAAACTGGACACTGAAATTATTATTTTTAACTAAATCTTCACATTCGAGCACCTATAGCGGCTAAAATGTGAGGGATTTGAAGAAGGTACAAACTAGAGTCTCAGCAAATTTTGTTTGTAGATTCTAAAAATATTTTTTTCAAAATTTTTGGAATCAAATTGCACTTCTTTTTCCATCTCCCACAAAAATAGATTTTTTTCAGAAAACAACATTTTTAAAAAGTGACGCACCCCGTACAATGCATTCTAACTTTTTTTCCCTGAAGGATAAAATTTCTAATCGTCAAGATTAACAGCTGTAACTTTTTGTATATGTCAAAATTTAATTTAATTTTTTGTTGGATCAAGGACTTCAATATTTGGTGCACTCATATTTTTCAATTTTTTTTGATAATATTCTATTTTTCCACATGTGAAGAACAAAAATTCATTTTGATGAAAACCTATGTTTAATAAAACTTAAAAACAAATACATAACAAAACCAAAACATATTAAAATTATATTCATTGGATAGCTTGTTCAGGAATACCATAATCATTTGAAATAAATTTTAAATGAATCATTTGATCCTCCAAAATCTAAATCAAAAGTGATTTTTTATTAGCACTTTGATAGGTGTAAAGGAGATGCATTTATAGGTATGGTTTAAAACTAGCGAGGTTCTATCCAAGGGGGTTTGATCTAAGGTGATTTGATCAAACCCTCTTCAATTAGAATCCTTAAAATGGAACTTTTTAAGGCTTAAATCATTATATTTTCTAAAAATATGTGATTTCAGCTAAAATTTGTTCCTCTCAGGAATTGTAAACCACTATTATGACAGCACCCCCTCACAGACAACTGGATTTTTCCTTACAGACAGCCAGATTTTCCCTCATAGACAGGCAGATTTTCCTTAGGTAGCTTTTTTGGAGAAGTGAAATTTTAAATTTTTAGCATTTTTTTGACTGTTTTAAGGGTTCTTAACCCCTAATTAGGAACATAGCTTAATTAAAAGTGTTTCAATCAATCTTGTATGTTGTGTTTTTAGGTGAGCTACTTGACGTATCCAATCCCCTTGTGCCATTCAGCGATCCTAGGTGACAAGAAATCGTAGCTTACCACGTCCTTGAGTCTACCCATTTTATTTTTCTTAGTGGGACCTGCTTGGGGATTTCATCACCCCAAGGGATGATTCCAACCATGTGTACTAACGGGGTATATAAAGGGGGAGAGTGAAAGTTGTACCTCAATCCAACCACGTTGTAATTGGCGAAGCATCGGGATGATGTGAAGAGTTGGTCCGAGCCTTTTAGGTTCCCGACTCACGCTTGTAACAGGTTGGTGTTCATGGTTTGGGCCTCACGTACCAGGTGTATATCGAGGACTCCCTAGTAGCCATGTTCATCCTAGATTAGAGGACTTTGTTGACCATTTCCTCTCTACTAGACTTAGGCTTGTGATTGCCTGCTTTGTCTTCTTTGTGCAAAACCAATGATTGTTTGATTTCCTTCATTTTTCCATAGCCTTCTGATTGTTGACCATTGTATTTTCAGTCCTTTACCTTGGTCTTTTATGTCAAAATTCAAGTTAAATCATCCTTGGGCGGACTTGCCCTCATCCAGGGGCGGACTTGCCCTAAAAATTGGTCATTTGGAGCCTGTTTTTGGCCTAATTTCATAAGTTTTTCATCCTTGGGCAGACTTGCCCTCATCCAGGGGCAGAATTGCCCTAGAAACTAGTCATTTCGAGCTTGATTTTGACCCAATTTCATCATTTTTTCATCCTTGGGCGGACTTGCCCTCATCCAAGGGCGAACTTGCCCTAGAAACTGGTCATTTGGAGCCTTATTTTGACCCAGTTTCATTAGTTTTTCATCCTTGGGTGGACTTTCCCTCATCCAGGGGCGGACTTTCCCTAAAAACTGGTCATTTAGAGCCTGATTTGGACCTAGGATCATCATTTTTCATCCTTGGGCAGACTTGCCCTCATCCAGGGGTGGACTTGCCCCAAAAATTGGTCTTTTCAAGCCTGTTTTGGACCTAATTTGATCAGTTTTTGCTCCTTGGGCAGACCTGACCCATCCTTGGGCAGACCTCGCCCATGCAAGGGCGGACCTAACCTCTATTTAGTCAGATTTGACCAACTTTCGCTCCTTGGGCGGACCTGATCTGACAGACAACCATATATGCCCCGCCATTTCCACAATGGTTACCCGTTTTCCTCCATTCAAGGGCCAATCTTCTCAATTTTTTGTGCTCTTTCCAACAACATATACCACTTCATACTTTTGAGAAGTTGGCCAGGGCACCTTTTTCTTCCCCATCCGCCTCCGCAAGGGGGCATACCCTACCATTCTCTCCGTTTACTTATTCCGAGTAAATGTTCATCCATTTAATGCATCATTTCATCATTCTGAAATCTCGTTCTTTCATTTTGATAATCTGTTTACTCATTCTGAGTAAACGTTCATCCATTTAACACATCCTTTCATCATTCTGAACTCTCGTTCTATCATTTTGATCATCCGTTTACTCGTTCGTTCATCCATTTAACACATCCTTTCATCATTCTGAACTCTCGTTCTTTCATTCCAATCATCCGTTTACTTGTTCTGAGTAAACGTTCATCCATTCAACACATCCTTTCATCATTCTGAACTCTCGCTCTATCATTCCAATCATCCGTTTACTCGTTTCGAGTAAAAATTCATCCATTCAACACATCCTTTCATCATTCCAAACTCTCGTTCTATCATTCTGATCATCCGTTTACTCGTTCTGAGTAAACGTTCATCAATTCAACACATTCTTTCATCATTTTGAACTCTCGTTCTTTCATTCCAATCACCCGTTTACTCGTTCTGAGTAAACGTTCATCCATCTAACACATCCTTTCATCATTTTGAACTCTCGTTTTATTATTTCGATCACCCGTTTACTCATTCCAAGTAAACGTTCATCCATTTCACACCTCCATCTATCATTTCGAACTCTCGTTCTATCATTCTGATCATTCATTTACTCATTCTGAGTAAACGTTTCAAACCTCCTTCCTATCATTTTGAACTCTTGTTCAACAGTCCTAATCAATCGTTTACTCATTTCGAGTAATCTATCATCAATTCTGAGCCTTCATCTTCTCATTTCAAGAATCATTCATCTGTTGTGAGTAGCCGTTTAGTCGTTTCGAGTAGTCATTCATTCGTTCCGGTCAATCATTTACTTGTTTTGAGTATTCGTTCATCCATTTCTCCAATCAAATCATTATTTTCCCCATCCAAATCCCCTGAACTTCATCTTAGGTTATTATCCAAATTGATCAAAGTATCTGATCTGATCGTTAGCCCAATCAATCCATTTTCAATCTCAAAGTGGATTCGGTGCCGCAATCATCCATTTATCCTTTAATCCGATCAATCAGTATCCTACATCACCTAGGGTAATCTCTGAACGGGGTTTTTAGTCCCTCTCTGTTGATAGTGTTTTTATGCATTTATCAACACAGGTAATGCGTAGGTGCACTACCTCTCTTGAAAGACAATCTTCCACAATCAGATTGTAGAACACTATCCCAAGGTCTCTCGGATGTCAGGTCATGACAGTGCTTGGAATATTTCAGTTGTTTTATGTGATTTGCTGGAATCACAAGGTGGTCTTACGGATGAGTTACAAAGCATGGAAGTTGGGTTTACAAATGCAGTTTCAAAGTGCTGAAAGTGAATGAACAGTGGCTATCCACTCAAAACAGCAAGTTGAAACTCACCAAGTTCATTTGATTTGGCTTCATGGTGATGCTTTGGGTCCTACTCTAACCAAGGATTAAAAAAAAGGCAAAAGGAGAAGGGTTAAGAAAGCTATTCTAATCCTAAGCTACGAATGAATAGTAACAATGGTGGCTGCTAAAGTAGACAGGCTTCCTAAACAGAGTTTTGCTTGACCAAGAGAAACCTACAGCTATACAAAACCAGTGCAATCTTCTAAGGACTGTAGATTTTTAGATTACACACACACATCATACACATGTAATTGAACTAAGTTGCAACAATGAAGTAATGAGCTCAGACTAGCTTTGCAAACTGACTCATCATCAATGAACCACAAAAAGCATGAGCTAGAAATCCATCAAATACTGAAACAACAATCACCATCACCACTTCCATTCAAAAATACTAACACCTAAACTAATAGGGAAGTTGAACCATGCATGCAAGATGAGCAAAATCAAAGAGAACATCCATTAAATACTGCAATGTTGTCTTCTATTGCTGCAAAATGCTTTTTACAATAGCTCTCCAACACTTACAAATGAGGGGCAAGCCCCTATTTATATTTTTTCAAAGCCCAAATGAATGGCTAGGATCAATTCACAATGAGTGGATCAGATTCAATTACATTAGGGTTTCACCTACCCCACAATATTCAATAATTTTAAAATACATCTTTGTCTTTTCCTTGTTTTGTCATCTAGTGTCAGTCACTATAGCAATTTTGTCTTGTAGCTAATTTCCCTTTTCACTGTAGCAAAAACTGCCTGAAAGTTGTCTTCTGCTTGATGTGCTTACAGTGTTCTTCCTTGGATCAAACGAGCTCATCGACAATTGGCATCAATGGATTGGTGGCGTCACTTTTTTAAAATGTTGTTTTCTGAAAAAAAATTATTTTTGTGGGAGATAGAAAAAGACGTGCAATTTGATTCCAAAAATTTTGAAAAAAATATTTTTAGAATCTACAGACAAAATTTGATGAGACTTTAGTTTGCACCATCTTCAAATTCCTCACAGTTTAGCCGCTATAGGTGCCCGAATGTGAAGATTTAGTTAAAAATAATAATTTCAGTGTCCAGTTTGGCCAAAAATTGTAAACCACTATTATGGGATCACCCTATTTATATTTTTCCAAAGCCCAAATGAATGGCTAGGATCAATTCACAATGAGTGGATCAGATTCAATTGCATTAGGGTTTCACCTACCCCACAATATTCAGTAATTTTAAAATACATCTTTATCTTTTCCCTGTTTTGTCATCTAGTGTCAGTCACTATAGCAATTTCGTCTTGTAGCTAATTTCCCTTTTCACTGTAGCAAAAACTGCCTGAAATTTGTCTTCTGCTTGATGTGCTTGCAGTGTTCTTCCTTGGATCAAACGAGCTCGTCGACAATTGGCATCAATGGATTGGTGGCCACCAATCCATTGATGCCAATTGTCGACGAGCTCGTTTGATCCAAGGAATA
>VDFB02281492.1:891255739-891288408 GCA_007258455.2 Sequoia sempervirens
TCTCTATAAATACCCCTCTTTTCTCTCATTTTGGAGAGATCATGCATTGTATCCAAACTCTTGCAAATTTTTTCTAGAATCCATACTTATCCATTTTCATGCTTGCACCCACTTGCATCCATTATCATATCATCGTATAGCTTGCATCTTGCCATCCAAGGAGCATACAACACCGAAGATCGAAGGGCCAACCAAAGGATCGATTCGATACAAGGTAAAAGGTTTCACTTATTTTTGTTTTGTGTTGATTCCAACTAGGCTAATCTTGAGGTGTAGGTTGTTTTAGTGTTATTTTGCATCACTTTGTTTGCTACTCATTTTCTACCACCCAAATTCGACCTATCACACTAATTAAAAGAAAAAAAAAAAGCTCCAAAGAATACAAAGGTAGATCATCTAGTTTTCATTCCAAACCACCCCCAACTAAATTAATTCAATTAGATAGAGGCTCCCTAATTAATTGAATATCTTCAATTTTATTTTGTATTACATCTTCTTGTGTTTGAACCTACAAGATGAACAATTGTAGATAGGGGAGATTATCTTTCTAGTGAGGATGGACCCATCCCTTAGAATCATTCTACAGTAATGGCTACCAAAATGGTAGGGGAAGCATTGAAAATATCTTGGAGTGATACTTATATCCTTTCTTAGCAAAGTCACAACCACAAATTGGTGAACCATGGTGGAAGAGTTGAGAGGCACACATATTATCACACATGAGGTATTTATTGATTATTAAATGAGGGTTAAGAGGTGGCTAATATCTAGTAGGAACTTATATGCTTGCACTTAAATCCATAACATAACACTATTAATAACATATTCTTTTTTAACTATAGTGAAAAAAACATATATAGGATAGTGACTAAAGACATCATTATTTCCATCTCTCCACAAATAAACCAATATCATTATGTGAAAATATGATTTTTTTGAACCATGAATGTATCTATGAGAATAATAACATGGTAAAACCATATTTAAAGTGAATGGTTGTGGTCTGGATGAAATATAAAAAGGGTGGACCCATAAATTTTAAGTCTTCTAAATTTTATAAAATAAATTTTAGATCAACACTAGTTGGTGGTTGTAAGTGTGAATGGTGAATCTAGACCTGCACAAACATGAGCAAACAACACAATGCTAGTCAAATACACAACTCTAAATAAACATTCCCCATAAGATTCATTTGAAGCATAATGAACAAGAAATAACACAAAGAAATCAAGCAAAAACAATCTAAAGCCTATTCAAAAGCTCAAATCCAACATCTTGTGTGGGAATTGGTGCTTCTTTGATGTGGAAAGAATCCCTTTCCCAATTCCTTGCAAGCTTTGATGATATTTGATGATGAACAATGTGATCTTTGATGAAATTTACAATAACCTAGCTAAGATTAATGAAAACTATGAAAATGTTTGATGAAATGGATGGACTTTGCTCTAAAATTTGAAGATAGTAATCTTGCATAAAGTTGTGGATCCAAAATCAATAGAGAGATCCTCTATTTTAGAAAAGAATGATGGAGAAATAGGAAATAGGAAGAATGCTGGATTAATCATGAGCCAACGACATTGTGCCACTTGTCAACATATTATTGAATAAAGGTGGAGCACATTTTGATCAATGTGCATGATAAATGCTATTGAGTGGAATTTGAAATTGATGAAATGAAATGTTGGAGGGAGATGAAAGAAGAGTTAATGCCATTTGGCTCAAGAAAAAAAGGACATGTAAGAGGCTTTTAATGCCTTGTTGGATGGACAAGTCCTTTTGGGAGGGAGATTTCAAATTGATGGAATATTCCAAGGATATTCCCCCTTTTTGAATGAAAATAAAAGAATTTATAAATCAAATAAATTGATTTATTGTGCAAGTTGCAAAAGCTAGAGAATTTGAGGATTAGGAGTTAATTGATTTGTGATTAATTAACTTTTAGATAGAATTAGTTGACATGACATTTGATTTAGATTTTTAGATTTATTTAAATCGAATGAGAGGAAAAATGAACATTAGTAATTTAATTAAATAAAGTTTGATTTATTCAATTAAAATGAAGAACATTAGGAGATAATCAAATAAAATTGATTTATTTCATTAAAGAGGGATGACTTTAGGATTTAATTAAATAAAGATGATTTATTTAATTAAAGAGGGAAAATGATGATTTAATTAAATAAAGTTAATTTATTTAATTAAAAGAGGACATTAGGATTTAATTAAATAAAGATTAATTTATTTAATTAAGAGAGGAATTTGGATGAATTTAATCAAATAAAGATTAAATAATTAGTAAAGAGGGTGATTAAAGAAGAACCGGTGTTAGTAAATCAGAATTGAGTATGCGATATCAATTGGGATAATTTTTCGTGTCTACATTTTTCCCCTCTTTGAAGCAATGTACTTGTTGCTTTGGTTCAAGGAATAACCTTGCTGAGATCAAAAGTTAAATTTTATTTTATTTTTTTGAATGCCCCACTGTTGCCCCAATGGAAAGAAGAATTACACTAGTTTATTGCCCCCTTGAGAGATCGAGTGGAAATGTTAATTTTCTGATAGAGATCGTGATAAAATGTGAGGGGATTGGTTGTACTGATTAGAGGACGAAAGATAATTCTTTAGAAAGTTTAGATATTTGATGTAGACAATTTTGATGATGTATAGATAGTCATCGACAATGGGTAGCCTTATGTATATTTTGAGATTGTTATGAAATAACTTGCACAATAGAAGAATATGATATGAAATATGCTTCAAATACTTGATAATAACTGAGAATAGCAAGCCACTTGGAGGGGGAAAACCTCCAAATATCTCTAATGATAACACACTTCACACTTGATGAAATAAAACTCCCAACCTCCTATATATACCTATTTATGCCAAGGATATCACCTAGGCTGACTTAGACACACCTATATAAGACTTAGGCCGACCTAAACAACTAAATAACAATATACTAATGATAATATGACTTAATAGAGAGTTAAGATAGCCACAAGCCGACTATTCATAACCTAATGTATACACATATACGAGCATGCCCCTTTCTTCAAAGAAGCATTGTCCTCAATGCTAATCAAGTTTGGAAACTTTGAATGAACTCCTGCCTGGCATCTTCAACTCCGTGTAACTTCTTCCATTAGATGAGATACTCAGTGATAGTTCTATTCCTCAGCTTCTTTGTGTGTGTTTGATGAATGCATTTTGGTTCCAAAATGATTCTCCCTTCTTCATCCAACTTGGGAAGTGTTGTTTGAGTGGGAATATTATGCCCAATTACCTTCTTCAAATAGGAAACATGAAAAACTGGATGTATCTTTGTTGTTTGGCAACTCAAGCTTGTAGGCAACACTAACGATCTTCTGCATGATTTGGTATGGACCATAATACTTTGGAGACAACTTATATTATTCTTTCTTGCTGCTTTAGTGATTTTCTTATAAGGTCGTTAATCGCAAGAAGACCCAATCCCCAACTTCAAAACTTCTTTCACTATGATGTTGGTCTGCCTGTTGTTTCATTCGATTTTGTGCCATGGCTAAATTCTCCTTGAGTCCTGAAAGTACTTGTTGTTGATGAAGCAAGCGGTCTTCTACTGCCTGAACTCTTGGGGACACCTTAATTGATGATGTGATGGAAGGAGGATGATATCCATAAAGTGCCAAAAATGGAGACATTTTGATGAGCTATGAAAAGAAGTGTTATACCACCATTCCACAAGTGGTAGCCAATCTACCCACTGAGACTGTTTCTCTAAAGTGAAACAATGTAGATATCCTTCCAAACACCTATTAACAACCTCTATTTGCCCATCTGATTGAGGGTGGTATGAAGAGCCAAGAGCCAATTGAGTACCCAAACATGAGAATAAATCTTTCCAAAAGTGACTAGTGAAGATAGGATCACGATCACTAACAATAACTTTAGGTGTACCATGTAGCTTTTGGATATTCTCCAAAAAAGCTTTTAGCCACTGCACTTGTTGTAAAAGGATGTGCTAATGCAATGAAATGTGCATATTTAGTGAGCCGATCAACCACCACCATGATGACATTATGATCTTTAGATTTGGGAAGCCCTGTGATGAAGTCCATGGATATCTCTTCCCAACACTGGCTAGGAATAGATAAGGGTTGCAAGAGACCCGGTGCCTTAATTGTCTCCCCTTTATGCCTTTGACACACTAAACATTCAGCCACAAATTTTTGAACATCACCCATTAGCCCCTCCCAAAAGAAATCTTGCTTGACTCGATGATATGTCTTCAAAAATCCTGAATGAACACCCACTGGAGACTCATGCAAATCCCTCGGAGAATCTTGATTTTAAGGTTGAATTCTTGCAGAGATACAAACACTCTTTATACCAAAGAGTATCTACCTTCTAACAAAACTTATCTGAACTACTAGGATCACTTTTTAATTGTTCGATGAGATAACTTGTCGCACATCATTTTGCCACTCTGCTTTGGTTTCCTCCACCCAATTTTCTTGTAATATTGAAAGGGCACACAATAAGGCCTCATATTTCTCATCCTTCCTTGAAAGTGCATTTTCTACAATATTTTATTTCCCTTTCTTATATACAATCTCAAAGTCATATCCTAACATCTTAGTGACCCATTTTTGTTGCTCTTTAGAAGATAGTCATTCCAAAAAATATTTTAGGCTATCATGATCTTTCTTAACCTTGAAATGTCTACCCAATAGATAAGGCCGCCATTGTTTCACTACATGGAGTATTGCTAGCATTTCCTTCTCATAAATAGGTTTTAGTAGATTCTTACCTTTTAATTGATGACTCTCAAAAGCAATTGGTCGACCTTCTTGCATGAGCACTGCTCCTATCCCATTTCCAGAAGCATCACATTCCATAATTAATTCCTTGGTGAAGCCAGGAGTGGCAAGTACTGGAGTTGTACACATAGCTTCCTTCAATCTCTCAAATGTTGTATTGGCAGACTCGTTCCAATGAAAAGAATCCTTCTTCAATAGAGTGGTGAGAGGTGCTGCTATACTACCATAATTCTTCACAAATCTTCTATAGTACCCTATCAATCCCAAGAATCCTCTCAGTTTCTTAATGGTTTTTGGAATAGGCCATTCCATGATAGCCTTAATTTTGTTAGGGTCCACCTTTACTCCATGTGAAACTATGTGTCCTAAATACTCCACCTCTATAAGACCAAAAGCACACTTGGATGGCTTAGCATAGAGTTTATGATCTTCAAGTATTTGTAATGCTTGGTCCACATGTTGCAAATGTTCTTCCAAGTCTTGCTATAAATCAATATATCATCAAAGAATACTAATACAAACTTTCTCAAGAACTTCTTAAAAATGGAATTCATCAAACTTTGGAATGTAGATGGTGCATTGGTAAGACCAAATGGCATCACTAAAAATTCATAATGACCCTCATGAGTCTGAAATGTTGTCTTACAAATATCTTCCTCCTTAATCCGAATTTGGTGATAACCAGATCTAAGATCTAACTTGGTAAAAAACATAGCTCCATTTAATTCATCTAGCAAATCATCAATGATTGGAATTGGAAACTTATCTTTAATGGTGTACATGTTGAGCACTCTATAATCTGGACACATGTGCCAAGTATCATCCTTCTTACGTACCATCACCATAGGCGAGGAGTAAGCACTTTGGCTATGCCTGATGATTCCTGCCTCTAGCATCTCTTCAACAATCTTTTCTATCTCACTCTTTGTATGTGTGGATACCTGTAAGGCTTGATGTTTGGTGGTTGGCTCCCTGGGACTAACTGTATGGCATGATCATGATCCATCTTAGGAGGAAGTCCTTTAGGCATATCTCCAAGAACAACTGAGTGACGATCAATTATAGCTTGCAAATCTAGATGAGTAGGAGTAATAGATTGAGAGACTTCTAATGAACATAGTTGGGCCACAAATCCATCCACTCCTTTCTTAAGCAACTTTTGCATTTGATGGGAGCTTACCATTTGTGGAGATTTTGCCTTCAACCCCCTTAGCTCTACTAGCCTTCCTTCCGATTGAAATCTCATGAATAGTTCTTGGAAGTTCATCTCAATTGTTCCTAATGTAGTAAGCCATTGTACTCCCAAAACAATATTTGCTGCACCCATGGATATCGCATACATTGGGGTATCAAGTTGATAATCTCCCATGGATAATTTAATGCTATGACACTTCCCTGAACAACTAACTGTACCACCATTTGCAATCAAAACTTGAAACTTTGAGCCGATATATGAAACAATTTAGAGGAGTAGCTAACTTTTGTTGATAAAACTATGAATACTACTTGAGTCGTATCAACACTGCTATCTTCTCGCTTTAGAACTCCCAATTCACCTTGAGAGTTTGTGTGGAGCTGAAACTTGAGAGTGCATTGACAAGAAAATGATTGGTTTAGAATCATGTGATTCCTCATTTGACTCCCTTTCATCTTCTAGTATGGGTTCCTCCTCTTCTTCCTCATTGGGACCTTCAATATAAAATAATTTCTTTTCACTACATTTATGTCCTCGACTGTATTTGCTATCTCAATTGAAACACAAGCCTTTTGCTCTTTTCTCCTAAATTTTTTGTGAAGTCAACTTAGTAGGTTGTGTTGAATATCCTTTCTCTCTTGTCACATTAGCCCCTTGCTTCTTAGGAATCAAATACTTCTCCTCTACCCTGCGTGCTAAGATAAAAGACTCATTTATGGAACTAGGGCTAAACATGCATTCCTCATGTTGGATCGTGATCCCTATGACTATACCCAAGAATAAGTCATTCAAGTTTTCCTCCGTAATTGAATCCACCCTTAAGGATAGATTTTGAAATTGCTGAATATAATCCTTAACTGATCCTGTTTGTTGAAGTTTAGCTAGCTGGCTGAAGAAGTTGTCTGTGATGCTATTGCTATATTGTGCTTGGAGTTCCTCTGTAAAAATTGACCATGAGACGGTGAGCCCCTTTTTACTTTGATGAGTGCAAAGCCAACGATACCAAATGAATTGATCTGGTTCTAGATATAAGGAAGCCATCGTGACCTTTTGACCATTTGGGATTTGGTGTACTTCAAAAAAATTCTCCATTTGGTTTATCAATGTTAGAGGATCCTTACCATCGAACTTGTGCATATCCACCTTTGGAAATAAATTCCTAGATCCCATAGGAGTACTAAAGCTTGTGTCAGTAGTAGCTGACCTAGAATTTTCACCTTGGCCACTTGAGAACTCCTTTCTTGATTCAGCCATGTAGGTGCTTAACATGTTTTCTATGTCTGATATATCTCCTCTTAGGTCACACATATCCATCTTAATTGAGGAAATTTCTTCCTTGACCTTATTGATTTCCTCATTATGAGTAATATCCTCAATTGTTTCACCATCCTTATTAGGAGACTTCCCCGGAGTGACATTCTTCTTACCCCTTGTTCCAGGCCCCGGCATGATGGAAACCACTAATGTTGAAATAAATCACACAAATGAAACTTAAATTCTCTCAAATTTTTACTGTAATCTCCTTTGTTATGTCTTAAAAAACCCAATAAAAATCTGACTCCAATTCAGTAAGATGTACGAGATATGTAGATTCCAAAAAAATAGTGTAGAAACCCTAATTATGCAATAATTCACTTAATTCTGCTCCAATTTTTCTGAAATCTAGACTGTAGCTTATCTAATATGTTCTTCAAAAACCCTTTAAAAATTAGAAAAAAAATCACCAAAATCTGAAAGATATGCTCTTCCAAAAATTGCCTCTAAAATTGAGAAAAACCTTGCCTCTATGGTGCCAAGATCATGCTCTGATACCACTTGTTATAAATAACTTGCACAATAGAAGAATATGATATGAAATATGCTGCAAATACTTGATAATAACTAAGAATAACAAGCCACTTCGAGGGGGAAAACCTCCAAATATCTCTAATGAGAACACACTTCACACTTGATGATGAAATAAGACTCACAACCTCCTATATATACCTATTTATGCCAAGGATATCTCCTAGGCAACTTAGACACACCTATATAAGACTTAGGCTGACCTAAAAAACTAAATAACAATATACTAATGATAATATGACTTAATAGAGAGTTAAGATAGCCACAAGCTGACTATTCATAACCCGATGTACAATAATATTAAGGGCGTAGCAGAGATATCACACAAATTTGGATCGAAATGTTAGTAAAGATAGAAGAATAAGAAAAACTGAGATGGTGAAAGAGAGGATCCAACAAGTCCATGATTTGATGAGAATTTATTAGAGATGATGATGATGAGAGATGGATGATGTTTTTCTTGTCAAGAATTGGGATTTTAAAAGAGCTTACTTACCTTATGTTTGATAACACACATAGATACGATGCATCAAGGTATAGACAACCAGGATGGCATTGTACCTAGTGAGATGGAATTTGAATTGACAATTAGATAGGAGTACTCCTATTCACACTTGACATACAAAAACCTATTTAGGATGTAGTTCAAATATTCCAAACATCTTGGACCAAAACATAGAAAGGCAAGCCTTCCTATGTGGTCAACAAGACACCTAAAACACCCTCCTTACAAACCAAACAAAGCATGGCTGACCAAGGTTGTATTACAAGAATATCCAACAAGTGTAAAAGACAAAAAGATAATGATCATTGCCCCATTCCTTTTTCTCTAAATCTTTTTTGTTTAGACATCATCGAGAGGTCATTGGAATGAGCACAATAAGATAAATCAACAAGATAGAGAACAAGTAAACAATCAAGCTAATGTTCTTCATATCACTAGCCATGACTAAACTACGATGATGCCTAACGTTGATGTCCATTGTAGGAAGGATGCATCCTAGGACATGATGCTATCAAATGATGATAAGATTGACTCAATGGTGGGCTATTTGCTACAAAGAGTTGACCAACTTGTTTACTTACTGACCTAGACTTGAGACCTTGATGCTTGAGTTTTCACTTTTAATTTGCTAGACTTGTTTCTGACTGCTTTACCAAAGGTTGGGGATGATGATGATTTATTATGAGTGGATGTTTATTTCGGGTGAAAAGTGAGATGGGACAGATGGATTGTTTCAAATATTTGGATGTTGTTGACCTTTTTGAAATGTTTTGAGGTTGATTTTGGGTTTTCAAGATTTTACAAATGTTTTGATTTTCAAAATTTCTAGTGTTTTTGGTGTTTTATGATATTTTGACCATGAACCTAACCTAGGGGCCTCGAGGGATGATCAAAGGTTAGCCTTGCCTTTGTTATACACGTAGAGACTATGTAGTTCGACAGATACAGACTTGCTCATTGATGAGAAATGAACAAATGGATTGCCAGTTTATTGTGACAGACTCCTAAAGGACTAACCTAAGTGTCTTGGGGGATGATCGAAGATCAACCTTGCCTACGTTTAGAGCTCAAAGACCTATAGTTTGACTAACACAAACTCGTTTAGTGATGAGATATGAACAAATGGATTGCCAGTTTATTGTGACAAACTCCTAAAGGACTAACTTAAGTATCTCAGGGGATGATTGAAGATCAACCTTGCCTACGTTCAGAGCTTAGAGACCCATAGTTTGACAACACGACTTTATTTTTGACTTTTTGATTGAATTTTGACATATTTTAAAGATTTTGATATTGTAGACACATAAAAATGACCTAGGCCCTCGAGCTGCATTTTTCCTATGTCAAACGTCCTCACATAATTCAATTATTTAGTCATGTTCTAATGTCATAATTCCTAATTATTTCTCCATGATTATTTAAATAAATAGATTACATTTATTTAAATATGTCACTAATCAATCTTTATTTCCTCCATAACATTACCATTTATCCTTCAATTAAATAAACTAATTTATTTAACCCACTTTCCATCCCACCAAATAAATAATTAAAATAATTATTTATTGCCTTATGTCTTATTTCCATTTATGAATTAAACCATTATCTCCCAAAAGTAAACTTTCCTCCATAAATTAAATAATTTCCATTATTCCAACTACGTCTTTTTCTCCACCATTGATTTAATTGCTTTCAATGAAATCTCAACCCTTCATTTCAAAGCTTTCCATAACTTTGACCTAATGTTTCCCTAACCCTAATGCTCCTTATCACATTGATTCCTAGGCTTTGATCTTAGGGCTTCACCAAATTTTAATCCTAGCCATCCATTCTTAGTTTAGAATTCTTTAAAATTCTCTCTCAAGTCATTTTGGACACAGAGAGTCATTGACAGACACACACATGTTATTTTCAACATGTTTGAGAGCTTTTGAGTACTTGAGCAACCACATTACTTCAATATTTTGCTTGTCTTTGGAATAGGTTATAGTTGCACTTCAAATCTGAGGGCAATTATACAATTGTTAGCAAGATGGAGAAGACCAATGGAGGTTAATCAATGGAGGCTTGAAGACTAGGTGATGTTGTTTCACTATTCTTATGCTTTTTGTTTTCATTGTGCTCTATTGTTGATTGGGGATTTAGTTTTATGCTACTTGCAATTTAACTTGAATTTTTTTCCTAGTTACATTTGGTGAACCTGACTCTTTGTTTTTTGGGATCCATATGTTGAGACGTCTATTTCCATTGGTGGCCATTTAATTCTCTATTCGTTTCGGTAGTTGTCATTTCACTTTCTGATTTCATTTTCCTGGTAACACGTGTTTGATGAAGATATAGTTATTCTTAAATTATGAATACTATCTTTGGTTGTGTGTGGTGTATTATTTGAGGGCATTTTCATTCAATGATTCTTGAATCCTCCAAAATCAGCATCAGGTCATTCTCTAATTAAGATCAGTTCATAATCTATTTCCTCAGTGCTGATTACAGATGCCTTTAACCTATTCCAAAGCTCTTAATTTAGCACAAGCATGTAGGATGCTGGTGCCTTGTTTATGCTCCCACGCTTGCATGCATCCAGTGCATAGGCATCTTAATTTATAGAAGCTTGAGGTAGTCTCTTGTTTAAAATGCAACCCCAGTGCTTCTAATTTTCTTGTTAAAATTTGTCAATGACCCTCACTTTTAGAAGCATCCCGAACCATTAACACCCGATCTGAAGACTTGGAAACAACAATCACCTATTGACCACGTCCTTTGCTTTTAGAAGCACCTTCAATGATTCCAAGATGATTGCGAAGTTGTATATTGGCATCATTGTAATGTATGACACCAGGAATACAAGTAAGTGTTGTGAACTCATATGCTGCTGCTTTCGAGTGTGTCCCGGTAAGCATAGTAAGACCATGGCCATATTTTGAGACTTAAGAACATCACCAGCTCCATTAGCACCCTTAGGTGGCTCTAACCATTGTGTCCTCAACTTGGCTATCTTTTGGTGTTCCGTAGCTTTATTCTTTTGTGTTCGTGCCATTTCAGCTTCTCTATGATACCCATTGTGCCTGATATATCTAAGGGCAACATTACATTTTCCAAGAAGTTTACTAACAGTAGCATCACTCACTTTGAGGTTACACTTGAGCTCTGAGATAGGAGCATATCTGTCACTTGGCAGGGAAGGTTTTAGCCATTCAACTACACTACCCTATGCTGCCACAACATTGGGACGGGGGTACCCCATTCCATTAGACAGTAAGTATGAGAAACATAGAACCACATTCTTGAATACCATCATGCAATCCACTACATTTGCTTCCCTTGGCATTAATGATTACAGTATTCAACTGGCAACTCTATCTTCTTCTCATAAAAGCCAGCACTGAAAGTTGATTATATTAATGTTGCGCCAAAAGTTGATGGAACTCATAGCCTGCATGCCTTAATTCTGCTTCACATTTTTGGCTTTTGAAGCATTGAAATAGTTGATGGTTCTTTTATATCTCATAAACTTGGCCACCAAGAACAATTGACATAAATATGGCAATGAAATATTGATCAATGTCCAATAAGCTAAATACGATTTAGAAATGATCCGTCTGAAATGGAGAAATATGGTGAGCTGACCTACCAAATTTTCTTCTTTGACCAGGAAATAACAAGTATGTTTGCAAAATAATAACGTATTCATCTCCATGTGTTTTCTGTTTTGTATACTGTCCTGCACGAAAAATTGGAACTTTCAAATCTACGCATATACCTAAGCAATTTCATATATGTATTTTCAGTCAGTAGGCCTTTACTGTGGCCATAGATCTTTTTCTTTAATTGGTATTCAGTAATGAGAATACTGTAAATGTATTGAATTTATGTTTGATCGATATAACTTTATCTTATGTTTGATTCCTCCTTAATTTTCTTTTTTAGCTTAATTCCTCGTGTTAGACTTCCATTTTAATTTTTAGTTTTAGTTTTCATTTAATTTAATGTTAGTTGTAGTTTTTCTAGTGTTTACTTTTTAGTTTTAAGAGTTACTTAATTAGATTTCAATTAGTTTCTTTGTTAGTTTTAAATTAAATTATATTCTTATTTCAGATTAAAATTTTTAATTAGTTTTTTTTTTAACTTAGATAGATTGTAATTAAATTTCTAATTAGACTTTAATTGGATTTAGATTTTTTAGTTAGTTTTTTTTAATTAGATTTTTTATTACATTTAGCTTTTTAATTAGACTTTAATTTAATTTGGAGTTTTAATTAGATTTTGATTTTGATTTGGTCTTTAATTAGATTTTAGGTTTTAATTCTTACTTAAAATTTTAGATTTTTTCTTAGACTTTAGAGTTTAGAGTAATTAGATTTAAATTGCTTTTTTTTTTAAATTCAATTTTTTTATTTTAATCTAGCTTCGATTCTTCTTAATTTAGATATAGATTTTAGATATTATTTAACTTAGATTAATTAGATTTCTTTTTAGATTTTTTTTGTCTATTAATTTTCATTAGCTAGACTAATGTTATTTTTCTTTTCTAGTTTAATTTTGATTTTTAGGACTAATCTTTGAGCCTTTTTGCAGGGTCAAGTGTCCACAATTTGAAAATTAAAACCTCAACTGATGTTTGTCAAAGATTGTCGACTTAAAACTACTAATCGTGTTTTGTAGGGCACTTGCTTCAATTTTGCTTTATCTTGAGTGCATTTTTCACATAGAATGCTTAGTGGGCCTAAAAAGAACTTCATGCTTGATTTAACATCATAAGTAGGTTTAAAATTTACAAGTTCTTGCATTGTCTTGTGGTTTGCATTTTGTTTCTAGGGGCATATGCTTTTCTCTCATGCCATTTGGCGATCTTGAGAATCACAAAAACCTTTAGACATTTTGTATAACCACCCACACATTTCAATTTGGGCTCTAAAATGAACTTTGTTTTCAAAATTTGTGTAACCTTGATTCAATAAATAGAAGTATCCTCTCCCCTTGCACACTTGTGTGATCTTGGGTGCAAGAGAAACTGTTATTGACTCTAGGAATTGGGCCTTCCTTGGTGGGAAAAATTACTCACCCCAAGGTGACTCAAATCAACAAAGAAGCTCATTAGCTGAGCTACTCCTGGCCGGTATACAAATGTGAATCCTAATGGAAAACTTAGGATTATGAGTGCGTATGTGTCACACGGACACATGAATTCCCCAAAACCCTATTGAGCGTAACCTCTTTAGGCTAGAATTCCTCCTTAATGGAGCTAATCTTGCCTCATGTGTGGCCACTCGAATGGGAGCTCAAACTAAACACCTTTTTGTAGTAGCCAAAAACCCTTTATATTCACTGGTGCAGCAATGATCGTTGCAAAGGCATCCACATTCTCACAATTCTTAGTAGAGGTGAAAAGCTTTCCATGGGAGATTTATGGGGGCTTGAAGCTTGGTTGACCCGAGAAGTGAGTGCAATGTAAGGGGGAGCCTGTGTGGCCAAGCTTATAGATCACCCTATAAGAATAAGTGTGGTTGGGGAAACCCATGTGGAATCTAGTGGATATAGTCCTTGCCTAACCTAGGATTGTGCTTGTCTTCATTATGCATGGTTTCAAACATTCAAAGATAAAACATTGTGTTTTCTAAGTGTTTTTTGAGACATTGAATGAATAAACACCTTTCACAAACTTGCAAACACTCACTCAAACTTTTGAAAAGTTTCCAAAATTGCAAACAAATTGGATCTTTATTTAGCTTGCAAAGGATTTTCTATTTCGTGCAACACATTCACCATTCTGAACCAAATTTGAGACTTTATGCACCACAATCGCTCTGTTGAGTTGTATTTGGTACCCTGTACAACACATTTACCTAATTTGAATCACATTTGAACATCACAATTGCTTTCTTGAGCCACATCTGTGACCTACAATGTCGCATTTGCTAAACCTATGACACATTTGACAAATTGAAACACATTTGTAACCTGAAACAACACAAGTTCCTATCAATTGGAAAATCACTATCACTGTCAAAAACTCAAGATCAAACATTTCCAATCTGTTTTCAGGCATATTTCCTAAATAGTCACTATTCAAAACCAAAAAAGGATTTGCTCAAAACCTCCATCCTTGCATTTTAGTTTGCATTTAGTTTTCCATAGGTCTACTATTGCACTTTTTAGTTGCACCTTATGATTCACCATCATTTTTCAGCATAAATAAATTCATAAGTCCTCATTTTGCAGAATTTAGAATAGGTAAACTTTTCATTCTTGGTCACACCTTTTCCTTCACAATTAGATCATCTTTAGACTTGGTCAAAATCACCTTTTTAGTCTTTTTCCTTTTGTGAGATAATTCCAACTCATGAGTCTAGTTTGGAACCTCACCTTGTCATCTTATCATTTTCCTTAGTCCAACAAATAGTCCCTTGACAATTGAAATTGAGGCATTGTCCAGACTTGAATGGTTAGCAAACCTTTTTGAAAATTCTACCAAAATTGAGTGCACCTTAGAGCTCCTTGAATCTACATTGGAACACTTGAGTCTTACACCCCTCATTTTAGTCCTCATTATCCCCATTGCATTTGACATTCCCGTTAGACAATTGCATTCCTTATTCTAAAAATCCAAAATAATAGTGTCATTATCATTCGCATCCATAAACTTAGTTGTCATTATCATTACCCTCCTTTGAGCAAAAATTTTATGGTTGAGACTAGAATCCAAAGGAAAAGAAGAAAAATGGACCCTTTTGGAAAAGAAAATAACCCCTACAATGTTTCTAATAACATGAACTCAAACACAGACATGGGGGTATCCTTTATCAATCCTTTTAGTGAAATGAACATTCCATCTTCCTACGAACAATCCATAAGTCCTATTCATTCAACCATCTACCCTCACTATCAGGAGTTACTTGACACAATCCATGCCATTAATCCATGACAAACATCTATTAGTCATACCTATCCCAACCTTGACAAGGGAAACCAAACTTCCACTAATCCATTTCAAGCCTCTACACTGTATCCTAGTCCATTCCAAGCCACTACACCCTATTCTAATCCATCAACCATTAGTCCATTGCCATCTACTACATCCCAATGCACCATACCATGCAATAAAAGCACATTCATTAATGATCTCAAAGGAAGACTAGCAGAAGAAATTTCTTGACTCAAATGTGAAAAAAAATCTAGGCAATCCAATCACATCTCTAGTCCTACAACATCCATCATTTGTCACCATCTTTCCCTCCATTTTCTACCAAATCTGAAAATGAGCTTGCTATTGAAACTAAAATCCCACCATTATGCAAGAGCACATCCCATTACCTAAACTTGATGATACATGTCAAAAATAAAGTCCAAAGCATGACATCATAGCTTCACATTCATGTAAGGATTGAAGTAGTCTATCCCATGACCCCATCCTTAAGTCCATCCAAGAAATCCTTTTAGACAATCATGTCACCAAAGACAAACCTATCTTTGATCAAGACACTACCATTGATCCAGAAATCCATAATGATCCACTCATCAACCTTTATGCCATTCATGATCAAACATTTGAGGTTGATCTTACCCAAACCCTAAACACTGCCATTTCCCAAAATGAGACGCTTGCCTCCTTTGGACACATATATGATCTTCATCCAAAACAAGAGTGTTCTACTCTAGAAATATTTGTAAATGATCAAGCTATAGTTGAATTCACTGGACTCTATGATAATGACCATAAAGATGGTTTTGACATCAACTTGGAAGTATTGGTAGAATAATCTAAATCTGATATGTCACAAAATCAGACCAGAATTTTAATAAAAAAATTATCCCACATGTCAATGAATCTATTACATCTTATCAACTAGGATAATCTATCTTTGTCAAAGCAAACTTTCTTGCAAATGAGAAAATACTGAGTAATGATCTCCACACACAATTATGGGCTTTCATCTTGTTTCCAAAATGATGAATAGCCCATTGCAAAGAGAATATGTCAAAGCATGCAATATCAAGGAAGAGGACTAGGAATGCGCGAGCAAGGCATTCGAGAACCAATACAATTTTATGAAAATCCTAGACATCAAGGTCTTGGATATTCCTTAGTCAGAGAATCTAATGATGTTAGTGATACTTCATTGATATTTGGGGAAACTTTATCTGGTACAAACATCAAAATGGGGGTCATGAGTAGTCCTTGTCATAAGGTTGTTGCCACCACTCCTTCCATCCACACCATAAACCATCATTCCAAATATCTTAAACCTTCCATTCAAAACCAACTAAAAGAAAATTATTGCAAATCCAAAGTTCAAAATCAAATGTCAAAGGCCATTGAATCAAACAAAAATCCCAGTGGACAATTGAAGTTAAAATGGATCCCAAAGAAGCATGGATCAAGAAAAGAAAATATGCCAAATCCAAAATTCAATCAAAATGTGGAGCTAGAAGAAAAGAGGACCCCCACATATAATAACTGTCCACCTCCTTCAAAATGGTCATCAAGCAAGGCATATAAAAGTGTTGGTTCCAAATGCTATCCTCATCAAAAATTCAAACTCCACCATCCAACATCCCAAGCTTGGAAAATAAAAAGTGATTCATCCAAACGTCCAATCAACCCTTTCACATCTACCATCATCCATCATAATACTGCATCGTGCTTGAAGTGTAAAACACATACCTCCAAAATTCATCGCATCTTGGCAACAACTATTTATCATAAGGACTCTCATGGCACTCTATTGCAATGTGCATCTTCTAATAAGGCCAACTCTAGTATCAACAAGGGTCACAATGACATCAATCAGTTGTATGCAAGTGCTATGATCTTGACAAGGCAACTGGTTCATAAAGGTCATTATTAGCATATCATGGCCCCAATCTCTACATCAACACCATCAGTGGATTCATAACATTTAGTGATAAGCTAAAATATCAAGGCCATCTAGAAATATCAAAAATACAAAAAACTTAAAAAAAAATAAAAAATTGTTACCTTGATGAAAACCTGACAAACAGACATCTTGATGACACCCAAAAAAATAAATAAATAAATAAAGAAAAATAGTAAAGATAAAAATTTGTCTACTAGTGAAAATCATTTGTATGGCTCTTTGGATAAGTACCATGATGAAAACCTAGAAAATAGGCATCATGTGTAAGAGCAATTATCTATGTGGAATTTTACACTTGGGAAAAAGTTGTCTCATCTCCCATGCCCTTCCCATGGCATTTCATATGACATTTCCATCCATCCATTTAATCCATGTCATTCCCATCCACTTTCCCACCTACTTTGATCTTGATAAGGAATGGGGTACAAACATAACTCAAGCTTTGGGAAACCTCTTGACATGTATATACTTTGGTCATACACTATCCATGAAATATCATGTCATTACCTTGATTGCCTCATTATCCCTATGTGACATTTTTCGTGGAGACCCAATGATAATTCTTTCAGCCCATAATCCTCATGTCTCATATCTTTTACCAAAATCAATCCATTATCCTTCAATACATATTTGCAGACTTGGTTTTCCCTTTTCATTGGTTTAAGGACTCTAATCCACTTATCCCCCATCCTTCCACCATCCCATTCAATCATAAAAAGAAGTCATTCCAAATACAACCAACTTAATCCATACAATCTTGCTATGCAACCTAGTGCATCATCTAAAACATTCCTTGTCTTTGTTTCTATCCTTGATGCAAACATTGATCCATTTGTAATATTATCATCATCCTCATGTTGTTTTTGGATGTGTCATTCCCACGTCAAACAATGTCGTCATCATCATCATCACCTATCAATTGGTATTCAACTTGGCTAGGGGAAAGACCATGTTTGTCCCTGGATTCTTGTGCATGCTTGCTCATTTTCTTATAGGAATCATTCACATGCATTTCTCATGATCCTCATAAAACAAAAAAAGACAAAAAAAACCAAATATTCTGAAAAACACAAAAAAAATCAAACAATTTCAAAAATCCAAAAAAATTATCAAACTCCAAAAAAATAAAAAAATGTCCTGAAGAAAACACAAAAACATCCAAATAACATAAAAAATTCCAAAAATAGAGTCAATGCCAGTCAAGTCAGTTAAGTCAGTCATATCAGTTAGTCTTTTGTCATTGTTGAACTACATTGCCTCTATGACTGGACATAGGAAAGGCCATCTGTTGATGTTCCCCTAAGGCATTAGGTCAGTCCTTTAGGCATTGTCAAATAAAATCATGATTCAACACTTTGTAATTTCCACAAAGTCAAGAGTTGTGTCAAACTACGAGGCCTCTGAGTGCACGATGTAGGAAAGGCCATCAGTCGATGAGCCCTTGAGGCCACCTAGGTCAGTCCTTTAGGGTTTATTGTGTCAGTCAAATAAGTCAAACATATTCACACTCAGACACAAGATAGTCATTTGAACGTCAACATTCAGATCAAGAACCAACCAGACAATGTAGTCCAGTTCATCATCAAGTCAAACATCAGTCAAATTTCCAACAACAATCTCAACCCGGTCACTTTATGGTCCCCTCCCAGATGCATCCTTCTTTGAATTGGTCCTCGTCAAAATGTCATTTTCCTTTTTTAGGATGTGTCTTTCCTGACGACAGGCTCCATCACATAGTCATTCTAGCCTTTTTAGGATGTGTCCTTCCTAACAATAGGAATCGTCAACCCATCAAAACTGTCAGACTATTCAAATCATCAAACCGTCCAAATTTTCAGACTATCAAACCATCAAGCAATTGACCTTTGACAAATAAATATTGGCAAACATATTCAATGGTTGTTGATTTTGATGGTCTATTTTGTCTTATCTTTTTATTGATTTGTCTCTTGGCCATGTTACTAGCTACCTCGACGATGTCCCATGAAGGATTTAGAGGTGTGATGATGTATCATGACCTATTTTTCCTTGATTGTTGTCTCTGGTATGTCTTGACAAAAAGACAGGGGCAACTTAGCCCTTAGTCTGAGTTCAAACATTCCTTGTATGTGGTTGTTTGTTTTTCGCAAGTGTATGACCTTGCACACCTTGGTCTATGCCATATCATGGTGTTTGTTATCCACTTGTCACATTTTACCGCTCAATGATGATTATGCAACACATATGATGTTATTTGAAAAAATATTGAAGTATTCATTTTTCCCCCTAACATCCATGACTTCTATGCTAACATTTCTTCTATTCCTTCATCCTCTCATCTTCTCATCCATTTCAAGAGAATACTCATATTCTTTAACCCTACCTATCCTCTCGAGGGGGCATACCACTACCTCCTCATCATCCTTCCTCTCTGTAATTTCACACTAGGGAATATTTTTGACTTCTTTTCTTTGACACAACGCAATAAAATGCATTATGTCAAAGAGGGGGAAAATGTAGACACATAAAAATGACCTAGGCCCTCGAGCTGCATTTTTCCTATGTCAAACGTCCTCACATAATTCAATTATTTAATCATGTCCTAATGTCATAATTCCTAATTATTCCTCTGGATGATTATTTAAATAAATAGATTACATTTATTTAAATACATCACTAATCAATCTTTATTTCCTCCATAACATTACCATTTATCCTTCAATTAAATAAACTAATTTATTTAACCCACTTTCCATCCCACCAAATAAATAATTATTTATTGCCTTCTGTCTTATTTCCATTTATGAATTAAACCATTATCTCCCAAAAGTCAACTTTCCTCCATAAATTAAATAATTTCCATTATTCCAACTACCTCTTTTTTTCCACCATTGATTTAATTGCTTTCAATTAAATCTCAACTCTTCATTTCAAAGCTTGCCCTAACTTTGACCTAATGTTTCCCTAACCCTAATGCTCCTTATCACAATGATTCTTGGCCTTTGATCTTAGGGATTCGCCAACTTTTAATTTTGGCCATCTATTCTCAGTTTGGAATTCTTTAAAAGGCCTTCTCTCAAGTCATTTTGGACACAGAGAGTCATTGATAGAGACACACAATTATTTTCAACATGCGTGAGAGCTTTTGAGTACTTGAGCAACCATATTACTTCAATATTTTGCTTGTCATTGCCATAGGTTATAGTTTCACTTCAAATATATGAGGGAAATTATACAATTGGTAGCAAGATGGAGAAGGCCAATGGAGGTCTATCAATGGAGGCTTGAAGACTAGGTGATGTTGTTTCACTATTCTTATGCTTCTTGTTTTCATTGTTCTCTATTGTTGATTAGGGATTTAGTTTTATGCTACTGGAAATTGTAAGCGGTAGAATGGGGAAAACAATCTAAACAATGCATCTACGCTTCTAAATAGGACATTGCATCTAAAGTTTAATAAATTTAAACTAATTTAAACTAAAAAGTTTTAGAAATCTATCCTTTTGCTCTCTAACTCTAAAGATTTCTCTAATCTACTTAGCTCTCAGATTTGTAAGCTAATTAAACTATTGAAATGACACTTAGAGAATGAGAAAATGAACTAACTCTATTCCTATATGATTAAATATGCAAATCTTATTGTAATGGTAGCCATGATTGCAAATGCTGGATGCTTGATTGCTGCTTGATGGATGCTGGATGAATGCTTGAATGCTTGATTGCTTGGATGCTTGAATGCTTTGGAAACCTGCAGAGTAAGATTGCATAAGTTGGGATCCATTTCTTGTAGCCCAAGAGCTATATTTATAGCTTTCACGGCAGCACAATTGCACAGGGATACGGGATGAGGGGCTGTGATTCCATCTAGAGAATTCAAAGGCATGGGATGAGAAGATGGAGCTGATCATGGAGAATGGTTTCTCCCCATGAAAACACCGGGCAAGATAAGAGGGAAGGTGGGTGGAAGGTTGTTGAAAGAATTTCCTGCAGGTTTGTCCTTGAAGCTTTTCCCGTGAATGGCAGTGCCATTAATTTGAATTTTGAAAAATTAATTTTATTGGTGAGTGAATAGTGGTAAAATTTATGCATAAATTTAAATAATTTTATTTATTTAAATTTAGCAAAAGAGGAATAAATAATTTAATAAATCAAACTATAGGGTTTGTTTATTAAATTAAAAGGAGAATGATAATTAAATAAAAGATTTTAGAGATCTTTATTTAATTAAGAAGGAATGTGACTTAAATAACATAATTTATTCAAATTGTGTATTTAATTTATGATAGAAATATAAAAGAAGTAATAATGATAATAATTAAATAAAATAAAGTTTTTAATTTTGTTATTTAATTAAGAGAGGAATAATATGATGAAAATGATAATAATTAAGTAAAACAAAGTTTTTAATTTTGTTTATTTAATTAGGAGAGAAGATAGAAGAATTAATAAATGAACTTAATATAAATAAATATTTCTATTTATTTACTAAGTAGAAGAATTTAAGATTAATTAATCAAATAAGTCATATTCAATTAATTAGATTCTCCAGACCAATTTTAGGTGTCTACATTTTGCCCCTCTTTGAAGTGATGTGTTTACGCATTGCTTCAAATAATGATTTTTTCTCAGCTGCCAGTATTGACGAAAAGTTTAAAATATGCCCCAGATTTTCCCCAGATGTTGAATTTCGAAATGATAGCGATATATGCCCCCACAGGAGATAAATTGATGAATTTTGAATTTTTAATATGATTTTTCAAGAATTTTGAATTTTTCTGGTGATTTGATGAACAATTTATCTCCCGATAAAGAAATACTGATTCCTCCAGTTAATTATGATGATGATTGATGATCCTGATAGCTTAGAAGATTATTGATCTCATGATAGGTGAGATTCAATGATTGATTGATGATTGATTGACCTCATGATAGGCGAGGATCAATGATTGATTGATAATTGACCTCATGATAGGCGAGGATCAATGATAGATGCTCACAAGATTTGATCAAAGTCTCATAAGAGCTGATTCAGATTTGATTAGGCAATGTGGTTTGACTTCTTTGATTGATATGATATGCCCCAGTATAAGATCGATTAATGTACTAGGACTTGATGATGCAAAATGATGAATAGAATAGGGGATGGGATGAGGAAGAGATAATGAAAGGAGAAGATGAAAAGTAAGTAAGCACAAATGGATTCAAGGATAAATGTGATGTTGCCCCAGTCAAGTTGCAAGCCAAGATTGATTGATGATGATGATAAGAGTGTTGTTGATGAGGGAAGGATACATCCCGAAACAACACAAAATGATAGGGAAGGATACATCCCGATGATGATGATGATGATGATGATGATTGGATAAAGGCTTGTAACAAGGTTGGGAACAAAACCAAGGATGTGATTAAATGATTTGTGCTAGAATTAATAGATTAAGAGTGGATGGATTTTGAGATGATTGAAATGAAAGAAAATGATTCAGAAAGAGGTGATTAGGAAAACAATTATATATTATCCTAAGAATTATTGAAGAGATAGTGATATGATGAGGAGAGGGCATACATGTAGCTTTTGAGATTGAAATTGGTAGCTTTGAAACAATCTATAAATGCATATGCAAGACTAATATGGATGCAATCTATTTTATCATGCAAACCTATTTTACCATGCAAATCTAAGTGTCATTTCAACAATCTTTTGATTTTGCTTTGTATCATCACTGAGCTTTAAAAATGTTGAAAGCGAATACAAGCATCAATGATATGAGATAGACCAATGATGACCTGAGTATTTATTTCATGATATTTGATATTGCAAGCGAACACAAGCATCAAGGTATGAGATAGACCAATGATGACCTGAGCATTTCTTGCATAAATAAACAAGAATTAATCATTTTCTTAAGTGAATCAGAATATCATCCATGATACTTGGTAGAACACTTCCCGCGATAATTCACAAAATAATAATGACTAACTCACAAACAACAAATAAAGAAAAGGTATCATTCTTCTTCCTTACTTCTCTAGTTCAATACATCATCGAGTAGCTCCAAAGAAATGATAATCAAATGATAAAATGAAAAGCACCACAATTCAAATTCTACTTAATGTATTTTCAAATCATTATTCAGATTAGATCATCGTGTTGAAATGTGTGTGCGGATGTTTGCATGATATTCCCAGACGGTTGACCAAATGATGTGACCTTTCCTAGGGGTCTCAGGGACTGATCAAAGATTAGTCTTGCCTATGTTATACACGCAGACCACATAGTTTGACTGACACAGACTCCACTTTTAATTGATGCAGACTCTATTTTTGTGTTTTGATTTTCTGATGTTTTTGGATTTTGATTTTCTGATGTTTTTGGATTTTGAGGGATTTTCTGATATTTTTGAATTTTGATGGATTTTCTGATGTTTTTGGATTTTGATTTTCTGATGTTTTTGGATTTTGATGATGTTTTTGATTTTGAGGGATTTTCTGATGTTTTTGAATTTTGATGGATTTTCTGATGTTTTTGGATTTTGATTTTCTGATGTTTTTGGATTTTGATGGATTTTCCCGTAAGCTGAAAGTCTATTTGTACCAGATAACACTAGGATGTTGCCCCCAAGCCAGGGTAAAACATGATATCTCTGTTATGATATGGATAGCAATAATGATTATCTCAAATGATGGACGAAAATGATCCGAAAGGAAACAATCATGAAAAAACTGTATCTAAATAGATAGAAGAGCTGGTAAAAATTACAAGTAACGCCTGTTTGCCAGGTTTTCATCACTTGTTTTTATTGTGTCCTCTTTCTTTTTCTTTTGTCTTTTTTTTTTTTTGTCATCATGACGCCTGTTTGCCAGGTTTTCATCAAGACAACTTTAGTTGACCGTGCACCAGATATCCTCAAGTGTAGAATCGCCTGAGATGAATGCTGTTCATGGGCTCCTCCATTATGTCTCCTTCTGGTGTAGACAATTTGTATGCTTCTGATCCATAGGCTGATATGATGACATAAGGTCCTATCCAATTAGGTTCAAACTTTCCCTTCTTTTCTCTGTCTGCTTGATTTCTAGGGTTTTCCCGTAGGACCAAGTCTCCAATCTAGAAGACTCTAGGCTTAACCCTATGATTATAGTTTCAAGAAATTCTTTGTTGATAGGCTGTCAAATGATTGATAGCTTGTTGTCAACGTTCATCAAGTAGCTCTAATTCTTGAAGTCTGGAGATCCTATAATCTTCATCTGAAATGAGTCCCTTTAGTGAAACTCGAAGGGATGGAATTTCTACCTTGATAGGTAATATTGCTTTTGATCCATAAACAAGAGCATATGGTGTAGCTCTTGTTGGTATTCTGATGCTTGTCCTGTAAGCCCAAAGAGCAAGGTTAAGCTGAACGTGCCAATCACGCCCTACCTCATTTACAGTTTTCTTGAGAATTTTTAGGATGGTTTTGTTGGAAGCTTCTGCCTGTCCATTACCTTGAGGGTAATAAGGAGTTGAGAAGCGATGTTGGATGTGGAACTTTTCACATAGCTCTTAGATATCTTGGTTCTTGAAAGGTCTGCCATTATTTGTAATGATCGACTGGGGTATCCCATATCTACAAATGAGATAATTAAGTATGAAAGATGATATTTGCTTCCCAGTGATTGTGGTTAAGGGAACCACCTCCACCCATTTTGTAAAATATTCGATTGCTGTGATAATGAACTTGTGTCCATTAGTTGAAGATGGGTTAATTTTCCCTACCAAGTCCAATCCCCACTGACAGAAAGGCCATGTAGTTGCAAATGGATGGAGATCCTGTGCTGGTGCATGTATAAGGTTGCCATGAATTTGACATTTTTGGCATCTCTTCACAAACTGGTAAGATTCTTGCTCCATGTGTGGCCAGTAATACCCCAAACGAAGGAGTTTCTTGGATAAAGATAATCCACTTGAATGTGTACCACAAATTCCTTGATGGACCTCATGTAAAGCAGAAGCAGATTCGTTATGTTCTAAACAATGCAAAAGAGTACCATCTAGGCCTCGACGATAAAGGGTGTCAGCAATAATGGTATGTTTGGTAGATTGGCATATGAAGTTGCGCTTTTGGTTGCGAGAAAGATCTGGTGGTAAGATATTATCTTTTAGATAAGTATAAATGTCTCCATAAATGGAAGATTGGGCACTATCCAAAAGGCTTATGGTTTGGGATTTGGGATTTGCGTATGCAGGATTTGATACTTGTTCTACAATAAATCGATAACGAACTTGCATTTCAGGCATCTGTAGTAGAGATGCTATTGTGGCCATGGCATCTGTTGCTTTGTTCTCTGATCTTGGTATCTGCTCAAATTTGATTTCTATGAAATATTTTCTTAGATCATCTACCAGTCTCTTGTATAAAATCAGTGTGTCATCCTTAGTTTGGTAATCATTGTTGACCTGATAGATGATCAACTGGGAGTCTCCATACACCTATAGTTCTGTGATTTTCCAATCAATAGCCACTTTAATTCCAAGGATCAAAGCTTCATATTCTGCCACATTGTTAGTGCAGTGGAAGGTAAGCCTGTAAGATCGTGGAATTGTGTGCCCAAGAGGTGTAACAAATAAAATTCCTGCCCCTAATCCATGTTGTGTGTAGGATTCATCGAAGTAGAGTTGCCATGGTTGTGTTGTAATGTTGAGGATATCTGCATCAGGAAATTCCATGGTCATAGGATGACAGTCTGATAATGAAGCTTCTGCTAATTGGTCGGTGATGACTTGTCCTTTGATAGCTCATCTTTCAACATACTGAATGTCAAACTCACTGAGGAGCATGACCCACTTTGCGAACCTTCCTGTTAAAGCTGCTTTGCTCAGTAAATACTTGAGAGGATCAATTTTTGCAATGAGCTTGACCGTGTGAGTGAGCATATAGTGTCACAAATTTTTTGTTGCAAATACTACTGCTAAGCATGATTTTTCAATGAAGGTGTAGTTTACTTCATGTCCATTGAGTGTCCTGCAGATATAGTATATTGCTTGTTCCTTTCCTTCTCTGTCCTCTTGTGCTAGCAAGGCTCCTAAAGAGATATCCGTTGTTGCGATATATAGCAACAATGGCTTGTCTTCACTAGGTGGCACAAAGATTGGTGGTGTCATTAAATAATGCTTGATTTGATTGAAAGTACTCTCACATTGTTCATCCCATTTAAAAGACACATTTTTATACAAAAGATGGATGAATGGATGACATCGATCTGCTAGTTGAGAGATGAATCTTCTGATGGACTGTAGTCGGCCTTGTAGAGATCTCAATGTGCTGATATTCTTAGGAGGTGGCATTTCCATGATGGCTTTAACTTTTGCTGGATCTACTTCAATTCCTTTTGTAGAAACTATGTATCCAAGGAGTTTTGCCGATGTTACTCCAAAGGCACATTTCTTGGGATTTAATCTGACTTTAAATTTTTCCAACCTGTCAAATATTTTTCCCAGTATCTCAAGATGTCCTTCTCTGGTGTAAGATTTGGCTAAGATGTCGTCCACATAGTCCTCCATGAAGGTGTGCATCATGTCATGGAAGATTGTTGTCATAGCTCGCTGGTATGTAGCTCATGCATTCTTTAACCCAAAAGGCATGACGTTCCAGCAAAAGGTACCCCATGGACATGTAAATGTTGTCTTTTCTTGGTCTTCAAGAGCTATTTTGATTTGATTGTATCCTAAAAGTCCATCCATGATTGATAGCATTTGATGGCCAGCTGTTAGATCTACGATCATGTCTATGTTTGGCAAAGGAAAATCATCCTTTGGACATGCTCTATTTAAATCCCTAAAATCAGTACATATTCTAATGGTGTTATTTGGCTTTGAAACAGGTACAATGTTGGATATCCATTCTGCATAATCAATAGATCTGATAAATCCAGCATCTAGTAGTTTCTTCAAATCATTTTTTACTAATAATGCAACATGTGGATGCATTTTTCTCAGCTTTTGCTTTACTGGTTTAGTGCTAGCTGGTAAGGACAAGTGATGCATAATGAGATCTGTGTCTAAGCCTGGCATGTCAGAGTATGACCAAGCAAAATTGATGCATCGTTCTTCAAAGAATTTGATAAAATCTGGCCTTTCTGTATCTATCAGGGATGCTGCCAGGTGGAGTATTCTTGCTTTCTCTGCTATGCCAATATCAATAGACTGTGTGGGTTCTATCAACACTGATGATCTTTCATGGTAATGTTGTGGGAGGATGTTAAACCTTCCATCCTTTGGTGCCTCAATGAGGTTTTCACCATTGGATGCGTTCTTTGTTTTTACTATTTTAGGATCAAATACTGCCATAGAATGGTTTTCACCATTAGATCCATTTTTTTCTTTCATATTTTTGCAACTGGAAGGCTTGGTATCCTCCTTCCTAAAAGCATCGTTAAAAGAAGTATTGGTAGAACAAGTATCAGATTCCTCACAACAAAGGTAATTAATAATGGTGGAATCATTGTCAAAAATAGGGAGATCAATAGGGTGTTGGGGTTCCCATTCGATAAGCTCGGGATGCAGTAAAGGGAACGAATCATTAGATGGGTTGAGGTCAGCGATTGTGAAAGCTCAGACAGAAATGTCGTCTAGGTTGTTAATGGTTATGTCGAGGCCTACAAAGGTATTTTCTTCCACATCATTTATCTCAATCGATGTCCATTCATCTTCACTTGAGTCATCAAAATTTTGTGATTCAAAGACAATAGGATTAAAACTCGAGCTTTGACCCTCTTCGCATTTGGGGGTATACTCTTTGATAATTTCGATCTGAATATCTTCATAGGAAACATTTGATAAGTTGTCCCACTCATATTCATTTGAATCTGTTTTAGAGTTATCCCGTATTTGAAGAATACGCTCCTCAGTTTTATTGGTGATTTCTGCTCTTGCTCCTTCGGTATATCCTAGTCTAGTTCTACCATTCTGCTGAATTGCAAGAATTTGGATTGGTTCTATTATACTTTGTTTCCCTCAATCAAGAGATCCTTGTTCTGCTGTATATCCTAGTCCCGTTTTATCCTTATGTTGGAGCGTAAGAGGCTGGATTGGTTCTGTTATGCCTTGTTTCCTTAACCCAAGAGGTCCTTGTCCTGAATATTGCGTCTTCTCCAGAATAGTTTTTCCCTTTCCATATTGATTTGTCTCTATGATATTACTTGTAGAAGTAGAGGCTTCCTCATCCTTATAAAGCCAGTTTAGTATGGCCTTATCTTCTGATTCTTCATCTAAGTTCCCAGCTTTTACAAATCTGCCATCTAATGCTGTTGTAGATTGTTCTGACTTTTGGGTGATTGTAGATGGTTGTCCATACGTTTGTAAGGAAAGTAACATTTGTGATAGATGAAATGAGTGTCCAACACCATATTCACTTATTCCTTTGTCACTTATCTGTACTTCCTTGGTGAATTGATGTGAGAGTGGAGCCAATTGTTCTTCAACATTTGAAGGGTTAGATTGTACCACCCTTATCTCTTGTGATTTTTGTTGTTTTGGAAGCCACTTTGATATGAATTTTTGTTGTTGCTCACCATCTAATGTGTTAACTTCTCTATTGTGAGGTATGAATGTATCCTAAGATGTCTTCAATGTATGACAAGCTTGGGTGTCATTGTAGTCTACTATGATTGTTACCTCCTGTCCATTGACGGGAAATTTCAGGCATTGATGATAGGTAGAAGGTACTGCTTGCATATCATGGATCCAAGGTCATCCCAATAGTATGTTGTATGTCAGTTCCTTATCTAAGACTTGGCAAACCACTTTTTGGACAATAGGCCCCACTTGAATGGGTAATATGATTAACCCTTTAGAGGACCTTTCTTCTTCATCATATGCTTTGATTGTGATTTTTCTTCTTGTATCAATGGCTTCATTTGAGTATCCTAGTGCACGAATCAGCTTTAAGGTACAAATATTTAAACCAGCCCCTCCATCTATCAGGACATGCTTTACACAGTGTTTATGGATGAGGACTTCAATGTGAAGAGCGGAATTATGTGGATGGGTGAGTGATACATCATCATGTTCGGAGAATGAAAGGAAATGAGGTGCGGATAGATGTCCTACCATAGCTTGGAACTGACATACATCTAGATTGTTAGGTACCGTGGTTGATACAAGAGCTTGTTCAAGAACCTCTTTGTGTGATGGGGAAATTTTTAAAAGTTCCAAGATGGATATTTGTGCCGGTATTTTCTGCAATTGATCGATGAGATTATATTGATTAGAGGGAGGATCCACAGATGGGGATGATATTGATGCTCCTTTCAATATAACTTTGGATTGTGCCCTTGTTGTGGCATTAACCAGTTGGTACTCTTGTTTCCCTTTGAGTGTAATTACATTAATTTGGTTTTCAGATTTTCCATATGTTGTACCAAATTGGTAGATGTAATGTCATTGTTCCGATTGATTTAATTTCATAACTCTTCATCCTCTTTGGCAGTAGAAAAACAAAGAATCATTATGTCATAAAAATAACCGACGTTCTTGCCTTTGGTGTTTGTGGAAGAGGATTCTCCCTTCTGATAATTGGGTAGAGGATTTTTGAATGTTGTATGATCTTTGTTTGTTTGGTGTCCCTCTACAAATACTTTCTTTTGATCTATGAGGTCTTGTACTGCATGTTTTAACTGCCAACAATTTTCAGTCATGTGACCTTTATTTTGATGGTAGTGACAGTAATGTAAGTCATTCCACCATGATGGTTTGACTTGAGGGTCCCAATTTCTAGCCTCTTGTACCTGAATGAGTTTTTCGTCTAAAATTTCTTTGAGGACCGATTCCAATGATTGTCCTAATGGCGTGAATTTTTGTTTATTGGATGGTCGTTGGAATGATTGGGTTTTTGTTTCTCCATTGTTTTGGTTATTTCCTTGATCACTACTTTGTTTGACATTAAAACCATTGTTTTGTTTGTTTGTAGGGGTTGGCGTCAAGGTGAATACTGGTTTAGATGTGTGTGTATCGATCATGGTATCAATATTCTTGTTCTTTTGCCAAAATCTTGGCTTTTCGTTGTTGTTGTTAGGAGAATTGTTATTGTTTGAACCCTCAATGAAGTGTTTGATCGTTCCTCTTTTAATTAGAGCCTCTTCGATTTTGAGCTCCTTTTCGATAACTTGTTCAAATGTAGATGGACATTGTAAATCCAATCTGTAATTCATGTCATCTACTAAGTTATCAATGAACATCTCTATCTTCTCCTCTTCAGGAATAGATCTAGGATATTTAGCAAATAGCCTTCTCCATCGTTGGAGAAAGGAAAGAAACTTTTCACCCTTTGCTTGTTTGGTGTTGTAGAGTTCTTTTAAGGTTACCCCATGTTGGATGTTGAATGAGAAGTGTGTTATGAACCTATTGATTAGTTCTTCAAAGGATTGAATCCCAGGTTCTAATTTAGAAAACCACTCCATGCAAGTGTTTCCTAAGCTTCTTGGAAATAATCGTAGTAAGTAAGAGTCCTCGTTTGCGAACTCTATACTCATGGCTCGAAATTCCCATACATGATCAAATGGATTGGTTCTTCCATTGTATTTGTTGTACATTGGGTATTCACAATACCGTGGAAATGGTATCATGTTAATGCTTGAATCGAATGGATAAGGGCAAATGTCCTGTAAAGAATATCTCTTTGTTGGTCCTTGTTGGATGTTTTGGAACTGTAATTGTAACTGTTGGATTTGTTTTGTCAAAGCATCTATTTGATTTGGGTTTTCCATACTAGTTGACTGGGGTGTGGTTGTTTCCTTGAGTTGATTGACATCAAAGTCTTTAGGAAGCTTAGCACCTTTGTCAGCTAATAATAGAAGATACTTTTCCATATCTTGCTCTAGCATCTTTTCCATAAATTTATGGAAATGAGGGTCTTGTTGAACTTTCTCAATTTCCTCTGCAGTTATTTCCTTCTCATGTGAGTTAGTGAGAGGATCAGTGTTTCTATATCGTCCCCAAGGGTTTTCTTCAGCCATGGCTGCTATTCTTTCATTTTCCTCTTGTTGTTGTTTTTGATATGCTGATCGAGTGAAAATAGGCATACAAACGTTAGAGTTTTACTCTAGACTTTGATCTTGGATTTTTAATTGAAGTGCCAAGTTTTTTGATTTAAAATGTGATTTAGTCGTGTCTAGTTTCGTGATGGAAGGATGATAAAAATCCTTGATAGGGAAATTTTGACAGAAAATCTCAGATTTGGTGATAATGACACTTTGCAAGATGTTTCAAGATCTAGGTGTAAGGGTAAAGTTTTCCTTTTGTATGACCCAAATGTTTTGGACTGTGGAAAAAATGTTCTGGATTTGTGAAAACCTTGTTATCGATATGGGAAAACTGACAAACTACCTTACCAACTCTCTATTTTTCTAACTTTCTGGAGCGCTAAAACAAAAACCTTACGCGCTGGAATAGAGACCCTATGCGCTAAAACAGAGGAGCTACGCGCTGGAACAGAGATCAGAAGTGCTAAAACAGAGACCCTACACTCTAAAATAGAGATGCTACACACTGGAACAGAGACTCTATGCGTTAAAACAGAGGAGATACGCGCTAAAACAAAGACTAAAAGCGCTAGAACTGAGAAGCTACATGCTGGAACAGAGATTGAAAGCGCTAAAACAAAGACTCTGTGCACTGGAACATAGACTAAAAGTGCTAAAACAGAGACTCTGTGCGCTGGAACAGAGACTACGCATTGAAACAGAGATCGGAGGTGCTAAGACAGAAACTATCTTATTCTATGAAACTCACTTGGTCTGGTATTGTATTGTATGGTTGGTTGTGGGATGTATTCTGGATGAATTCTTTGACTGTGATTGTGATGTTGCCTAAGAGCTCTTCTTTGATAAAATTCTTGTGAATCTAAGGGAGCTACAGCATAGTCATCTGTATAACCTCTAGAGAAATCATGATACCTATGAATAAAATTCCTATGTTGGAGTAGAACTTTCTTGTTTTGATATAGAAATTGTTGCTTTCTCAAAAGTTGTTTGTATGTGAGTGTTTTCTTTGGTTTTCTGATTCATTTGACAAGAGATTTCTTGACAAACTTGGTGGATACCCAATCTCGAATCATGAGAATTCCACAAGTGTTTTGATTTTGAGGATTTTTTTTTTTGTGATAATCTTATCTAAATTTGAATGAGAGAAAACACAGCAAGCAAGAATAGAATGGTTGTCTTTAAAAATCCTAGAATCTAAACAGATAGTGTATGTTCTTAAGAATCAAGCATGATTCTTTTTTATTTTCACTGGTTTATAATAGATAAGACACTTTAGATAGACTCACTCCCAGAGACAAAAGGTCATCGTTATATACTCGAACGGCCCACAGCTTGGAATTGCGTCAACTCACACAGCCATGTCACCCCCTAGAGGGTGCCCGTGTTTTTGTCTTTTCCAGGTGCGTACTCAGAGTGACGGAAGTGGATACCGGATCCCCTAAGCAAATAGTCCT
>VDFB02281492.1:891288508-891359239 GCA_007258455.2 Sequoia sempervirens
TGAGAAATCCACAAGTGTTTTGATTTTGAGGATTTTCTTGTGATGATCTTATCTGAGTTTAATGAGAGAAAATACAGCAAGCAAGAATAGAATGGTTGTCTTTAAAAATCCTAGAATCTAAATAGATAGTGTATGTTCTTAAGAATCAAGCATGATTCTTTTTTATTTTCACTGGTTTATAACAGATAAGACACTTCAGATAGACTCACTCCTAGAGAAAAAAGGTCATCGTTATATACCTCAAACGCCCACAACTTGAATTGTGTAGACTCACACGCCTATGTCACTCCCTAGAGAGCACCTGTGTTTTTGTCTTTTCCAGGTGCGTACTTAGAGTGATGGAAGTGGATACCAGATCCCCTAAGAAAACAGTCCTTGGCAATTATATGGTGAGTGCTTGAGGGTAGATTCTTCCCCGCCCCTGCACCGCCGAGTATTACAATGTTCGGAAACTGACAAGTGTGCTTCTAGTTCTAGGTTCTTAGATATGGTTTCCGTTCGGAGCGGCAAATGGATAAACTCCCTCGAGAGACCTCCTAATCTTTAAAACAAAGATTTTGGGGATGGTTATCCCTCAAGACACTTCCGTTGAAAGAGGGTTTCCCCAAATTCACATAAATTTTTAAGTGGGTTGGAATACCATGGCTTTTGGCTGTCCCCACTCAGGTCGTTCTCGTAGGGTGAGTACTTTTTCCCACTACAGTAGGCCTATCTAAAGGTTTTAAAAAGCTTTAAAATGCATAAATTATAGTGAGTCTGGTATTCTGATGCACCCAGTAAAGGGGAGAGCATAAACCTATCACCCAATCACAACAGAGAAATTGTTCACTTTTAAAACCCAAAAGACAAATGATCTAATCTATATGGAGATATTGCTCCATAAAAAGCATGATGTTCAATTTTAATCCCAAAAAAAAATGTGAAGTTTCTATCCTAGGATTGATCAATTTTTATCCATTTCTATCCTAGGATTGATAAATTTTATCCATTTCTATCCTAGGATTGATAAATTTTATCCAAAATTAGACAAAAACAAAATCTGGCCATGGACGCGTCGGATCCAGATAAAAAAAAGTGATTTTAAGGACAGTGAAGTGGCGCGTTGAAACAGTGAAGCGGCGCGCTGAACAGTAACTCGGCACGCTATAACAGAAACCGGCGCGCTGTAACAAGAAACCCTGGTGCGCTGTAACAGAAACCCTGACGACACTGTAAAAAAGTCACGGTTCTGTGAAAACTATCACGTCGATACCTGTAGAACACTTTTCTCAAAAATTAATCAAAATATGGGGTTATGCCCCACGGTGGGTGCCAATTTGTAAGCGGTAGAATGGGGAAAACAAGTTAAACATGCATCTACGCTTCTAAATAGGACATTGCATCTAAGATTTAAAGAATTTAAACTAATTTAAACTACAAATCTTCAGAAATCTATCCTATTGCTCTCTAACTCTAAAGATCTCTCTAATCTACTTAACTCTCAGATTTAGAAGCTAATTAAACTATTGAAATGACACTTAGAGAATGAGAATTAAGCTATTCTATTCTAATATGATTAACTATGCAACTAGAATGATTCTACAACAAAGCTTCTAAGAAGGAAACTACTGTAAACTGCCATAATTGAGATGCTGGATGGATGTTTGATTGAATGCTGAATGCTGGAGATGCTGGATGAATGTTGGATGCTTTGGAAACCTGCAGAGTAAGATTGCATAAGTTGGGATCCATTTCCTGTAGCCCAAGAGCTGTATTTATAGCTTTCACGGCAGCACAATTGCACAGGGATACGGGATAAGGGGCTATGATTCAATCTGGAGAATTGAAGGGCATGGGATGAGAAGATGGAGCTGATCATGGAGGATGGTTTCTCCCCATGAAAACACCAGGCAAGATAAGAGGGAAGGTGGGTGGAAGGTGGTTGAGAGAACTTCCTACAGGTTTGTCCCAGAAGCTCTTCCCGTGAATGACAGTGCCATTAATTAAATTTTGAAAATTTAATTTTATTGGTGAGTGAATAGTGGTAAAAATTTATGCATAAATTTAAATAATTTTAATTTATTTAAATTTAGCAAAAAGAGGATTGAATAATTTAATAAATCAAACTATAGGGTTTGTTTATTAAATTAAAACAAAAGGAAAATGATAATTAAATAAAAGATTTTTAGAATATTTTTATTTAATTTAAGAAGAAATGATGATGAGGTAATTAAATAACACAAATTATTTAAGTTGTGTATTTAATTTATGATAGAAGTATAAAAGAAGTAATAATGATAATAATTAAATAAAACAAAGTTTTTAATTTTGTTTATTTAATTATGAGAGAAATAATATGATGATAATAATTAAATAAAACAAAGTTTTTAATTTTGTTTATTTAATTAGGAGAGAAATAGAAGAATTAATAATAAACTTAATATAAATAAATATTTCTATTTATTTACTAAGTAGATGAATTTAAGATAAATTAATCAAATAAGTCGTATTTAATTAATTAGATTCTCCAGACCATTTTTAGGTGTCTACACCATGTTTTAGCCGCAACTTAGTGTAGTGTAGGGGATACAGATTGTACCTCAAAGTTACCACATGCTCCCTTGGGTCGAGATAGAAATCCTCATGGTGGACTATGATAGTCCTCGAGTGAGAGTGTGAAGGTGAGCCTGTGGTGTCTATTGATGATCCTTTGCCATTGGAACGCTAGCTATCCACCTTCATGAGAAAGGGTGATCCAAAGAACCACCCTAGTATCATAGAGTATTAACCTTGGGTTGTCTGCTCAAGGTTGTGAGCCTGCATCAAGTTTGTAATCCTTTAACACTAATTCTAGGATTGTGTTGCTTGGTGTGTTTTCTTGTGCGATACTAGTGCATTTATTTTTAATTGAGTCAACCTTTCCTTCTATTTGTTGTTTGCTTTGATTTTTGTCCTTTGCCACATTTAGCCCTTACCTTCAGAGGTGAACTTTCCCCTTATAGAGGTGAATTTTCACTATAGATAGGTGAACTTTCCTTGAAAAAGGGAGAATCTACATCTTAGTCCGGTCTAGGTCTCATTGTTTAGGTGAATTTTCCTTTGAAAAAGGTGAATTTGCTTGTGGGTCACTTTCTTAGGTGACACCGTTTTCAACCATTTCTTGGAACAGGCGATTATGTTCATCCATTAGGTGAATCTTTCAGTCCCCATTCATCACATTCCCTCATTTTCTATTGTTTGGGAAAATTTTCTCCCTATTTAGGTGAATTTGCTACTGTTTTAGGAAAATTTTCTCTCTATAGGGGTGATTTTTCTTGTTGTTTGAGTCCCCTATCAGTCCATCTGGTCATCAAATTCATCTGTTTCACCTGTTTGGGTGAATTTTCCATCAATTTGGGTGAACTTGCCACTGATCTAGGAAAATTTTCTCCTTGAACAACTAATCTCATCTTCCGTTTGAGTCTCCCTTCATCCATTTATTTTTTTCGTGAGTGCATTCATCTATTTCGTGAGTCTTCTTCTCTGTTTTGAGAGTTTGTCCCTTCATTCAGAGTGTCTGTTCATCCATTCAAAGAGTTTGTTCATCCATTCATGGAATTCATTTATATGTTTAGAGAGTTTTTTCATCCATTTAGAGTGTCTATTCACCCGTTTAGAGTGTTCATTCACCCGTTTAGAGAGTCAATTCATCCATTTAGAGTGTTTGTTCATCCATTCAGAGAGTTCATTCATCGGTTTATAGAGCCTATTTGTCCATTTAGAGAATTTTTTTTCCTTGTCATTATGAGTTTGGGAGAACTTGACAACTATTTAGGAAAATTTGTCAGTTGTTTAGGCGATTCTGCTATCTGTTTAGGAAATTTTGCTACATAGTTAGGCAAATTTGATCAGTATTCAGGCGAATCTGTTATCTATTTGGGTGATCTTGTCAAGAATTAGGTGAATTTTCCCTATGTTTGGGTGAGCTTGACCCCTTCTTGGGTGAACCTGAGCTCTGTTTGGGTGAACTTGATACTTTCTTGGGTGAGCCTGACCTCTGTTTGGGTGAATTTGACACCTTCTTAGGTGAATTTTCTCTTTGTTTGGGCGAATTTGACTTTTTCAGATTTTCCTGTTTCCTGAATCACCTCTATTTTTGGCCAATCCACCTTTGTTAGAGGAAATTTTTCTCACTTGATTCCAAAACAAGAATCCTTTTGGGCACTATAAGCCTGTCTTTTTCCAGGTTCTTTACCGCGATCAAAAATTTTGTCACCATCTATCTTCTTGTCATCTTCATTTTCATCTGTTTGTGTCCCCTAATGGTCATTGTTTTATCAATCAAATTATTTAGGTTAATCTTAGGATATCCTTAGCTTGCACATCCATCATCGGTTTATCTAATCAAATTCCCTATACTTCATTTCTAAGGTTTCATCCAAGTTGGCTTAAGAGCCTGACCCTGATTGTTATCATCTATTTTTGCTTAGGATTGTCATCCATCCTGAGTTAGTCATCATCCATAGCCCAATCAATCTACTTCCATATTGAAGTAGATTCAGTGCCGTAATGATCCTCTTTGTGGTTTCACCCAATCAGTCATCACCAAACGTTAGCTAATCAAAACTCCAAACATGGTTTAGAATCAGTTTTGTTATCCCATTCAGATCAACCATCCAATCCAACTACATCCCCTATCCACCATCCAAATCAATCAAATCAATCCCTCGTCATATCCAATCAATCCCTTAATTGTCATATAGGTCATCCTCATCTGCATCCTAGGAAGTAGTGTCATTTTAGCTCACTTAGTAGTTTTTCACTTTCATGCCCATTCAAACCCAATCACAAGCAAATAAAATGGAAGAACAACAAGCTCAAGGTGCCTAGAACATCCCTCAGGATCCCAACAGTCAAGGTACCCAGAACAATCCACAAGATCCCAACAATGGTGGGTTATCCCAATCCAACACTAAAGTCCAAACCACATCACCTCCTAGTGACGAAAACATGGTCTTCAAGCCTGAGGTCACTATCAATGAGTATCTCAGTAGCTCCACTAATCTCTAGATGACTAATCATGTACTCAATGAACATGGGGATACAATTCTTACTACCTTGCTCATTAAGGGTGTAAAACCACTAGTGGGATGTGAATTATCCAAATATGTCAATACCATGCCCCCTGCACCCGTATCTCAAGATCCCCATGCCTCACAAAATGTTTTAGGTAATTTGTATGTCCCTGAGGGTCCCTCTATGGACAATTGGTATCAAGAAGCGTTTGGGAACACTCTCCTTTATGAGGCTCACCCTCCACCCAAGATCATGGTTGTAGGAGCATCCCAGTCGGGTCCTGACCCTAATGACCCTTTCATCTATTGCATGCCATAAAACTTACCACCGCCACCAAATCCTAACATCCCACAAGGTCTGACCCCTACTTCATTAGTACCACCTCCTCCAAACCAATTGGGTCAGCCACTCGTTTATACTAGGGGAAACCATTTCCTACCACCACCTTTAGGGTCTATGCCCACATCCAATCCATTCATTCCCCAACAACTATAGTAGTTGCCACAAGGTAATCCTCAACATACCACTATTTCACAACATATCCCTCAACATACCACTATTCCATAGTAAACACCACACCAACAACCTCTGAGAAAAATATTCCCATCCCAACAATGCAACCATAGCAGCCTCTACATCAACCACATGGTAATCTGACATGACCTCCTCAAAATCCTCTGTTCCAATAGTCACAAGTCACCCAATAACCTAATATACCATATCTATCCCTTTGGGCACAACCATCTCATCAACACACACAAATCTTGACACAACAATTGCCATCTCACCAACATATCCTACAAAAAATCACCCAATACATGTATCATTTGAATAGCTCACTTTACACATGACCTACCACATCTAACCCAAATCCTGGTCATGCACATCAGATTTTGCAAAAATCTCACCAACAACCACCTAATACCACTACTTCACAACCACGCTATCAACAACCACCATATCAACACATTTTTTCCACCTCATATTGACAGCCTAATCCCCAATAGCCACCATATGCTTCTCAGAAATACACCACTTATTATCCATCCAACCCACACTATGCTTTGCAACAGAAACCACCTTATTAGCAACCATCATACCAACAAGGTGCTTCTACCTCATACTATCAAGCACCTCCACCCTACCAACAAGGGGCCTCTACCTCTTATTATCAAAATCCAATCCACCATACAATCAACAATCCTATGCCACTCAACAACCTTAGTCTACTTACACCAATCAATACCAACCTACGCTTGCGTATGATCAAAACGCCTCCATTCCATCATCCTGCCATCAACAATATCCTCCATATGACCAATCCATCTCATCTAATCCACCTCGATCCACACCCATTAATAAGGAATGGGAAGAAATGAAGGCTATAGTAAGAGACTTGCAAACAGGTACATCCAAGAAGTCTTTCAAGTTTGAAGATATATTTCCTTGTCCATTCGATCCCTCAATTTCACTTGTTCCTTTTCCAAAGAACATTGAAATTCCTAAATTTGATAAGTTCAAAGGAACCATGGATCCAAAATCCCACCTTCAGGAATTGTATGCACAATGTCAAGATTTCTAGCACAATGACAATTACATCCTACAATTGTTCCCCAAGAGCTTAGCAGGGGCAGCTTTAGATTGGTTTATGGGCCTTAAGAAGGGATCGATTTCTTCCTTCGTAGATCTTTCAAAGCAGATCATTAAACAATTCTCCTTCAACATGTAGAAAGAGGTGGATACTTTGGATCTTCTAAAAGAAAAACAACATGAAGGAGAGACCTTCGCCGACTACCTACAAAGGTGGCGAGCGGTGGCTAGTTGTATGAAGTCTCCGCTTAGTGAAAAGGAAATGGTGACTCTCTTCATGGAAAATTTTCATCCTGAAATGGCCCATAATATTAATCTTCATTGTGTCACCACCTTTACAGAGGTTATTGAAAAGGGTACTATTCTTGAGAGAGTGCTTGTCGCAAAGGGGTAGATCAAACTACACAATTTTGATAAGGACAAATCATCTTGTGAAAAATTACATTACTGGAACCAAAAAAAAATGAATTCAATGATGGTGTCACTGACACTAAACATATTCAAGTAGAAAATACTTCCTAGAGGCTGCAATACGTCCCTCCTCAACAATCGATTCCTAATGCTATATCCATGCCACAGGGGGCACCTCATCCTCCTCAACAATCCAATCAAGATAATCAGGGAAACAGTAAGTGGCAATTCACTCGATTAGGAGAACCCTTAAGTGTCATGTTCAATAGGCTGTTGTAGGTTAATTACCCAATCGCGTATCTGTTACCAAGCCTTTTGATGAGTCCAAGCCCAAACCTGCCTGGTACAAAGAAAATGAGTATTGTGATTTTCATAAGATTAAGGGTCATTCCATGAATAAATGTCAAGGATTGAAAACATATGTCCTAGATCTCATAGATCGAGGAGATATCCATGTGGATTGTAACCGAGCATCTTTGTCCAATGCTCAATTACAAATATATCAAAATCTTTCCCAAAGCATAATCAAGGTCCTAGCACGTCTAGTACAAATCTAGGACCTAGTAACAATAACACCCAAAATAATAGCACCAATAACATCAGTTACATGAATGTCCCTTTTAATTATGAAGGCATCATTATGCACATTTGTTAGGCTGAGACATGTGTTTCTATGATACATGTAAAGGGTAGAGAGCCTCAATGTGTTGTTACCACCCACCGCACTTGCATCACCATCCCTCAAGCCTCAACATTAGTTCAACCACCTCCTATAACCTCCTAGTATAATATTCTTGACCATCTAGGAAAGACCTAACACAAATATCTATCCTAGATTTGTTGAAGTCCTCTCCCGTCCATCAAGAAATTTTAACCAAAGCTTTACAGGATACACACATCCCTAATGACATAGATCCTACATAATTCCAAGCATTGGTAGGAAATCTTTCATCCACCTACTAGCTAGGTTTTAGCTAGAATGACATGCTATCCATTAAATCTGATCATAGCCATGATCCCCTTCATATCGAAGTCCTTATCACTCACCACAAAGTAAAAAGGGTCTTGATAGATAATAGCTCTTCCCTAAATCTTTGTACATTAAAATTCATAAAGTAGATGGGCTATACCAATGCCGATTTAAATAATTAGATCATCACTTTCAAGGCATATGATAATGTAGAACATGATTCTGAGGGAATGATTTGTATTCTAGTTCAGGTTGGTCTAGTTGTATAGTATACTACCTATCATGTCCATGATCTAGACCTCCCTTATAACCTTCTCTTTTCTTTTCTGTGGATTCATTCCATGCAAGTTGTTCCATCCACTTATCATCAGTGTTTGAAGTTCCCCTTTAATGGGATGGAAGTTACAATATAGGCTAATCCTCAACCTTTTGAATATTGTCATGCACTAGAAGCTTCCTTTCCCCAGTCTCATTACTACCTAGGAGTAGAAATGAGGCCGCCTCAAGCATCATAATCTTTCCCATCATCTAATCCATCATCTTCCACTCCATCCAATCCATCCTCTACATCCAATCCCACCATCACCAAGGTACACATCATTGAAAAGGGGTGTGGTGAGTATGAAATGCATACCACTTAAAATGTGGAAAGCATGCCACCCTCACCGCATACATATGGTCAACCCTCACAATCAACACCGAAAGAAGAAGAGAAGATGATCACCTTTAGCTCTAAAAATGTGGGAACCAACACTTTTAGATTTCCCAGGTTATGACAAGATACACCTAGGGATGACATTAGCCAATGGATATACCATGAAGAACTTGAACCTTCTCCCCCTTTAAAGGAGTATTTTCAAGAGACCTATCCTTGGCCCTTTAAGTATGCTGAGAAACACAACTATCAAGGGGGAGGCCTTGGTCATGTAGAAGAACAAGGAAGAAATAAATCGATAGATACTTCTATGCACCCAAGAAATTTGGGCTTAGGCTATGATACCAAAAAAAAGGGTCCGATGCCATCAACTAGTGCTTCTAACAACATCAGTGTGGACAAAGGTCCTCTTGAGGACATACCTGAAGAAAAATACATCATACGTGCATATGATGATGTGGACCACGTGGATCTATCCTCCATGTTTGAATGCCTATCTGTTTTCACCATTGACCTTTCCCTTTGCCACCCTGAGCTCATTGAATGGGACCTACATGGTAGTGCACCAATCGATGCATTCCCCTTAGTGGATACTTATGTGCATCTTATGGGATTGGGGGAGGATGAACACCCTAGTCACAAAAATGAAAAGAAACAAAATCAAAAGGGTCATCTAGTGAAAACCTCTCAGAGGTACTTCCTAACTCAGAAAAAGAAAAAATAAATGGCATATCTGATAGTGAAAACCTCGACGAGGCATTGGAAGAATGGGACATTCATCTTCCCCTTGTGGGAACTCAATTATCTGAATGATCTTCTATTCTCATCAAAGAAAAACAAGAAGTGAATTTGGGAACTAAAGAAAATCCAAAAATCACCTATGTAGCCAAGTACTTATCAGAACAAGAATTCTCCATCATAGTCCAGCTTCTCAAAGAAGGCACCATCAATTTTGCATGGGTGTATTTAGATATGTTAGGTCTAGATCCTAGTAGTAAATCATTTGTGTGTACATCTAGATGCTAAACCGGTTAAACAAAAGCTTAGAAAAATGCATCCACAAGTTGGTCTGCTAGTCAAGAAGGAATTAGAAAATTTGTTGGAAGTCGGTTTCATAAGATCTATTGACTACTCTGATAGGATCTCCAACATAGTGCCAGTTGCCAAACCCAATGGGAATATCCAAATTTTCACGAATTTCCACAATCTCAATAAGGCATGTCCTAAAGACGATTTCCCCTTGCCAAACATTGAAATGTTGGTTGAATTGACAACAGGACATGAGATGCTATCCCTCATGGATGGCTTGTTTGGGTACAATCAGATAAGAATAGCACCTGAGGACCAATATAAAATTTCCTTCACTACACCTTGGGGCTCCTTTTGCTACAACGTTATGCCCTTTGGTCACAAAAATGCGAGGGAAACATACCAACGTGCAATGATAGTCATCTTCGATGACCTTATCCACATCATCATGGAGGATTATGTTGATGATCTATTGGGAAAATCCAAAACAAGAGCAAAGCACCCTATGATCCTAGAGAAAAAAAATTAGTGGCTAGAACACTACAAGCTATGACTAAATTCAAAGAAATGTGTGTTTGGTGTCACATTAGGAAAACTTTTGTGTTTGAGCATTTCCAGAAGAGGCATAGAAGTAGATCTAGCTAAAGTCAATGCTATTATGGAAATGTCTCCACCATGTAATTTAAAACAATTGAGGAGCCTCCAAGGAAAACTACAGTCCATCAAAAGATTTATAGCTCAATTGGCCAACAAATGCCAACTGTTCACTCATCTCCTGAATAAAGATACGTTTTGCAAATGGAATCTCAAGTGTCAACTGGGGTATGACAAGGTAAAAGACTACTTGGATCATCCACCCATCCTAATGCCTCCAATTCTAGGTAAACCACTTCCACTATACATTTCCACTACTTCAGTTGCACTGGGGGAATTGTTAAGACAACATGATGAGTTCTCCAAAGAACACACAATCTACTACATCAGTCAGACCCTAGTCAGCTACGAGCTCAATTATTTGCCAATGGAAAAATATTTCCTACCTATAGTCTTCAGTTCACAAACACTCTGTCATTATATGCTCATTCATCGACTCAAGTACTTATTATCCAGAACTACCTTGACAGGTTGCATCACTTAGTGGGTCATGTTCTTGAGTGAATTTGATATAGAGTATGTGGACCAGAATGATATTAAAGGACAAGTGCTAGTAGATCAACTAGCAGATGCTCCCTTGGTGGACGCTTATCACTTGGTCACCGAATTTCCTGATGAAGAGGTTATTACAGTCACAGAATCCCCCACATGGTCACTCTATTTTGATGGATCATACACGCATAAAGGAGCTAGGGAAGGTATCTTGTTCATCACTCCACAAGGTGACTACATCCCGAAGTCATTCAGGTTAGCTTTCCCATGCATAAATAACATAGCAGAATATGAAGCTCTCCTCACTAGCCTTAAAATTTCCATCTAATGGAATATAACACACTTACGAGTTTTTGGCTATTTATAACTAATCATCAAACAAGTCAATGATGAGTTTCTAACAAAATATTACAAGTTGCTACCTTATAAGCGCACGGTGGATGATTTCAAGAATTATTTCACCTCCATCCAATTCGAATAGATTCCTCAAGTATAGAATAAGGTACCTAATGCTATGGCTACAATTGGTTCCCTAATTGACATCCCAAAAGATCAAACAAATTGTGAGTTCTTAGTCGAACAATTGCTAATCCTTGCGTATGATATCCCTAAGAGTGAAATGGTGTGAGAAATTGTAGGTCCCAAATCACCATGGTATCATGATATCTATACCTACCTTCATGACAACATCTTACCCCTTGACCTTACCTATAACCAATGCAAATCCTTCATTCAATGTACATCCCATTACACTATCGTGGGTGATACACTATATCTTCATGGGTATGATGGAACCCTTCTAAGGTGTCTAAATGAGACCGAAGCTCGCACTACGTTAATTGAGGTTCATAGTGGTGTCTATAGGGCCCATTCAAATGGTATGGCCTTAGCCAAGAAGATTCTTAGAGCAAGATACTATTGGCCAATGATCAAGCATGATTCATGTGAGTTGATGAAGAAATGTCTGCTCTGTCAACAACATGCAAAATTGATACATGCTCCTGCACAAGATTTGCAACCCATCATTGCACCATGGCCATTTTCCTAGTGGGGTTTTGACCTGATCAACAAGATTTAGTCTCCATCTTCTGATGACTATATTTTCATCATCACTACCACTGAGTACTTGACCAAGTGGGTGGAAGTAATTCCACTCTCTCAAATTATAGGTACTCAGATTTTTAAGTTCATCCTCTTCCATATCCTCTACAAGTATCGAATCTCATCCACCATCATCACCGATAATGGAAAGCCATTAAAAAACTAGGCCATGAAACATGTGTGTAACGTTTCATATCCAACACCATTGATCTACGCCCTATTACCCACAAGGTAATGGTCAAGAGGAGGCTACAAACAAAGCTTTGAATAAAATCTTGAAAAAGGTTGTCAACAATACTAGTCGAGATTGGCACCTCCACATCCATCCTATCTTTTGGGCTTACCACACTTCCATCTACACTCCCATAGGTGCCACTCCATATTCTCTTGTATATGGTGTCTTTTCCATCTTGTTGATTGAGGTCAAAATCCCATCACTTCAAATATATCTAAAGAATCTCATCAATGATGAAGACACACGGGTTGCCCGCCTTGCTCAATTGGAACTCCTGGATGAAAAATGAATCAAAGCCTATAATCACCTACAAGAATATCAACATCGCCTCAAGAGAAAATACAATAATAAAGTTCATCCATGTTATTTTAATGTGGGTGATCTCGTCCTCAAAGAAAATCAACATAACCAACAAGATAGGGATAAGAAAAGGAAATTTGAGGTAAATTGGCTAGGTCCCTATGTTATCACAACAAAGTATGGATCTGGGGCATACAAGTTGGCTACACCTAAAGGAGAGCCTCTAGAGGAGCCTATCAAAATTATGCACCTGAAACGGTTCTATACCTAAGTCAGCTGGGCTACCCTATCCTCCAGAAAAATCCAAAAAGTAAAAAATTGTTAAAAATACAAAAAAAATCAGAAAAAATAAAAAAATAACAAAAATAGTAAAGAGAAATAATTCATCCTATGGTGAAAACCACCCTTGGTGGTGCCTTGGATATGTACATTTGGTGAAAAAATGGTAACAAACACTATCTATAAAGAGCTTAATCATTATTTACCTTGCGTCCTAGTTACTTTATGCTTCCATACCCCCATTCGCATATCTAATCTTGACATCCAATCAGATCCTGTCACCCTATTGTCATCCCGTCCATGGTCGCTTTGTATATTTTGTTTGAGCATTGGATGATCCAAATACATTGTCTATAATCCTGAGATTTTAATCCTAATATGAGCTTTTGTCGTTCATTCGTCAGTCAATCTTGTGTCATCACCTAGGGTCCTTCATCGTGTCATTCATCACTAGGTCTCATCCTCTCCTATCATCCATAACGAACCTGACTGCATGCACCTTCACATGGCCGTAGTCTTCCCTCATGGTCATCCTCCTTACTTTTCTAGTAGCTGGAATTGTACGGTCGACACCTTGATGATGTTTTGTCGTGTCAGTCCTCTGTCCTTCATCCTTGGTCTTTTCTGAACTATGTTGCCCCTGCGCTTTCATGTAGGCAAGGTCGATCATTTGATCTACCCCCGAGGCATTTGTATATCTAGTCCTAGTCATCCATGATTGGTCTCCATTGTCATCTTTCAACTTTTATCCATGGTCTTTTAATCGAACTACAAGGACTCTGTGTTTTCACATAGGCAAGGCTAATCTATGATCAACCCTCGAGCGCCTAGGTCTGTAGGGTGTTTCAGTCTTGTTTCTTGTGTATTGTGTTGTGTTGTCAAGTGTGTCCCTATCTAGCTAGTTTTTAACAAACAGAATCCACCAGTATTGGGATGTCTGACCTGTCTTGAATATCTTGCGTCATGTTGATCATTTAGTTTAGTTTCCATCTTTGGTCTTAATAGGATGCATCCTTCCTAATAGACCTTATCAATCCCATCCATCCTCTTGATCTTGTGGCAAAGGACATTCAAAATTGATTGTGATCTTTTGATGCTTTTAGCTTTTGTTTATCATTTGAGCTCGATATTACACCATGTCATGGTCACCTTGATCCATCATATCATGGTGTGATTTGATTGGAAAACGTAGGGACATATCTTGATATTTTTCTTGTTGTTGTCTTCTTGGTCGTCCCATGTAGTACCCACCGAGATCCTTACGGTCTTGTGTTACATCGGGGCATCCTTTGTGCTTGTGGTTATCTCAATACCTAGCCCAACCAAAGTCATCACAACTTTGGGGTGTTGGAATAGCCCCCTTGTTTGTTGTGTTTTTTCCATGCATTAGACACAAATCCACCATGGTCCTTCATACCCTAGTGTGTTACATCTTATGCTATAGCAAAAATCAGTGCTCTTGAAAATGGAAAATCACTCTAGGATTGCATTTCATTTATCCTTTCATTACATTTCATTAATCCATACCTTTCCCTAACCCATGATTTTTGATTTTGGTTGTGTAAAGATTCATCCCCCCATCTCCTTTTCTTCTCAGGATTCCTATGGTTCTTGACAGGTGCAGTATCACTCCCATCATATTTCATTAGTACTTGGCAGGATGTCTCCATCATGTTGACCACATAAGATAAAACAAGCATGATACACAAATAAAGAAGACCTATTAATGATGTGTGATCCATTGTCACACTCATCACCCTTAATTTTGTAATGATTCCAAGGTAAATACTTTCCAGCTAACCCATCATTCACTATCATGTCCATGCTAATTTAATTCAGATATTAATGTTTGTAAGGAATTCAATTACATCCATCATTTACATAGGTTTCATTATCATCCCACTTTGCATTTCTCACTATCATATTCATTTTTAGTTGTTTAGATTAATCTTAATTGGTTATTCTAAGCATCTTACATTCACTCGCATTATCATCTTAAGTTGTTTAGATTAATATAGATCTATTAGCCTAAGCATCTTAAGTTCATTTCTCATCTTAATTATCATTTTTAGTTGATTTGATTGACCTTAATTGGTTATTCTAAGCATCTTAAAATTTATGACATTATCATTTCGATGCATTAATCCATTTACATTAAACATCATAGTCTATTTTGGGACATTGCATATTCATTTCATCCATAATGTAGGTCACATTTGCATACATACATCTCACATCCATAACATCATAAATTTCAAAATAATAATGTGTAATTACATACATCGCCACTTGCATTGCAAATCATTAGTCCAATAATCATCTCATATAACATCATTATCACCGAACACATCTTGCATCACACAATGTTAGGCATAATGCATTTCATACAGTCATCCACATAGACAATAAACATAAATTATCATAAATATATATGGATATCATAATCATTTGCATTTCATAATCAATCACATCCATACATACATCCATAAATAAACATCCATCAATTGATAACACATGGTGTCAAAATGGTCATCACATATCATGTAAATATCAAAAATACAATGTCCATAATAATGTCCATCATAAGTACATCCATATATAATAGTCATCAAATAAATTATAGGTACAAGGCTACTCTGTACCATGGAATCTCTGGCCTCTATACCTGTCCCCTGTCTATCCAACCTGCACCTATCAAAAAATTGGGATCCTGCCATCCCTATCATCTCTATCTTGAGCTTCCCTCATTTTATCTCTGCAGTGAGTCTGGAACTGGCCCACTACGCAGGGGAGTATCTCGATAGCTGTTATATCCCCGAGTGTGTCGATGTTGTGTGGGATGGTGCTGACATTTGAGGTGCCACTCAAATGTAAGGAGCTACCCATTGTGTAACATTTGGAAGTTTCGCAAAATAGGCTACCATATAGTAGCTAGCCTCCCTCATGTACTCATCTCTCTCAGCTACCTGATACCTGGTTGAATCTCGCTCTACCATGTATCTATCCTAAAATCTACTTATGGATCTCCTCTCCTGTGCCCAATCATCCTGATCCAACCACAACTAATTAGTATCTACCCACATCCTAGATACCTGATATCTCATTGTATCCCTCTCCTCCTATAGGGCCTATGCTTGTGCCTCTGTCGCATCTCTCTTTCTCTACATTGCCTACACCTGTGTCCTTGTCTCATCTCCCTTGCCCTGCATGGCCTGTGCATGTGCCTGCATTGCATTTCTCTCCCTCTATAATGCCTTTATTCATGCCTCTACCACATCCCTCTCACCCTGGAGGGCTTGCACCTATGCCTTTGTTGTATCTCTCTCTACATGGTCTATAGTTGGGCCTCTTCTGCCTCCACCCTCTCTAGTGTCAACCTTGCATCCCCGAGTGTCACATCTGCCACCTCTACCTTGTATTGGAGCTCATATTTCTCCCTCCTCAGCTCAGTCCTCTCCCTTAGTAGTCCTATCACCTGCCTCTTCAGATCCTGCATATCTCTCTCTACCTCCTACAAAGCCTGTATAGATATCAGGTTTGCCAACCCTCCATGATCCCCTTGTCCCTCTGTGTGTCACCTACTCACCTTGGCCTGTAGTCTATCCCTCTTTTCCTTTATCTCATGTACATTTTGTGCTACCTCATGGGCTAGGGTCCTGTAACTCTGCTCCCCCTTTACTCACACCCTTTCCACCTCTGCCTGCAATAAGGCTCTATATCTTTGACATCTCATGTGTGTCTATGTTAGTCATCTCCTCAAGTCATCCATCTCCCTCTCCACCTCCTACAATTGCGTGGATACTTGGTCGACCAACTCTCCATAGTGTCTCTACCCCTCCTCCCATACTCTCTCCACCTCAACCTGGAGTCTGTATTTTTTTGCCTCTGACTCCTTTAGTCTCTACTTAACAATCTACAACCTCACTAAGGCCCCTCTCAGTAACACAGTTGGGTCCTCTAGCAGTGGTAGTAAATAAGGAACCATGGCCAAAGAGTCTACCTCTGAAGCATCTACCTTCATCACCTCCCCTTGATTGTCTCTCTCCTCCATCGCCTCATTCTGTCCTCTCTGTGCATCATCTATATCCTCTACCTCTTCCTCTCTGTCCTCAACTCTGCTTTGATGGTCGCCCCTCCTCATACCTCTCCTCTATCTAGCTAGCCTCGTATCATCCTCCAAAACAAAACTAAGTGCACCTACAATAGGGTGTAATGTAGTAATCCGCGTTGGCATATGGCATGCCCACCATGTAGAGAATCTCACTATCACCCCCGCATCTGTCACCCTCAACCTACCAGGGTATGGAACCTCCTACATCTCCTCCCATTGCTTTCTTGTGAACTCTACAATAATCTTCTCACCCCATGGCCGCTCTTGGGTAATCCACCTAAATCTCTACGGTCCTTGTAGGAGCTCCTACTATACCCTGAACTGTCTCGTCACTCTGTCTATCTGGTGCATCTATGTTACGTAGGGATCCTTCCCAATCAGATAGGATATTGTGAAGAAGTATCCCCTATGAATCCTCTAATCATCCCTCCAGCATAGGAACCGTCGCTCCATATATGGCCTCCATATGATGTGCTCCTCCCACAAGTCATCTAACCTCCTCCAACTCTCTAGATCCCTGATGCCCTGGTAGTGAAATCGCTAGCCACACTCCTGTCCATACTAGTATACTATTGCCTCTCTCTCATCCCATGTGCCTACCATCAACTCCCCTGGTCTAGCAACACTGATGTGCTCCCATGCCCAGACCTGTACCAACATCACATGTGTAACACTGAGCGCATGCCGATAGCACACCACATACATGTCTTGGTACAATTGAGCTAGTACACATGGGCCCCATGTCAACTACCCCTTCCACTACTCCATGATATGTCTCACAACCTCAATAATTTTGAGGCTACAAAACTGTCCACTCCTATCTGGCAATAAAAGGCCACTGATCAATCCATAAAGATATAGAGGTAATGGAGGTACTCCCAACCCTAAGCATCTATTTAGATCCAACTCCATGCCTTGAATAGGTAGGTCTCTCACTACTCATCTAAAGAGGACCCATAGGGACCGATCTAGCTCCTCCCCCTCTGACCTCGTCCAACTCACGAGGTGATCAGCTATCGATAATCACAAAATCTACTAAATCCTCTAGTGTGACTATCATCTCCCTTGTTGGGAGATGGAAGATGGATGTCTTAGAATTCCAATTCTCTATCAATGTCGTCAACAATGCTCAGTGTTATCTAATGGTAGGGTACACAAGCATGTGCAGTAAACCAATTCACGCCAGTGTCATGTGATCCTCCCCATTCATCGCCGAAATTGTCACCTCAAAAATTGTCGAGTGTTACTCCTGTGTCTGTAGGGTGTCAAAGCACTGCATGCACACCAAACAACATGTCTATTACTTAATCTCCTCATTTTCATCTTCTTTAGTCCTTTTCTCTTCCCCACCCTAGACTTTCTTATCTATTTTCTCTTATCCCACCTAGTTTGTCCTTTTGGGAAAAATTCACCCTTTTTGGGTCGCTTCGCCTCTTTCATTCCCTTTCCTACCCTTTTGGGAAAATTTTCCCATTAAATGGGAGAATCTTCCTTTTGGGAAAATTCACCCATTTACTGGCGCATCTACCTTGGACAAGTGAATCCACCTTTGGGCGGATGGGCCCATCCACCAGGCGGGCTCGTTGTCGGGCAGCCTCACCCATCTGTCGGGTAGGTTTGCCCATGGCCAGGGAAATTCACCCAGATGATGGGTAGAATCACCCTTGTTTAGCCCCATGCCCCTGCTCTGGGTGGATTTACCCAATTCAAGGGCGAATCCGCCCATCTTTCCTGCAACTAGGTGAATTTTCCCCCTAAATAGCCAAATCCACCTCGCTTCCCGCCGCCTTTAAACAGGTGATTTTTCCTAACTATTAGGTGAAATCAAAATTCTGCCGACTACCCATTTTTCTAATCTACCCCAATCACAAAACCCATGTTTTTAGATTAAATAAAAATTTAAAAATCATGTTTAATATCACAAAGAGGGTTTTGGAACTAACCTGGTGGGGTATCGTGTGCCTATGGTAGTATTGCCACACCTTGTCGCCTCGATGAATGATCACATCATCAAACTCCTCAGCCATCCTCGTCTCCTTCCTCCTCTTTTCTCTCTCTCACTCAACTACCAGGTGTACAAATTATGAATAGTAATTCCTAAAATTACTATAAGTAACTTTTCCCTCCTTTTTTAACTTTGGGTATTTTTCCTTTTAATTTAACCACTTTTTGATTTAATTAATTCCCTTTCTTCTGAGGCTCGCCATTTGCACACTGTGCATCCATTTTCCTTTGTTCAAAATATATTCTTCATAATTTTTTGAGCTCTATCACGTGGTACCCTCCATTTCTTCATATCGAGAAGTCGCATGGGGCCCCTTTATATTGCTCATCTGCCCTCTCAAGGGGGCATACCTTACCATTTTCCTCCATTCCTCTATCATGTTCATTTACTTACGACATTGGGGCATCTCTCTTCATTCTTCCACGATCAAACAACCTACACGGCTTTTTCCGTGCTGGGGCATTGGTGCAGGAGCACCTATTTGATCACATGCCTCCATGAGGCCTTATTGGGTTTAGTATTCATTTTTGACGTCTTAATGTTTTAATAAGGCTTAATGATCCATTTTTGATATGTATAAGGTCATTTGAGTCCTAGGAAATCATATTTTAGGTTATTGGTTCCATAATGTTCAAAGTTACTCCTCATTGTAAACATTGTCAAGAGAGCAAAAAAATTAAATAAATGTTAAGTCCATTAGTTAAATGGAGATTGGAATCAGTTATAGTCAGTTGATATGAGTTAGTTTTAGTCCTCAATGTATAAAAATCCTCCACAGGTCAAAAATAGGGAGATAAAATTGATTTGTAATGGAAGAATATCAATGGAATTCATTTTTTTTCTCAGAAAACACTGTAAAAATGTGATTCTTTGCTCTTGTACGGAAATGTACGGCTTGATACTAAAGGGGCAGTCATTGGAGAAGGTATTAATGTGTTTCTAAATCATTTTGAACTTGGTCTCATTTGATTTCATGAAGGTATGAGAAAGATATGGCTTTTTTTTGTAAAACCAGCCTGGAACCCTACCAAGGGTTACTCGTTTTGGTAAAACCATCATAACTTTTGTTTTAACCGTTGGATCTGTCTAAAAATTGGATTAAATTTCTATAACTAAGTAATCTACAAATTGACTAGAGCGATTGGCTTAATTATTATCCATGTGAAATTTATTAATGACAGTTTTATGCACTTTATAGTGAAGATCAAACTATGTATTCTTAGGACAGTAGAGACAAACAATTTTTGGAATTGATGTTTGCTATGAGTGGAATTGTTTGTGGGCTTGTCATGTGAATATTGAACATGGTGTTTATTGAAACAAAAAAAAATGATTGGGATTCTTGTTTTTAGTTTGGTTTCTTTGAACAAGGATGTTTATGGAGGAAATTACCTTATAAAGAAGAGTTTTTTTGAATTGTGAATCCTTTTGTTCTGCATCAAATTGGTATCAGAGCCTAGAAAAGATATGGGCTGGTGAAGTTTTTTGGTTTTGTGTTGGTGTTTGTGGTTGTGTGTTATGCAGGTTGAGGAAGAAACTTGATTTCCTAGGTGTGGCAAAGTAAAATGGAAGCAAGGAGAGACTTGCTTGTGGAGATGGATTTGTTGAGAAGATTGGAAAGATATTTGCAGGTTGAGGATTCAAGAAAGAAGGAAAGAGAGGAAAAAGAGCTGAGAAAGAAGGAAAGAAAGAAAAAGATAAGGCAAGAGAAGATGGACAAAGAGATTGCTGAGTTGAAGGGAGAATTGAAAATACTTGAAGAAGAGTTCCAAGAATCCATGATGAAGATGGAACAAATGATGAAACAAGACACAAGTTGGCATTTGAAATTGAAAAGGAAGATGGTTTGGCCTATAAATAAGATTATAAAGAAACAAAGAAAACAAAAGAAGGCAGCAAATTCAGTCAAAGATGAAAAAGAAGATTTATGGGCACAATATTTAGCCATTGAAGAAGAATGGAATAGTAAGGTTGGTGATGGAAAATTCAAACAAGAGGAAAAAGAACTCATCAAGGTAGAAGAAATCAAGGAAATTGAGGTTGAAAGTGAACTAGTTTCAAGATTGGATAAGTTGGTTATGGGTGAAGAGGAATTTGAAGTACAAGAAGACAAGGAGGAGACCTCAAGGTCTCTATATTTTGTTTCTAATTTTTCTTTGGATTATGTATGTGCAGGTTATGAAGGACAAAGTGAAGTGTTTGATGATATGATAGAGTTTTGGGACTTCCAAGTTGCAAGGATGCTTGATAGAAGAAGGCATAAGAAGAACAAAAGGAAGGAAAAACAAAATCTGATTGAAAATACAAAGGACAAGGTGCAAAGTAACTGGAAGACTAGGAAGAAGATAATTCAAAGGGGCTTGAATTCTTTTGCCCTCAGGAGTTTGGTGCAGGAGCACCTATTTGATCACATGCCTCCATGAGGCCTTATTGGGTTTAGTATTCATTTTTGATGTCTTAATGTTTTAATAAGGCTTAATGATCCATTTTTGATATGTATAAGGTCATTTGAGTCCTAGGAAATCATATTTTAGGTTATTGGTTCCATAATGTTCAAAGTTACTCCTCATTGTAAACATTGTCAAGAGAGCAAAAAAATTAAATAAATGTTAAGTCCATTAGTTAAATGGAGATTGGAATCAGTTATAGTCAGTTGATATGAGTTAGTTTTAGTCCTCAATGTATAAAAATCCTCCACAGGTCGAAAACAGGGAGAGAAAATTGATTTGTAATGGAAGAATATCAATGGAATTCATTTTTTTCTCAGAAAACACTGTAAAAACGTGATTCTTTGCTCTTGTACGGAAATGTACGGCCTGATACTAAAGGGGCAGTCATTGGAGAAGGTATTAATGTGTTTCTACATCATTTTGAACTTGGTCTCATTTGATTTCATGAAGGTATGAGAAAGATATGGCATTTTTTGTAAAACCAGCCTGGAACCCTACCAAGGGTTACCCGTTTTGGTAAAACCATCATAACTTTTGTTTTAACCATTGGATCTGTCTAAAAATTGGATGAAATTTCTGTAACTAAGTAATCTACAAACTGACTAGAGCGATTGGCTTAATTATTATCCATGTGAAAGTTGTTAATGACAGTTTTATGCACTTTATAGTGAAGATCAGACTATGTATTCTTAGGACAACAGAGACAAACAATTTTTGGAATTGATGTTTGCTATGAGTGGAATTGTTTGTGGGCCTGTCATGTGAATATTGAACATGGTGTTTATTGAAACAAAAAAATAAAATGATTGGGATTCTTGTTTTTAGTTTGGTTTCTTTGAACAAGGATGTTTATGAAGGAAATTACCTTATAAAGAAGAGTTTTTTTGAATTGTGAATCCTTTTGCTCTGCATCAGGCATCTTTTTTTTTCTAGTCCATTCTTCTATCGAATCACCTATATTTTATTTTCTTTGAAACACTGTTATTCTAATAGTATTTTGAAGATCGAAAAAATGTAGACATTTGAATTTCACCAGTCCCATATGGTCAAATTTTTCTCCTTTATTCATCTATTTCACATTCCCCATCAACATTAATTAAATGTTTTATTTAATTAATTTTCCCCCTTTTCTAATGTTCCTAAGGTATTTAATTTAAATAATTAAATACTTTACCTTTATATCCCTTCTCTAAATTAAATAAATGTCTTAATTTATTTAATTTAATCACTTTATCTTTTGGATTTAAATCAATTTTAAATTTAATATTTTCTCTCTCCTTGTCACATCCTCCATAATTCTTTTTAATCAGGATTAATTTAATTAGTATTTGATTTAGATATGCGCACACTTAATCAGAATTAATGTCACATCCTCCAACTTTTGCAACTTGCTCTAATCTCTTCATTAGGCACTTAATCACATGTTTGCACAACTTTAATTACATAATTAGGTCAACCTAATCCTCATGCCATTTATGGCATATTTCCTTAGTCAACTTTATTAAACGCTTTCTCCTTTTGGAGAAAGCAGCCTCTTCCCCATGTGAATTAAAAATTCACATTTATTCCTTCAAGATGTCCCTCTTCCCCATGAGGATTATTGAGGAATTTTAAATTCCTCTTAGGCCACATCTCCCACATGGGGACAAGGACCTCCTTTATAAGGAGATCTTGTCCCAACCCCAATGGTACTTGAAAGTACCTCCACCTCATCTTCCCCTTTGATCCCTCATTGCCACATGGAAAGATGTGAGGGCTTGTGAGTCCTCAACTCACCATAACCCTTCATATTGTCCATGTTGGCTAAATCTTATCCCTCCATTTTGAAAAGGGCATTTCTGCTAAAATAAGGGATTTTTCATTGATTTTGATACATTCACACATTCAATATTCAAGCCTTCAAGCTCTCAAGCATTCAAGCACTCATTTTGCATTCACCATTGCTACAACTTTTCAAGCTTATTTTGCATCCATTTTGTGCACCACTCACATACCCACTTGCATCATTTGAATCCTCATCATCTCACAATTGTTATGCATCCATTTTCATGTGATTTTCCATCGAAAGGAGCACACAAATGATTGATTCAATAGGGCTAACCAACCAATCAACTTGGGAAAGGTAAACAATTAACTTTATCTCTCTTTGTTCAAGTTTAACTAGGCCAATCTTGGGGTGTTGTTTTGTGTTATTCTTTCTTTTATTTTCATTCATTTTTGCATTCTTAGGGTTAGAAAACACACTGCACATAGGTTTTATTGCAATGCTCTTGTCGAACGGATAAGGGCACAACTTTTTTGGTGTTTTCATTATTTTCCCTGACTATAGGTCTAGCACCTATTGCAAGAGAAATTTGATTTGTGCTGACACATTATCTTGAGGATTGGGAGGTGGGATGAATGTGTTTTAAGATGGTTCATTTGTTGGAGTGATGGGTGCATTTTTTGTGTGTTGGTGGGGGGTGGTTGCAAGCTTTGTTGCACCAAGTATGCCTACAATTGTTGTTGTACCAACAATGCTTGTTGTTGGTCTTGCTACTGCTGCACCAACAATGCTTGTTTTTGGGCCTACTATTGTTGCACCAACAATGCTTATTGTTGGGATAGTTGTTGGGATGCTTCTTGTTGCTCTTGATATTGTTGCAATGCTTGTTGGTATGCTTGTTGATGAGCGGCTTGTTGTTGTGCTAGGTATTGTGCTTGAGCTTGCACTTGTGCTTGTTGGGAAGCTTGGGTAGCCTACCCGACTTGTATAGCCTATGTGGCTTGAGCAACTTGGGAGGCTTGAGTATCTTGAGTAGCTTGTGCTATTTGTGTGGCTTGTTGTTGTTGCAATAATGCTTGAGCTTGCGCCTAGGCAGCTTGTTGTGCTTGTTGTGCAGCTTGCTGTGAAACCAATGTAGCTTGTTGATTTTGGTATTGCTAGAGTGCCTTTTGATAGGCTTGTTGAGTTGCTTGTAGGGTTATGCTATATTGGTTTGCACTATTTGGATTTGGAGGTGGTGGTGGAGGATTCAAAATTGTGTAATATGGGGTGATGATATTTTGTTGAGATGGTGGTTGGGATGTGGTTTGAGTGACCGTGGTTGATGGTGTGACCGATATGTTGGGTCCTTGGGAGACCGCATTTTGAGATGTTGTGATTGATGGCATTGCTCAGATGGATGCCACCTATTATTGTGATATTGGTGCCATATTCTAAGGATTTGTTGTACTGATTTGATTTATGGTTGGAGGATTTCTTTGGTTTAACTGATTTGGGATTGGTGGTAAAGGGGGGAGCCCTAAACTGAGAATTGATGTAGATTTTAGGGGTAGAAGAGGTAGTGGTGGCATAATTGGTGGTGGGATTGGTGGTGGAAGTGGTGTTATATTTCCTTGAGAAAGTTACAATGAAGCCCCAAAGAGTCCCCCTTGTTCAAATAAGCCCACTTGTCCTTGTTGTACCATTAGAAGAGAAACTTGTTAATTTAGAGAATATACTAGTGTTGCAGAAATACTAGATGGATTATCGGTGTCATGGAAGATGAGAGGGATGATACTTGATATACCCAAGATAGTGTTTGCATCCAAATTTTGGTGGTTCACAAGGGGATGTGTTTGGAGAGAATGAAGTAATGAACTCCCCTTGTTAACAATGGGTTGAGTTGTAGCAAGGAATGATGTGAGTTGTGGAATGGGTTGGATGACACCTTGAAAGGATGGTGTGAATGGTACAAGTGGCATATTCTCAAAAAGTTTCTCCACAATAGTGCTTACATCAAAATTAGAAGGTTGTTTAGCCCCTTCCTTTGCTAGCTCTAGCATGTATTGCGAAGGATTTAGTTTCATCATGGCATTGACAATTCTATGATTTTTGGGGTTTTGGACCATATCTATGATTTCATCTTGGGTCATGCCTAGGAAATTGTTGATGATATCCTCTACCTAACCCTCTTGAAAATCTTGTGATACTAGAGGAAAGTTAGGTAGGGGATTGCTAGATCTAATGGGATTGATTTCGGGAGCGGTTCGGTTCAAGTCACTTGAAGTAGATGTTTCTTTGTTGGCTTCGATGTCCTTCTTGTGTTGAGATCTAGTTTGAACCATAAAATAGGGAGCAATTTTTAGGAATTTGTGAGATGAACCTCTAGCTCCTTAGATTGATCCAAACTTTAGGCACAAAAAAGAAAATCTAGGATGATTAAGGATCAAAAGGGTGATGATGAGACAAATGAAGGATGGGTGATATGAATGATTGAACTCTTGAGAAAACTTGAAGGGGATACTAGACTTTGGGACTTTTGGGTTTTTGATTCTTGGATTTGATTTTTTTTTATTTGATTTTGGATTTTGATTTTGATTTGGATGTTTGGATAATGAACTTGTAAATCCCAAGATCTTGGATGTTATCTAGGGATAGAATTTTCCACAAAGTGATAATTTGAATAAGTGTATGAAGAAGGATGCATCCACACACACTTAGCCAAACAAGATGATTTGATTTGATTTGATTTAAGGGATTTCCCAAAAATTCTAGAATGGAGGTTTTTTTCCAAGATTTCCAAGAGTTGTTTGTGAGATGGATTTGGATTGATGTCTTGAAATGGATGAAGGGGTTTTATTTTGATCCTATATGAACCTAGAAATAATCTTGTTTAAAAGACCTCGATATTGAAGAACATGCTAAAAATCCTTATGTGAGATACTCAAACCTTTGAAAAAGACTCAGATTTTGAATATAGTAAAATTCGTACAAGTTGGGGTTGTTCTTTGATGCACGTTTGTAAAAATTGAAGACCAATCTCTCTCTAAATTCATAGAGTGTTGAGAGATGTTTCTTGAGATATTTTGGACTAAGACCTTTGGACTTTGGTTTTTGGATCTTGATATTTTGGGAAATCATTTGAAAAAGCACATGTGTGGGGTTCAATTTTTTCTTATCTTTGCTTAGTGATTTCCTTTTACCACAAACACTCTTTTTCTCAGCTTTTGAAACTAGATGTCCAATGTATCAATTTATTTTCATCCCACAAACTCCCTTATGTGAAATCAATTAAGGTCGATAAAATAGTTCGCTAATGTTGACTTTAGTGAGAGAAAATTGAGATATAAATCCAAATACTTAGAAGCCTCTAAGGATGGATTCCCTAGGGCAAGCAATAGCACTTGAATTTTTTTCAAGGCTATTTTCTCCTCTTAAAGGGTCTGAAATTTGTTGATGATTTTGAATGTTTGTGAAACATAGGATTTTGGCACCACAAGGATCTCTAACTCTTCTAGGGTTTTTCACCTAAAAGGAGAGAGGTAGGCCAAAATGCTCAATGTTACATTCAAGACTAATGCAATGATGGATGGGAAATAGATGAAATATGCCTAGATGTAATGTTTATATGCAATAAATTGATAAAATAAATGACATATTAATGCAAAATATAGGAAATGTGACTTGTTTGAAAATGCATTGTGTAATGCAACAACACCTAGAAATGAATGCAAATTGCAAAAAAAATTAATGAAACTGAAAGTGTGCACCTGAAATCTTGTTGAGGATTGGAAATGACATTTGAAATACTGTTGATGCTAATTTTTAGGCCTAGAGGGACTCATTCACAATTCTGGGCAAATCAGTCTGCGTTCTATAAAACTAAACTAAAGCCTATTTGTGACAAAAGGGTATCTTAAAATGTAGAAAACTCAAAATTAACCTGGAAGTGGGACTCATTCGCCATCCATGGTGAATCAGTCCACTTTTGAATTTTTGAATATTCAAAGGTGGGATCTAGAGCTTTCGGTCTGCACCTTGGCTTCTATAGGTGTCCACTTCTGAAACTCTCATATTTGGGCCTAAAAGTTACATTTTGTTGATATTTTTCCTTGAATAATGAAGAAATGACTTGAATGACTTTGAAATGCAATCTTCAATGATTCTTAAGCCTCCAAGATGTCTAAATTTGCATACACACAAGACAAGAGAAATAAATGTTGAATGTTAGGGGATGGGGGTTTGCCTTGGTCAAACCCCTTTTAGGTAATTAAACCAAAATGATGAAAGAATGGAATGAAACATGCAATAATGGAGTTGATTACCTTGCCATGATATTTGATTTTGAATTTCTATAGAAAAACATGAAGAATCTTCCCTTGAATGTCTGAAAAGTGTTATCTTGATGACTTGGAATGATAAAACCCTAGCTTGCTTGACTTAAGAAAGAAGATAGATGATGAATGAATGATAAGAGATGTAAAAATATGAGTTATGAGATACAAATTAGGGCTTAGAAGTTTGTATTTATAGACACTTCACCTATTTCACTTGTTAATACCTCATCACAGGCTGACATGAAGTAAAAAATAAACTTAAATTTCACTTTTTTCCTGCTCAAAGGTCAAAATGGGCCAAATGGGACTCATTCACCACACATGAAGAATGGGTCCCACTTGGATGGGATTGATTCACCATGCATGGTGAATGGGTCCCATAGGGGCCATTCTGACAACTAAGATACTAGGAGATAAGGAAATAAGGTTTAAATTGCAACTTTGTTGGTTATTCTATCAATTTATGCCTCATGATGCATAATATGGGGTAATAGGGGCATATTAGTGATGATGTAAAGGTAAATTAGGGATTGGGACACAAAATTCAATGTGAAAGTGTGATTAAATACACTTTACAACACTAAAATGAGGTCCACACAACCTAGGAAGGCACAAGAACCAATGTGAATGTGCAAGACACATTACAACACTAGTTTAACATTAAGTTTATTTTACAAGCCTTCTATATTGACGTGATGATGTAATTAGATACATTTTATAATGTTTAATTAGGGGAGGATAGGTTCATTAAGTCTAGAAAAGCATGAAAGTCCTTTACAGACTCTACAACACCTTGGAAAGACATTGATAAATGCATTTGAAAGGGTCCAAGACCTAGTGTGGATGTGAAAAACACCTCACAACACTAGATTAAGACCTCATTATCATGAATTATTCCCATGTCAATCAAGATATACTTTTTTCTACAGTACAGTCTGTTTTCTAATGTCTTAGATCAATCAAAGTGTTTTGATTCAAAATGATACACAACCCTAGGATAGAAGAGATAATATTTGTTGAATCCCCACTTGGATAAATCTAGCCTCACCTATTCAAAGTAGATGACTAGAAGATTGACCACACTGGCTCCCCTCCACAACTCACACTTCTCGGGTCATCCAAGCTTCAGTTCTCATGAATCTCCCATGAAAAACTTCTCATCTCTACTAGGAATCCTAAAAACGTGGGGTGACTTCAGAGGTCTGACCCCTTGCACTAACAAATAGAAAAGGGATTTTTGGCTTCTACATAGTTTTGGTTTTTAGTCAATGCATCCATTCAACAGAGATTATACACATGAAAAGTGACAATTTCTGCCCATCTTTTCAGTATAACCCCTCATCTCAAGCATCCATTTTATTTATAGGTTGGAAGAGGCTTGGCTTTAGCCTGTTACCAGTTTGGGTTGTTCCCTTTGGGTGAGTGCTTTTTCCCACCAAGGTAGGCCCTCTAAAGGTGAACAATACCGATCAAGCACATCCATTGCTTGATCGATCTTTGTTTGCAAGAATAGAGAGAGAACACACACAATATATACTTAACCCACACTACCAAGCATTGTTCAATTTTAAGATCCCAAATTGACATATGGAGGAAATATTTTATACAACTTAATGTCACCAAAAAGACTTTTGTTTCTCAAGATCGCCGTGAAGCACAAGAGAAGTGCATACACCCTTTTGAAAGAGATTACTTTGTATAAAATTTTACAAAACACAAAAGGCACATGTTCATTTTACACCTGAAAGCAATAATTTATTCTCTTTAAGCACCAAGATGAAGTGTGAATTTTTCTTGTTCAATTTTTAAACCCAAAAACCAACTCTAGTAAGTTCTTAAAGTTCTTTTTAGAGCCCAAATGAAATTTATTGAGTCCTAAAACTTGAAGATAGAAAAATCCTTAGATTGGAATTATAATTGATTGCAAAGTATTTAAAAACACTTGTTATAATAGAAAGAAGATGCCATAAGAAGTATTTTCCTTGCTTCCTCCTTTTCTCTCTTGATCACTTCACCCTACAAAAGTTGGTTAATCCTCAAAAAGAAGAGATCCAAAATAGGTTAAAGCTCAAATTGATCAAACACAAAAAGCACATGTTAAAATGAAACTAAAACCTGAATTTTACCCCACCCTAGCAGCACAATCTACAAAGGCATCATAGTTTGGAGCAGGTCAGCGAGGCATTGGTGAAATCAGCATCGCACTGTGGAGAAATAGAGACTACAAATGTGTCACTATTTCACCCAACGATGCTCTTTGGAATTTGACTAGCCGATGCTCAGGAAATTGACTTTAGCATCGGTCTTTGGAGCAGGAGAAACATCGCTAAATAGCGATGCTAGATTGATAGCATCACTATTTGTCTCTCGCAGCATTGTAGTTTCCCGTCGACACAAAAAAATTGAAAAACTAAGGAATTTTGGTAAAAAAAAAATTTAATTCTTGAAGATTCACCCTCCTTCTAGTGCCAAAATATAAATGGAGAATCTAAACCTGCACAAACATGAGAAAACAACACAATGTTAGTCAAATACACAAATCTAAATCAACATTCCTCATAAGATTCATTTGAAGCATAATGAACAAGAAATAACAAAAAGCAATAAAGTAAAAGCAATCTAAATCCTATTCAAAAACTCAAATCCAACATCTTGTGGGGGAGTTAGTGCTTCTTTGATGTGGAAAGAAACCCCTTCCCAATTCCTTGCAAGCTTTGATGATCTTTGATGATGAAAAATGTGATCCTTGATGAAATTTGCAATAAAATAGCCAAGATTGATGAAAACTATGAAAATGGTGGATGAAATGGATGAATTTAGCTGTAAAATCTGAAGATAGTAATCTTGCATAAAGTTGTGGATCCAAAATCAATAGAGAGATCCTCTATTTATAGAAAAGAATGATGGAGAAATGGGAAATAGGAAGAATGTGGGATTAATCATGAGCCAATGGCATTGTGCCACTTGTCAACATGCTATTGAATAAAGGTGGAGTACATTTTGATCAATGTGCATGATAGATTCTATTAGGTGGAATTTGAAAATGATGAAATGACATGTTGGAGGGTGTTAGTGTGAAAGGGGTACTTTATCTAACTAGTTCATTCTTAACTATTTCTCCACTAAAGTCTTCACACTAGCTTAACTTTACATAGGGATAAGGTGGTTGAGCCTGTAATGACATGAGTTGTCACACCTCATAGGATGCCAACACTTGTCATAATATGGTTGCATCTATCTCTCCCCTTGGCTTATATAACCAAGACATCTCCTTTGTAATCTCAATTCAATTCTCAAGCTGAATATAGCTTTGCTTTCTTGAGAGGAATATAGTTTATTCCATCTCATATTTCTGGTTTTTCTTTCCTTTAGTCATTAGATTCTTGGTAGGCTAGTTAGAAAATCTCACATGGTATTAGGGCCAAATTTGAGTTGTGGGTTAGTATTCCTTTAGGAAATCTAAGAGTTTTGAGAAAAACTGAGTATGCTCTTCTCTTGCATCTTTGGATGATCTAGAGAATCAAAAAGATGTGAAAAAATATCAATTTTTGGGGGGGTTCATATATTGACTTGTCAATTACAAGTCTACTGAAGCTTCTTGGATAGATTATGAGCTTGCCATTGAGTTCAGAGTAGCTGAGACATTCAGATTTGCCCCTTATTTTGCTTGAAATGGACACCAAAGGTCATATCTGCAACAATTTGAAGTGGGAGGTTCATTGCCAAATCCAACAAGGAGCCATCATTTCAGTGTATTTTGGGTCAAATCTGACCTTGCCATCATGCTCAAAAGGCCCAAAAACCATAAAATTGATTGTCAAAACGTCAATTTTGGACAAAGCTGCTAGGTAAGGAATTTTTTTTTTGTCCAACCCCATGAAGAAATAAGTAATATTTTTTATTTTAAAATAAAAATATTTATCTTATTTAAAAAATAAAAAATCATTTTATTTGTTTTTGCAAATAAAAAAAAATTATTATTTTTAAATTTTTTGGAAGTAAAAATATATTTTTCAATTTTTTAACAAAAATTGCAAAATTATATTTATTTGTTTTAATTGTTTTTAAAAAATTTGAAACCAATATATTTTTACAAATATATATTTTCAAAACAAAATAAAATAAAAAATAAAAAATTGAAAATGAAATTTTCATTTGAAAATAAAATAAAAAAAAAAAAAAAAAAAAAATAATACAAAAAAGCTCAAGATTGCGTAAGTACGCACAGGTACTAAAGTACCTGTGCAGCTTGTGATGCAGGCAGTACACAGGTACCTGGTGCCTGCGCTTGTGCATGGTACATAAGATGCAGTCTACATTGGCTTTCGGGACATTGGAAATTTGTTCCAACATTTATAAATTTTTTAATATTTTTTATTAATTTTTACATTTTAAAAAATAACCTTTTCAAAGCCGTGGACGAATTTTTAATATTCATCGACGTTTTTATATTTTTTTAATATAAAAAATACAAATTTTTGAAATTTCTGCTGATGGCATTTAATTTGTCAACTCCATTATTTTTTTTAAAATTTTTTTAATTTATAAACATAATTTTTTTAAGTCCGTCAAGAGACAATTATAATAATTTTTTTAATATTTTTAAATATTTTTTTATTAAAAAAATATAAAGATTTTTGTGTCACCACATTTGGTAGAGTTTCTAGCGGATATCTAATTTTGGCGAACCACTAACTTTAGTGGAAGTTTTTCACAGCCCCTCTCTGTTGCTGCATTGATTTTTCAAGGTCAACTTTGAAGGCTCATAACTCGAGCTCCACAACTCTATTTTCAGTGCATTTTTATTTTATTTGGGATAATTTTTTGTGCTCTACACATTGGTAAGGGTGGTTTCAAATTTTGGTACACATATTTTTTAGAAATTTCTGATTCTCAGGGACGACTCCTCACCGTTCTCGTTTTGCAAACTTCAAAGTTGCATAAATTTTGCATGCGACCTCAGATCGAATTGATTTTTTTTTGAAAGTGCATATTTTTCATGTACTTCATATTGGTTATGATTATTTTGTATGAAGGGTATGTGCAAGATCATCATGGAAAAAACGGGCCCTTAAGTGGCAAAAAATTCAAAAAAAATCAGAGTTAGGCAACTTGACATAAAAAATTGAATAAGTTATCTATATTATTTCAAATATATGTAAGAATATAATCTGTAGAAAATTTGTGTAGTTTCTAAACTACTAGATTTATTTTAAATTGGTGAAAATTTGAAATTTCAAAAGAGTACTTAAATTTCAGGGAAAAATAAGTGTATGTTATACCCTAACCACAAAAATGATAGTATTTTTTTATAAGATTTTAGATATAAGTAGAGGACATGTTCGTATGTGATGCATTTGTTTTTTAAATAATAATTAATTATTTTTATTTTTTTAAAAATAAAAAATAAATCGTATGTCTGACCACCTTCAAAACTTCATGAAATTCATTTTTTTTGTTTTTAATCCTATAGTATGTGAAGCATAGAATGTGACGTATGTTTCAAATTCAAAAAATGTGATATCGTTTGAAAGCTATATATGTTTTTCAATCAGCCTATCAATCAAGGCTTTAGTCGTAATTCAAATAGAAAATGAATAATAATAATTTATTAAATTCAAAGTAGAACATAATTTATATTTGTGGAAAGCTAAGAATATCATTTAAAAACCCTTTTCATTTCATCAATTTTGGGTAAGAAAAAAGTCGCCAGCCACATACCCTACAAATACCCATCATATTGCCACTTTTTGGCCCATCATGATCCTGCACATACCCTGAAATTGTGCAAATTGTATACTTTTAGCACATGCTCATATCTTGAGAATTTGTAAAAGTATTGAAATCCAAAAATCTATAATTGCACTAAATATAAAGTTCCAAATCATTTTTTTATGGGGGTTCTTTGATTGAGTAAAGAAGGGGGGTCTTTTGTTGTCTCATGCTTGACCATCTCTCATACTTTGTGCTTAGTTTTTTCTTCATTATGGGTACATTTAAGTTCCCATTGCTCATGCCATACAACTATAACACATGGCATCAAAATGCATGGAATGCCTTAATGCAATTAGGATATACACTTTATGTTGAGAAGAAGGTAACTGAACCCACAAATGATAAGGAAAAACTACTTTGGATTTTTCAACATACAAAAGCTCTTGGTTGTCTAAGGAGTTTTGTTTCTCTTGATATAATGTTTCAGATTGAAGCATGTAAAGATTCACATGATGCATGGAAAAAATTTAAAAATCTCTATGGTACAATTGATGAAGTTTATGGTTATCAAATTGATAACGAACTAATGGGTCTTGATACAAAGTCTTTTGATATCATCCAGGATTATGTAACAAGGTCAATGACCTTAGAGCACAATGTAAATCATGTCGATTAGAGAAGAAAGACATTCAACTTGTCTATAACACTCTAAATAAACTTGAACATGAATTTGTAGCCTTTGTTTCTAGTTTTCACACTCATAGGTTGACAATGAGATCTACATTCACTACACCTTATTTTGCTTCGTTTTCTAAAATATTTATGCAAGAGCAAGGTAAACCTTCTTTCAATGGGTCTTCTTAATCCATCGCACTCACAAGATTTGATGGTTGGTCAACCAAAGAGTCAGAAAGAATCAAGGAAACCCAAAAACAAACAAAAGCAGTTCAAGAAGAAGTCACAAAGAGATCAATCACAATCATCTTCAACAACAAAAGTTTACTCCAAGTCCTCTTCAAAAGGGAATTTTCAAAACAAGGAGTGACCTACTTGTAGCTATTGCAAGAAACCTACTCATGAGAACATTCTTGACATAAGAAGCAGATCAATGAGTTAAAGCATCTTCTTAAGAGGAACAACATTAATCTTCCTTCTTTTTCTCAATAATCCTTTGCTCCTTCAAAATTAGGTAAAGGGAAAGCACATGCACTTGTTTCTATTACTAATTCTTCAAAAGAGTGGATTCTTGACTCAGGTGCATCACATCACATGGCTTCTATTAAATAACATTTTTCTTTGTTGAAGCCTTGTTTTGTGCCCCACATTCTCATTGGGGATGATTCCCCAGTGGAAGTCATTGGGAAGGGTTCAATTGATACTAGTAATGGTACATTTGAGGATGTCCTCTACATTCTTGATTTGTTAGCCAACCTTCCCTCCATCTACCAAATCACTTAGAATGGTGGAAAAGTTGAATTCACTCTAGATTCTATCAACATCAGGAATCTTGAAGATAATGCACTCCTTGCAATTGGTAAGGCCAATCATGAGTCTCGCTTCTATTCTTTCTCTCATTTTGTGCCTAATTCACATTCAAATACATTGCTCACCCATTCAAATGTTGTGAGAAAAATATGGCATGAGCGGTTTGGTCATCTCAACTATTGCTATCTTCAACAACTCAAAAAAACAACATATGGTCACGAGTATTCCTCCAATCAATTTTTTAGATGGTGTATGTTTAGGTTGTGCCTTGGGAAAACATCCTTAGGAGAAGTTCAACAAAGGGAAGGCTTAGAGGGCTTCAAAAGTCCTTGAGTTGGTTCATAGTGACTTGGTAGGGCCTTTTCCATCACTATCTTTTAGTAAGGCTTGTTATTTACTCACCTTCATTGATGACTATTCCAGATACACATGGGTCTACTTTCTTCAACACAAAGGATAAGTCTTTGATAGATTTCAAGAGTTTAAGGCTTGTGGTGAGAAACAATCTAGAAAGTGTGTCAAAATTCTCCACACTGATAATGGGAGATAATATGTGAACCACTGGTTTGAGAAATTTTGGACTCTTGAAGGGATTGATCTTCAACATATTGTTGCCTACACACCACAACAAAATAGTGTAGCTAAGAGGAAGAATAGGTCCTTGAAAGAGATGGTTGGTTGCATGATCCACACTCGCTCGCTTGCACCTGCATATTGGGTAGAAGCTATCAATTGTGCTACTCACATCCAAAATAGAGTTCCACATAAGGTATTAAAGGGAATCACTCTCTTCAAAGATTTATGTGGTAGGAAACTTATTGTGGGGAACTTTAGAGTTTTTGGCTCCCCAGCATGGGAAAATATTCCTTTAGAGAAGCATAAGGCCTTGGAACCTCAAATTCGGCCTTGCATCTTTGTTGGTTACCCTAGTGGTGTCAAAGGATATTGGCTAATGGATCCTACAACACATGAGCTCTTCATTGAGCATAGTGTGCATTTTGAGGAAAGCTCTTCTAGCTCATCCTTTTCTCTTCCTTCCTCCATAGTGGATTTAGAGGATTCTAACATCGCGTATTTTCCTCATGATTTCTCTAGTTGTCGAGTTGATCATGATATTTCATCTTCCTCTTCAAAAAGTTTAGAATATCCTCCTCCATCCCCTACCATGCCTCATTGGGCTTGACAAACACTTGAGTCTATAGGTGATCTTGTTGGGGATCCTTCAAGTTCATGGAGGATTCAATCACAACATCAAGACATTCCACATTCATACATTTCCACAACCTCAAATCCATAGTCATTTCGTGAAGCATCTGGTATTGTTGAGTGGGATTCCACAATGGAGGAAGAGTAAAACTCCTTAATGAGGAATAAAACATATGATCTTGTTCCACTTCCTAAGGGAAGAAAACTGGTTCGGTGTAAGTGGATCTATCAAACCGAATTTGTAGTGGATGGCTCAGTTCAAAAGTATAAAGCATGACTTGTGGCCAAAGGTTTCTCTCAAGTTCCAGGTATTGACTACACTGAGACCTTTTCCCCTATTGCAAAAATGAACTCCATTCGCTTGCTACTTGCTATTTCTATAGCTCATGGTAGGGTTGTACATCAAATGGATGTGAAGAGTGCATTTATTCACAAAGATCTACATGAAGAACTTTACATGGAGCAGCCACAAGGATTCATTCAAGATTCTTCATTGGTTTGCAAGCTAAGGAAGTCTCTTTATGGCCTCAAACAATCTCCACTAGCTTGGTATGCCAAAATGGACTCCTTTCTTCTCTCCATTGGGTTCTCAAGATGCCAATTTGATCTGAATGTCTACATCTTGCGGCAGGAGGATGCCCTTCTCTACTTGGCTCTCTATGTTTATGACTTGATTGTCATTGGGAGGACTTCATCTATCATCTCGACTGTCAAGACTGCTTTGCATGATAGATTTGCATTGACTAACTTGGGTCTCTTGCACTACTTTCTCAGGATCAAGATCACATAGACCTCTTCTAGGATCTCACTTGCACAACCCAAGTATGCTCTTGATATTTTTTCACATTTTCATATGGTTGATTGTAAGCCTGCACCGACTCCCTTTCTGTTTGGATTCAAGCTTGAGGCCAAATGTTCCACACCAATAGTTGATGCTACTTTGTATTGTCAACTTGTTGGTAGCCTCATCTACTTGACTCATATTCACCCCAAATTTTCCTTTGCAGTTGGAATTATTTCACGCTTCATGACAGAACCACATGAGATTCATTGGAAAGCTGCCAAACGCATCTTGCACTACATCCAAGGAACTCAGTAGTATGTGATTCACTATGTAGTAGGCACTAGTTTAGACTTACTTTGATACATAGATTCTGATTGGGCTAGTGATATTGATGATCACAAGTCCACATCTAGCTATAACTTTCACTATGGTTTTGGCCCCAGTTGTTGGTAGAGAAAGAAGCAAAATTCCATTGCTCTTTCTTCAATTGAGGCTAAGTATCGGGAAGCTATCAATGCTGCCACTAAGGCTATTTGGCTTCAAAATATCCCCACTAAACTTGGCATCACCTTTCAGAAGCCATCAATCATCTATTGTGACAACCAAAGTACCATCAAAATTTTGAAGAACCTGGTCCATCATCAACTAACCAAACACATTGAGATCCATATGCATTTTCTTTGAGAGTTGATTCAGGAGTAGGTCATTGATTTGTGATACTATCCTACAACAGATCAAGTTGTAGATATATTCACCAAACCCTTCACTGAGAGCAAGTATGTTAATCTTTGGTCTCTCTTGGGGGTGAGGCACATCTCTTCTAGGGAGGTCACTTAGACCTATTTCATTCACCCTCTCATAGGCATGAGTTTTTTCCCACTAGGTTTTCTCCTTCTTTATCATTGAGGGGTTATTTTGTACATGGGTACCTCATTAGGCCTAGTAGTCAGGACCCATATTTTCATCTTTACATTGTATACTTCTCCCTAAGTTGCACTTAAGGGGGGGTGTTAGTGTGAAAGGGATACTTTATCTAACTAGTTCATTCTTAGCTAGTTCTCCACTAAAGTCCTCTTCACACTATCTTAACTTTACATAGGGATAAGGTGGTCGAGCCTTTAATGACATGAGTTGTCACACCTCATAGGATGCCAACACTTGTCATAATCTAGTTGCATCTATCTCTCCCCTTGTCCTATATAACCAAGGAATTTCTTTTGTAATCTCAATTCAATTCTCAAGTTGAATATAGCTTTTCATTCTCGAGAGGAATATAGTTTATTCCATCTCATATTTCTGGTTTTGCTTTCCTTTAGTCATTAGATTCCTAGTAGGCTAGTTATCAAATCTCACAGAGGGAGATGATAGAAGAGTTAATGCCACTTGGATCAAGAAAAAAAGGACATGTAAGAGGCTTTTAATGTCTTGTTGGATGGACAAGTCCTTTTGGGAAGGAGATTTCAAATTGATGGAATATTCCAAGGATATTCCCCCTTTTTTAATGAAAATAGAAGAATTTATAATTCAAATAAATTGATTTATTTTGCAAGTTGCAAAAGCTAGAGGATTTGAGGATTAGGAGTTAATTGATTTATGATTAATTAAATTTTATATAGAATTAGTTGACATGGCATTTGATTTAGATTTTTAGATTTGTTTAAATCAAATGAGAGGAAGAATGAACATTAGTAATTTAATTAATAAAAGTTTGATTTATTCAATTAAAATGAAGAACATTAGGAGATAATCAAATAAAATTGATTTATTTAATTAAAGAGGGATTACTTTAGGATTTAATTAAATAAAGATGATTTATTTAATTAAAGAAGGAAAATGATGATTTAATCAAATAAAGTTAATTTATTTAATTAAAAGAGGACATTAGGAATTAACTAAATAAAGATTGATTTATTTAATTAAAAGAGGAATTTGGATGAATTTAATCAAATAAAGATTAAATAATTAGTAAAGAGGATGATTTAAGAAGAATTGGTGTTAGTAAATCAAAATTGAGTATGCCATATCAATTGGGATAATTTTTGTGTCTTCAGTAAGTGGGGAAAAATGTTTTAGATAGTCAAGTGTGTTTATAGTATTTGTTACAATGTGGTCCCACAAAACTAGTTTACAATTCTATTGAGGAAGAAAAATTACAGAAAATGCCCCCATGAAAAAAATTTGGGTTTGAGGGGTTCAAACAAACTTATGGTCCAAATGAACCCAAAGAGCGTTCGCTCGAACCCCTCTATGAGTGAACCCTATTAAATAATGGGTCGCTCATTTTTCATGTTTTTTGGAATAAAAATAAAGATTTTTTTAAAAAAGGTGGGTTTGCTCGGTTTGCTTGAACCCCCCTTCGAGCACCCCTATTCATTCAAAAGTTCAAGGGGGGTTCGCTCGAAGGGGAGTTCAAGTGAGCACACCTTTTTCCCCCTTCTCCCCCTCTTGCACCAAATTTCTACAAAAAAATTCCCTTCGAAGCTCGGGTTGAGGATGAAAATGGAGGAGACTTCATAGACCCAACTAGATGATTGTAGCCCTCTCAACAAGCTATCCATTCAATATAATTTTAATATGTTTCAATTTTCTTATGTATTTTATTTTTTAGTTTGATTAAACATAGGTTTTTCACTGAAAATCAAGCTCCCTATTCTGTACATGTGGAAAAATAGCAGATTATCAAAAAAGAAATTGAAAAATATTAGTGCACTAGATATTGATGTCCTTGATCTAGACAAGAAAAAAAAATTTGTAAAAGGTTTGACTTTGAAATTTAATTAAGAAAAAAATATTCAATGAAATGCTATGAAACCAATTACATGCACTAGATATCGTAGTTACGAATCTAAATTTGAATAAATTAGAATTTTATCCTTCATAGAAAAAAAAATGTGTTAGCTAGTGAAATCACTCTTTAAAATGGTGTTTATTGTTAAAAACTAGTTTTCAAAGGAGATGGAAAAATAAGTGTGATCTGATTCAAATTTTTTTGAAAAAAAAATATTTAAAATCTACAGACAAAATGTCACAAATCACTAGTTTGCATCATCTTCAAATTCATCATGGTTTAGCCACTATAGGTGTCCGAAAGTGGAGATTTAGTTAAAAAAAATCAGTTCAATGTCCACTTTGGCCAAAAATTGTAAACCACTATTATGGGATCACTCTACAATGATTTTTTTCTTTATGCTTTTCTGTGTCCCTATATATTACTTAATAATTTGAGATATCTTAGTTTTGACCTAATTTTAAGTCTCGGTTATTTGTAGTTGTTCCCTTGTGTTATTTTATTTTTCCTTGTAATGTCACAAATTGCATCCTATGCAATTTAACTAACTTTAATTTAATCCTTTAATGATTAGCCTATTTGTTTCCCATCATTAAGGAGGATTTATGTCATAGATGAAAACATATCACACAGATGTTTACATGTCATGCAAACATCTTGAACATATTCCTAATTGCAATAGTTGTTGAGACATTATATTTCTCACCTACCAGTGAATGTAATGCCTTTGCAAGCTCATAGGAGTGGTGGGATGACCCTTGCATGCTTATACCTTCCTAAACACTTCATTTTTGTCATTCATTCAACCAATCAAATTGTCAATCTATCACTCCTCTCTAGTCTCTAGATATCATTATTCTATTCTATTGCTCTTCCTTACACTCTCACAGTGAAGCTCTATTGAAGTTTTCTCTCTCAAGCTTGCCACGTCTATTAATTCAAGAGGAGAATTGCAAGCTATTGGTAACTCTCTTATTATTTTATTTCACATGATATTCTCTATGTAATCCCATATTTTTTTATTTACATTTGTGATAAGGGTTCTCCTCCTTGCGAGCTTTCTTTCTATCACACATCTATTACATTCGTGATAGGGGTTCTCCCCCTTTCTAGGGTTTATTTTTATTGCATGTCTTTATTATATTCATTTTATCTATCTTGATCCTCATGGAGGTGGAGAAACCAAAACAAGGGTTTTCCTAAGGCAAGCCCCTAAACAACTGCAACATTTTCCTTAGCCTTATGTGTGTAGGTATTGGATAAATTTTTTTGTTGGAGGATTCATCTCTCAGTACCATGTGAGTTTTCTCTTTCCCTTCTCTCATTTCATCATTTGTATTCTATTTAGTTTGCATTTATTTATTTTATATTATTTTTTTTACTTTCTCGCACTCTCAGAGTTCCTAGCAATCAAAATTGATCATAGTCACTTAGTTGTTTTATGGGATACTCTTGATTTTTAGCCTGTATGAGACATCGGTGCACCATGGGGATGTCTATGCATCACACTATCATCTTAGGCCGAGAGCTTGTTAGATTGTCTAGAAGTCCTTTGTGACTCGCTCTTTCTATTTCTAGATCTCTCACCTTTTAATTTTACATAAAACATAAATAAACCAACTTCGTCATTTTATCCTATCACTTGAGTTGTTATCTTTGAGGTAGTTGAGGGCCATTTTATCCTTAAGACCTCATCTTCTTAAGTGTAGAAAATATCCTCTACATTTTGGTAAACCTGATGTGAACCCTGGGTTAGTGCAGGATCATGGGGGGCCAAATAGTGGCGATATGACATAAAAGTGGCTGATGACTTTTTTTAATCCAAATTTGATGAAACAAAAAGGGTTTATAGAGAAAATTGTTAGATTTACAAAAACATAAGATATGCCATATTTGGAATTAAATATAGATAATTATTATTGATTTTCTACATACATTTTGACTAAAGTCCTGATTGATAGGTTGATTGAAAAAAATCTATAATTTTTAAATGGTTAAACATTTTTTGAATCCAAAATGTGTGTCACACACTATGCTTCAGAAACTATAGTTTAAAAAAAAAGATGCATCAGACACTATGTGTCACACACTATGCTTGGTTCATCCAAGCGAAACTTTGCTCTAGGCTCTCATCACTAATTTTTCTAAGACCCTAAACACTACAATTATGTATGTGATAAGATGCAAATAACAATAAAAAAAATACCTAACTGTTATAACAACTATGAGGGAAGTTTCTAGAGAATAAAAAGTTGTGTATCTTGTCAAAAACTTGTTGTTTTTTAGGCTACAGAGCACTCATTCGCCTTCAGTGGAAAATGGGTCCCTGTTAGTTTTTCTGAAATTGAGATCAGGGTCTTGTTCCCTGATGTCTGCACTTTCAAAATATCAGTTGTTAGCTTGTGGAGGTCTGTAGATAATTTTGTAGCTTCAAATATTTGATTTTGCACTTTATATGACAACTCTTGCAACTTTGACAATTTTGCTCCAAACTTGCTCCACTTGATCTTCAACTTGTAAATATGTAAACACACATTCAAGGGAAGAAAAATTTGTTGTTTTTTAGTGAATGGGGATTTTCCTTGGTCAACCGCCTTGTAGGTAATTAAACCAAATGAAGAAATGAAGAAATTGAAGCATGGAACATGAAATAATGTAATTGATATCACTTTGGATGATGTCTTGTGAAACAAATCTACAATCTAACATGTAGTGGCCATGAAGAATGTAGATCTTGGATCCTTGAATATGATGTGAACAATGCTTGCAAGTAGATCTTCAATGCTACATCCACTTCTTTATCTCAACAACATGCAGGAATGTATCAAACCCTTGTCATGATGAAATGATCTTGAATTGCTACAATAGACTCTTGAAATTTGTTTTGAAAATGCTCTTGAAATGCTCTATAATGCTCTCTTGAAGTTAGTAGGATGTCTCATAAAAGTGCTAGGTGAAACAATGTGAATTAACCCCTTATTTATACTAAATTAGGAGATTAAACCCAAAATTCAAACAATTAAGGTTGACACTAGATTTGGAAGTAAACTTTATTAAATTCTCACCAGAATTAAATTTGAAAAGGGGGTCCTCATTAAGGGAGAACCCATTCGCCACCTAGGGTGAATGGGTCATGGCTCACTTTTATAAGACCTAACCTCGGGGAATGGAAAGAGCATTAAAACCTCATTTAGAATCAACTGATAAAGGGGGGTCCTAATAAGGGAGGACCCATTTTCCACATATGGAAAATGGGTCCTAGCACCACTTTCTAGGACCTAATTTTTACCCAATTAAATATTATATTATTATTTTTATTCAAGAGGTAAACGCTTTTGACCGGAGCTATGAACCGGAATACAACCATTCAACAATACCACCCCAATGGGGTTTGAACCTTGGTGGAAAGAACAACAATGCCACCTATAAACTATCACACCATGCCAATACCAAAAAATATTATATTATTTAAATCATGGGTGTTGGGATAGATCTTCAGGAGGTGTCATAAATAAGGTTTAAATTTGAATTACAGGGCTTTATTAACTCCATAATTAAGAACACCCTAAATAAATGTGAAATTGCTTTACAACACTTTACAACACTTTACAACACCTAAATAAGGTACAAATTTAAATACATTTTATTAAGAAGGGACCCATTAAGCTTAATGAAGTAAATAAATCCTAGAAAAGTGTGAAAGTGTGTTACAGAACTTCACAACACCTTTACAAAGGACCAATTAAGGAATATTTTAATCAAATAAAGGGCTTAGAATAATGTGAATGTGTACAACATATTACAACACTACTCCAAGACACCATTAGTTGAGTTTTAATGTGAATAATTCCAAACCAAGGGAAATGGTTGCTTTTTTCGTTACTAGACTCTTTATCTCCTTCTCTTGTTTCTTGTAGTTGGTGAGGGTCTGTGTTGTAAGTGCTCCTCTATGTGATATTTACAACCTAATCTACTAGCTTTGAACACATACTAAGAAGAAGAATGAGGACTACCATACCCCAAAAAGATATAGTCCTACTATACTTGGTCCATTTTTTTCTAGTAATCTCAATCCTTCTGGCGCTCAACCAACATGTGGGGGTATTTTCCCTTCGAATTCTCCCCCAACATGAGATTTATGAAGCCATTCTTAATTCCCACTTTGAATAGGTTCAATCTTTGGAGGAGAGACTTAAATAATTTAAATATTTTCTAAATTGTGGTAACATACATTCAAGCTAATCCTATCGTAAGTAGACTGAGGAACATACTTATCTAAAAATAGCAGACTGTAAGGGCCTTGAGTTTGTCTATGCACTATATAACATATTTGAGACCCATGTACCTTTGTAGGCATCAATCTTGAGTCAACCCCAAGATACCCAATTAGATATCACTAGTAATCAACTAAATCTTTCAATGTCAGAGGTATCTGTGTATATGGTGGACACTAACCCTTCTATACATCCCATGTCTTTCGTTGATGAGAAAAAATGTGTTTATGTCCCCCCCGTCAATCCTGGAGTCAATGTATCCCACACTCCTTTAGGGTGCAACATTCCTCCTCTACTTGAGTCTGAACTCAAACCTCTATTGCCATGGATAATTTGCCTCCCCCACCATCTAATCCTATTTTAATTTATACCTTATTGAAAAATATGGATCAAATGCAGTTGCAATTAGCTAGCTTAGCCAACGCCACCTCTCGTTATAATTTGCAACCTTACTACCATCGTAGTTCTATGGCCCTAGACATTTTGAATATCCATATTCCTTAAGGATTGGAGGTTCCAAAATTTGATAAGTACAATGGCAAAGGTGATCCACAAAATCACATCTCGTCATTCACTATCGTTTGTAGTGATTTCTTCTATTAGGATGAGTTTCTAGAAAAACTATTTCCATGGTCCCTCAAGGACACTATGTTGGAATGGTTTTTTCTCCCTTCGTAACAACTCTATTTTCACCTTTGAGAAATTAGTCAATCAATTCTTATAGCAGTTCCAAGCTAACATTAAGTTGAAGGTCATGTTCACTGGTCTTGTCCATTGTAAGCAAGGAGCTCACAAGAAAGTGACTGATTTTATTGCTCTCTTCATTATCTATTTGCTCAGATCCCCTATTCCCTACTTGATTTCAATGTTCAATGTGTATTCATGGGGAACTTGCAGTTGGCATTAAGGGAAAGAAATCTCCTGATGAAATATCCATCCTTTGCTCATCTATGTATTGTGCTTAGAGATTTTCAATAGACAATGACGTAGATTGGGGGTTTCTCCTTGTCCTCCCATCTCAATAATAAAAAAGTTGTCTCTATCCTGAGAGAGTATATAAGGAATAAATTAGTAGCAAATGTTGTTTCCATTCCTACTAAAAGGAACACCATGAGACATAACAATATTTTCACAAAATTATCCAAATCTTATGCTAGTGTTCTTCAAAAAGTATTAAAAGATGGTTTAATTACTCTCCCAAAATTAGATAGTTTATTGATGATAAACTATAGTGTCAAAAAAAGGGTCCTTTGACATTTTTCACACTTGTTTGGGTCCTCCTTGTGGATTTTGGCTTAATTTTTCCTTGATTTACTGTTGTAATGTGGTTGACACATTCACATTAGATCTTGGGCCCTTGTGAACTAATAGATTTAAATTGTACCTTGCTGAAGTGTTGTGACACACTTTCACACTTTTCTAAGGTTTTATCAATTAACTATGCATAATAAACATAATTTTAATCATAATTAATCTTAATCTTTCCTTATTTGGAGTGTTGTAAAGTTTTGTAACACACTTTCACATTTCTCTAGGCTTGTCATTAATAATTGGGCTTTCTTATATGCTTTAATTGGCCCTATTTTGCATCCACAAGCCTCATTTATTGCATCTTTTCGAGGATAATCCCAACAACAATGAGTAACCAATCATAAATTAAGTGTTTATGGCTTGTGTGGCCTAGATTTAGTGATCTATGACTCATTCGCCACTTATGGTGAATGAGTCCCACCTTAATTTTTTGGCCCCAAATCTATTTTTACACCTTTCTATGCACTTTTAATTTTTGGTCCCATACATTATGCTAGATGGGACTCTCGCCACTTGTGGAAAATGAGTCCCATGTGGCCCAAAATTGAAATTAATTAAAATTATTGGTGGGATTTTTTCCTCCTAGATTTGATGTTAGCTTGTAGTGTTGTAATTTTGAGAATTCTGGTGCAGGAGCACCAAGTTCAAGTTATGTGATTAGGACTTACGTTGGATTTTTAAAATTTTTGAGTCATTTTTAATACATTATAAGGCCTTTTCTAGGCCACTCCTAGAGTATTAAATTTCATTTAAGTCATTTTGAGTTTATTTTTTCAAATAATGTAAAAATAGCAAAACTGGAAATAGTTGTTATGGCAAGATTCCAAAATGGTAGTTATGGAAGTCCAAGTGTCAAATTAGTGGAATTAGTTGGAAAATAAGGTGGTAGTGGGTTGTGACATTTTATAAATTCCTTAATAAGTCTTTTTAAACTTTTTAAAGAGGGAGTTAATGAAAATTTGAAGTTCTTGTACACTAAAAGTTCATTATTTCTGAAAAATTCTGAGTTTTACATAATTTTTTATAGCTACAGGCTATTGTATGAATCTGTACAAGCTTAATTTACTCTAACATTATTTTAATCTAGTGTAGGATAGAGATATATTTTATTTACATCATATTTGGAGGCTCCACTTTGAGTTTGAGAGATTTTATTACTAATCTATTGAAAATAGGACTGGATTTGCACATACAAGAGTTTTGAAGCCATAAATGGAGTTCAACCCATTCCACCTTCTATAAATTTATGTAACTAAGTGGAATGTTTATAGTAATGTATTATTAACTATTTAGAGGCTTGTGGGAGTAGGGGCGGGTCATTTGCAATCTTGGGAATGATGCCCCAAATGAGAAAAAGTGAGTTTTTGAGTGAAAAAAGAGTGAGTTTGAGAGGTTTTAGTATGCAAAAGTGTGTAAAACTTGGGGGAAGAATTTTTTGTTGTTAAATCAGGTGTGTGAAGATATTTTAGAGTGTTTTTGAATCATTTTCCAAGATATTTGAGGCCAAGAGCATATATTTTCAAGAAACCCTCCTTGGAAGGGCCTAGAATTGAAGATTTTGCAATCGGGTGTTTTAGAAAGTGTTTCTTTGTAAAGTAAAGGTGTATTTCATGGTTTTGAGACCTGGTAAGGGATTAAAAAAATAAAATTATACATGCATCAAGTTTTAAGAGTATTTCCTTTGTAAAAGTGGCCTAATAGGCCTTGTAGGACAATGATCCAATCAAGTTTTGAAGGAGTTTGTACAAAGTGACCATAGTTGCATGTAAGATATGTTTTAGAAGGGCCAAATGGGTCCTAGAATATGGTTTTAGTTTCAGAAAATTCAATGTGGTGGTGAATTTATACCTAATTTCATCTATATGGACTATTTGAGAGTTTAAGTCTATGAAAGCAAGGATTTGTGAAACATGATAAAACATAATCTACTGAGTGTGTAGTTGGTTTAAACCTGCCAAACTAGTGATGTTTAAATAATTTTAAGGATTGGTAGATTTGAAGATCTCCCTTGCACTGCATCAAATTCTTACATAATTAATTATAAATACAAGTGTCTTTCATTCATTTTAACCTAAGAATTTTGTGAGAACATTCTTAATAGCAAGTTGAGTTCACAAGAGCATTCAAATGTATTCAAGAGAATTCAAGGAAATTCAAGGGTAGAATTCTTCATCAATTGTTTTAGCAATTCAAGATCCATCATCATGACAAGGTTCTAATTGTATTACTTCGTGTTCATGCTTCATTATCTTACTTCATCATTTGGTTTAAATACCTAAAATGGGTTTGACCAAGGAAAACTCTTATTCCCTAACAATTAACAAGTTTTCCCCTCTTTAATGTGTGATTGTAGGTTTGAAGATTGAAGAAAAGTGGATTGGAAGCCTTCAAAAGCACCAAAATGACAAAGTTGCAAATGTTGTCAAAGTTTTCATGAAAAGTTGTCAAGACTCATGGAAAATTAGATCTAGGGAAAAATATCCATCCAATTTGCATGAAATCAGTGGGAAAGTGCTTAATTTATCCATCATTAGAGGCTTGCAAAGTTTCAGTTTAGGATTCTGCTCTTGGGACACATTATGCCAAAACGGGACTGATCCCTTAATTGTGGCGGATGAGTCCCATTGTATAAGTTTTTCAGAGATACTTAAAGATTTAGATACCCATTTGGCTAAAACTTGATCCTGTGTAGAGTCCTGGATCTGGGATTGATTCACCCAGAATGGTGAATGAGTTCCACCAGGCTTCAAAAATAACAATTTTAGGATTTTAGAGCTCCATTCCATCTCTCTCCAGATTCCACATACACACATTATGTTATGTAGCTTTCTATTTTGGTCTTCTAGCATTTTTAAGTCATTTAGTTCAATTTTGCATCATAATAGGTTTTCTGTTTCATCTTGCATGTCATTGTCTTTTCCAAGTCCTAGCATGGTGGTGAACCCCTCTTCTAATTTGAAATCATATCCTAGGATACCCTATTGTTAGATCTTTTTCCTCTATTCTGCTCTTGGGGTGAGATCTCTAGGGTCATCCTTGAATGTAAAGTATAGAAGATTGTTGCCCTATTTCCTAAATCCATTCACCATTAGGGGTGAATGAGTCCCCTTTAGCTCAAAAATAAAAATAAATTCAAAATTCTAGTGGGTTTTTATTTTCTAAGATCTAAGGTCGGCCTGTGATGTAGTATCTTCAGGAATTAGGGCATAATTGTGTATAAATATAAAGTTTTTCTACTCATTTTCATCCCCCAATCATTTAAGAAATTAATCAATCAATCACTTAAGCATTCTAGCTATTTCAAGCATCTTCAAGTCTACATCCATTGGAGCTATTACTTGCATGTATTCAGATTTCTACTTCAAGGGTTTGGTGAGTTGTAGCATTGCATTTTTTTCATTCACCATTCTCTTTACATATTTCATTTCATTTTCAAGGGTTTAATTACCAAGGGGTTTGACCAAGGAAAACCCCTATTCTCTAACCCTTCAACCAATTTTCCCTCTCTTTGCATGTTATTTTGAAGGTCTTGTTTGCACATTTGTGAAAGAACAAGATTGGAAAAGTTGTCAACAAATTATGAAAGCTATTCAAAGTTATCAACACCCTAAGAGAAGCTTGGAGAAGACTTACAGGTTGAATTCTACAATTTCAGACCCGGATCTGAACCAGGAGTAGAAGGTGGACTAATTTTCCATTAGTGGCGAATGAGTCCCACTGCCCAGGCTGAAAATATTTTTTTTGTAGATCTGAGTACCTAGTTAACCAAAACCTGTTCTGGCAAAGTCTTCCTGAAGCAAGACTAATTTTCCTAGCTTGGTGTATGAGTCCTAGTTGGCATAAACAATAAATTTTCTAAAATTCTAGAGCTTCATTCCATCCCTGTCTAGTCTCTAGGTGCACAATTCAAATCTCATTAGTTTCTGTTATAGTTTACTTGAATTTTTAGGTCTTTTGGCATACTACACTACGTTTTCAAACATCTTGCATTTCCTTAGTTTACATTTCATAGTTAATCTTTCTTATCATTTTTTAGCATTTAGGACATTCCCTTTGATATATTGTAGTCATCTTTGCATTGAAATCTCAAGGGATTATTCTTGAGTGAGCTATTAAGATTTTTGGTACCTCTCTCCTTTTAGGTGCAAAACCCTAGAAGTGTAAGACAACCCCTATACCTCAAATTTTTTTGGTTCATTTTGGTTTTTCCTTTTCTTTGACTTATTCATTTAATTTTCTTATGTTCTCTTTTTGGGGATGACGCAAGGCATTGAGACATTCATGTCTCTTTCATGTTAAACTAAAAGGATTTTCCTTTTCTTTTCCTTTTTTATTTCATTTTCTTGTGTTCTCCTTTTGGGGATGACACAAGGCATTGAGACATTAAGGTCTCTTTCATGTTGACCCAAAAGGCTTTTCCATTTATTTTCATTTTTCATTTCATTTTCTTGTGTTCTCCTTTTGCAGATGATGCAAGGCATTGAGACATTTAGGTCACTTTCATGTTGTCTCAAACAACTTTTCCTTTTCTTTTCCTTTTTCATTTCATTTTCTTGTGTTTTCCATTTTGGGGATGACACAAGGCATTGAGACATTCAAGTCTCTTTCTTGTTGACCCAAAAAGCCTTTCCTTTTCTTTTCCTTTTTCATTTCATTTTCTTGTATTATCCTTTTGGGGATGATGCAAGGCATTGAGGCAATCATGTATCCTTCATGTTGACCCAAAAGGCCTTTTGTTTTTCTTTTACCTTTTTTGCTTGTCTTTTTCTTTTTGTCTTGTGTTTTCCTTTTGGGGATAACAAAAAGTTTCGAGACACCCTATGTTTCTTCCATGTTGACCGAAAAGGTTCTTTTTCTATATTCTCACTCTCTTTGTGTCATTCTTTCAGTTCTATGTGTATTTGGGGAATGATGACAATTCTGAGCTCCTTACAAAACATTGCAGCATCAAACATACTGACTCCAAATCCATAGATCCCTTGTACATGTTTTGGGATATCCCCTCTCTTTTCTTTTTCCTTTACATGATGTAGCCTTACTCGGAAACATATGAATTGGCATAGGGATTTCCAAGTTGGATCTCATGTCTTTTTTTTTGTTTGCATTTTCTAGTTGCTACTTTAAAGTAATTTCTCACAACATTATGTTTAAGAAATTTATTTAAAGTGGGGGCATACATTGGCATTATTCTTTTGCATTTTTTCATTTTTCATGGTTCTTGGTGCATTCTTCTTACTTCACACGATGTGTTTGTCGCTTTGTGGATGACATTGGGTATGATTTCCTACATGAGTGTGATCTATCTTAGCATATTACAGTCCTCTTGGTGGCCTGGTGCGACACATTGCATCCTCTAAGTTTCTTTTTTTCTATTATTTGATTGGTCCTCTCTTTGAGACATTAGGCACAATGTTCCCTAATTTAAAGACCTCGCATGAACTAAGTAAGACTCCTTTGAACATTCTTTTGATTTTTCATTTCACATTTGTTATATGGCCACCTTGCAGAACATAGCTTGCATGCTTGTGGTGCCAGTGTGTTTTTTCATGAGTTCCAAGCATATGATGTTTTTTTTGTCTCAAGAAGCTCAAAAATTAATTTTCCTTTGTGGTGCCTTATTAAAGTTATCAGGAGGTATAACTTTGGTATGGTTGAGTGAGAAGTCCATTCTAAGGTACAACATTCACCATAGTCACCTGTGTGTGTGTGAGTGCATACTAGCCATGAGTGTATGTTTCTCACCTTTTAGGACTTCTCACCCGAAGAACATCCATGAGTTTTGTTGCCTCAGAGTGAGTATGCGTTCTTCAGGACAAACAACCTATATCTAATCCACATTGGGATGGACAAATAATCGAAGCTTTATCCAATTTTCTCTTTTCTTTTCTTTTCTCCCTTTCATCATCATTTTCATATGTGTTCCTTTGTGCTTATGTTTTATTTGCTATGGTATCTTAATCATGGGGGCTTGATCACCCCTCTTGATTGTTGTCTCATCTTGCTAGCATAAGTGCATTCAGATCCCTCTTGATGTGCATGTTTGGCTACTTTAGTGTGAGTTTGAAGCAGGTTCATCCTCTCACTAAAGTGGGGCATAAATGTAGTGTAGAAAAATGGATCTTTGGACATTTTCATGCTCATTCGGGTCTTTGTTGTGGATGTTGGCCTATTTTTTCCTTGATTTAATGTTGTAATGTGAATAACACATTCACATTAGGTCTTGGGCCCTTGTGAATTAATAAGAATTTTGTGATGCCTTGCAAAAGTGTTGTGAAGTGTTGTAACACACTTTCACACTTTTCTAGGATCTTATTATTATATTTCACTTAAATAACCTCCTTTTATCATTTAATAAGACCTATTTAAAAGTATTGTAACAAACTTTCACACTTTTCTAGGCTTTTCATTAATAATTTGACCTTTCTTATGTTTTAATTGGCCCCATTTTACGTCTACAGGCCTTACTTGAGTGAATTTTGGAGAATAAACCAAATAAACATCATTTAAAATATCTAATTTCTGACATTGACTTAAAATTCCTTAGTAGTCACCATTAGGGGCGAATGAGTCCCCTTTGGCTCAAAAATCAAAATAAATTCAAAATTCTGGGGGGTTTTTATTTTCTAAGATCTAAGGTCAGCCTATGATGTAGTATCTTTCGGGAATTAGGGTATAATTATGTATAAATATAAGGTATATAAAGTTTTTCTACTCATTTTCATCCCCCAATCATTCAAGTAATTAATCAATGAATCACTTAAGCATTCTAGGAATTTCAAGCATCTTCAAGTCTACATCCATTGGAGCTATTACTTGCATATTCTTCATATTTCTGGGTATGTGCAGGATCATGGTATGCCAAAAAGTGGCAATATTTGTATGGTATGTGGCTGACGACTTTTTTTTCACCCAAAATTAATGAAACGAAAAGGGTTTTTAGAGGATATTCTCAGCTTTCCAAAAATATAAATTATGATTTAATTTGAATTTAATAAATAATTATTATTCATTTTCTATTAGAATTATGACTAAAGTCCTGATCGATAGGCTAATTGAAAAACATCTATAACTTTCAACAGTATCATATTTTTGAATCAAAACATGTCCACATTCTATGCTTTACATACTATAGAGGATTAAAAAAGAAAAATTAAATTTCATGAATTTTGCCAAGTTAAGGTGGTCAGACGGGCGAGTTTTATATTTTCTAAAATTTGTAATAAAAAAATCATAATTAATTATTTACTTGAAAAAAATTACAAAAAAATATGCATCACATCCGGACATGAGTCCTCTACTTATATATAAATCTTACAAAAAAATATTATCATTTTATTATGGTTAGGGTGGTCAGCAGACACCTACTTCTTATTTTTCCCTGAAATTTAAGTACTCTGCATTGAAATTTCAAATTTTCACCAAATAGATTTTATTTATTTTTAAATAAACCTAGTATTTTAGAAACTAAATTCAATTTTCTACAAATTCTATTCTTACATATTTTTGAAATAATTTAGATAACTTATTCAAATATTTATGTCAAGTTGCCTAACACTGATTTTTCTGAATTTTTTGCCACTTAAGGGCCTGTTTGGCATACCATGATCCTGCACATGCCCTTCTACTCGAAGGGTTTGGTGAGTTGTAGCATTGCATGCTCATTCATCATTATCTTTACATATTTCATTTCATTTTCAAGGGTTTAATTACCAACAAGTGGTTTGACCAAGGAAAACCCCTATTCTCTAACCCTTCAACCATTTCCCCCTCTCTTTACATGTGATTTTGCAATTCCTATTTGTAGATTTGTCAAAGAGAAAGATTGGAAAAGTGTCAAAAAATTATGAAAGCTATTCAAAGTGATCAAAACCCTAAGAGAAGCTTGGAGAAGACTTACAGGTTGAATTCTATAGTTTTGGACCCAGATTTGAACCAGGAGCAAAAGGTTAGATTGAAGGTTACAACTTCCTATTTTGAATTTTCTGAAATATAGAGGTGGACTAATTCACTATTAGTTGCGAATGAGTCCCACTTCCCAAGCTGAAAACAATTTTGCAGATCTGAGTACCTAGTTGTTTGAAACCTATTCCAACAAAGTCTTACTAAAGCATGACTAATTCACCCAGCTTGGAGTATAAGTCCCATTTGGCATCAATAGTAAATTTTCCAGAATTCTAGAGCTTCATTCCATCCCTCTATAGTCTCCACGTGAGCACTTCAAATCTCATTAGTTTCTATTATAATTTACTTGCATTTTTAGGTGTTTTTGCATACTACACTATGTCTTCAAACATCTTGCATTTTCTTAGTTTACATTTATTAGTTAGTCTCTCTTAGCAGTTTTTAGCATTTAGGACATTCCCCTTTGATAGATTTCTATCATCTTTGCATTGAAATCTCAAGGGATTATTCTTGAGTGAGCCATTAAGATTTTTGGTACCTCTCTCCTTTTAGGTGGAAAACCCTAGAAGTGTAAGAGATCCCCTATACCTAAAAAATCTAGTTAATCAAAACTTGTTATGGCAAAGTCTTCGCAAAGCAGGACTAATTCGCCCAGGTTGGCGTATGGGTCCCAGTTGGCATTAACAATAAATTTTCTAGAATTATAGAGGTTCATTCCATCCCTCTCTAGTCTTTAGGTGCACACTTCAAATCTCATTAGTTTCTTTTATAGTTTACTTGCATTTTTAGGTCGTTTTGCATACCACACTGTGTTTTCAAACATTTTTGATTTCCTTTGTTTACATTTAGTAGTTAATCTCTCTTATCAATTTTTAGAATTTAGGATGTTCCCCTTTGATAGATTTCAATCATGTTTGCATTGAAATCTCAAGGGCTTATGCTTGAGCGAACCATTAAGTTTTTTGGTACCTCTCTCCTTTTAGGTGCAAAAGCTTAGAAGTGTAAGAGAGCCCCTATACCTCAAAAATATTTGGTTCATTTTGGATTTTCCTTTTCTTTTCCATTTTCATTTTATTTTATTACGTTCTCCTTTTGGGGATGACACAAGGAATTTACACATTCATGTCTCTTTCATGTAGACCCAAAAGGCTTTTCCTTTCTTTGCCTTTTTCATTTCATTTTCTTGTGTTCTCCTTTTGGGGATGACGCAAGACATTGAGACATTCAAGTCTCTTTCATTTTGACCCAAAAAGATTTTCCTTTCCTTTTCCTTTTTCATTTCATTTTATTGTGTTCTCCTTTTGGGGATGACGCAAGGAATTAAGACATTTAGGTCTCTTTCATGTTGACTCAAATGACTTTTCCTTTTCTTTGCCTTTTTCATTTCATTTTCTTGTGTTTTCACTTTTGGGGATGATGTAAGGAATTGAGACATTCAAGTCTCTTTCATGTTGACCCAAAAGGATTTTCCTTTTCTTTTCTTTCTTCATTTCATTTTGTTGTGTTCTCCTTTTGGGGATGATGTAAAGAATTGGGGTAGTCATGTATCCTTCATGTTGACCCAAAAGGCCTTTTTTTTTTTACCTTTTTTACTTGTCTTTTTCTTTTTGTCTTGTGTTTTCCCTTTAGGGATGACGCAAAGCGTCGAGACACCCTATGTCTCTTCCATGTTGACCCAAAAGGTTATTTTTCTTTGTTCTCACTCTCTTTGTGTCATTCTTTCAGTTCTATGTGTATTTGGGGAATGATGACAGTTCTGAGCTCTTTACAAAACATTGCAGCAATGAACATACTAACCCTAAATCCATAGATCCCTCATGTGTTTGGGGGAAACCCCTCTTTTCTTTTTCCTTTACAGGATGAAGCCTTACTCAGAAACATATGACTTTGCATAGGGATTTCCAAGTTGGTTCTCATGTCTTCTTTTTTGTTTGCATTTTAAATTTTCTACTTTAAAGTAATTTCTCAAAACATTGTGTTTAAGAAATTGCTTTAAAGTGGGGGCATACATTGGCATTATTCTTTTTATTTTTTTCCTTTTTCATTGTTCTTGGTGTAGCCTTCTTACTTCATACGATCTATTTGTTTCTTTGTGGACAACATTGGGTATGATTTCCTTCATGAGCATGATATCTTAACATATTACATTCTTCTTGGTGGCCTGATGCGACACATTGCATCCCCTAAGTTGCTTGTTTTCTATTCCTTGATTGGTCTTCTCTTGGAGACATTAGGCACAATGTTCCCTAAGTTAAAGACCTCTCATGAACTAAGTAAGACTCCTTGGAGCATTCTTTGCATTTGTTATATGGCCACCTTGCATAACACATCTTGCATGCTTGTGGTACCATGAAGTTTGTTCATGAGATGCAAGCATACAAAGTTTTTCTTATCTCATGAAGCTCGAAAAGTAATTTTCTTCTGTGTTTCCTTATTAAATTTATCAAGAGTTATAACTTTGGTATGGTTAATTAGGAAGCCCATTCTAATGCATGAATTTCCCCATAGCCACTTGTGTGTGTGTGAGTGCATACCAACCATGAGTGAATGTTTCTCACCTTTTAGAACTTCTCACCCAGCGGACAACCATGAGTTCCATCGCCTCAGAGTGAGTATGCATTCTTTAAGACAAAAATCCTAAATCTAATCCACATCAGGATGGACAAACGATTGAAGCTTGATCCAATTCTCTCTTTTCTTTTCTTTTCTCCCTTTCATGATCATTTTCATGTGTGTTCCTTTGTGCTTATGCTTGGTTTGCTATGGGATTTAAATCTTGGGGGCTTGATCACCCCTCTTGATTATTGATGTCTCATCTTGCTAGGATAAGTGCATTCAGATCCCTCTTGATGTGCATGTTTGGCTACTTTAGTGTGAGTTTGAAGCAGGTTCATCCTCTCACTAAAGTGGGGGATGAATTTAGCGTAGAATAATGGATCTTTGGACATTTTTACACTCATTTGGGTCTTTTTTGTGGATGTTGGCCTAGTTTTGCCTTGATTTAATGTTGTAATGTGAATAACACATTCACAATAGGTCTTGGGCCCTTGTGAATTAACAAGAATTTTATGATTCCTTGCAAAAGTGTTGTGAAGTGTTGTAACATACTTTCACACTTTTCTAGGATCTTATTATTATATTTCACTTAAATAACCTCTTTTTATCATTTACCAAGCCCTATTTCAATGTGTTGTAACAAAATTTCACACTTTTCTAGGCTTTTCATTAATGATTTGACCTTTCTTATGCTTTAATTGGCCCCATTTTACATCTACAAGCCTTACTTAAGTGCAAATTTGAGAATAAACCCAATAAACAACATTTAAATATCTAATTTCTGACACCCACTTAAAATGCCTTAAGTGGGACCCATTCTCCATTAGGGGCGAATGAGTCCCCTTTGGCTCAAAAATCAAAATAAATTCAAAATTTTTGCAGATTTTTATTTCTAAGATCTAAGGTCGGCCTGTGATGTAGTATCTTTCGGGAATTAGGGTATAATTGTGCATAAATATAAGGTATATAAAGTTTTTCTACTCATTTTCATCCCCAATCATTCAAGTAATTAATCAATCAATCACATAAGAATTCTAGGCATTTCAAGCATCTACAAGTCTACATCCATTGGAGCTATTACTTGCATGTCTTCAAATTTCTACTTCAAGGGTTTGGTGAGTCGTAGCATTGCATTTTGTTCACTCATCATTATCTTTACATATTTCATTTAATTTTCAAGGGTTTAATTACCAACAAGGGGTTTGACCAAGGCAAACCCCTATTCTTTAACCCTTCAACCAGTTTTCCTTCTCTTTGCATTTTGTTTTAAAAGTCTTGGTTGTAGATTTCTTAAAGAACAAGATTGGAAATGTTGTCAACAAATTATGAAAGCTATTCAAAGTGATCAAAACCCTAAGAAAAGCTTGAAGAAGACTTATAGGTTGAATTCTGCAGTTTTAGACCCGCATCTGAACCAACAGTAGAAGGGAAGACTAAAGGGTACAACTTCATGTTCTAAATTTATAGAAATCTAGAGATGGAATAATTCACCATTAGTGGTGAATGAATCCCACTTCCCAAGCTAAAAATAGAAATTTTGTAGATCTGAGTACCTAGTTAACTGAAACTTGTTCTGACAAAGTCTTCCCAAAATAGGTCTAATTTTCCCAGCTTGGTGTATGAGTCCTAGTTGGCATCAATCATAAATTTTCTAGAATTCTAGAGCTTCATTCCTTCCCTCTATAGTCTCTAGGTGCATAATTCAAATCTCATTAGTTTTTGTTATAGTTTACTTACATTTTTAGATCTTTTTGTATCCTACACTATGTTTTCAGACATCTTCCATTTCCTTAGTTTACATTTAGTAGTTAATCTCTCTCATTAGTTTTTAGCATTTAGGACATTCCCCTTTAATAGATTTCAATCATATTTGCTTTGAAATATCAAGGGCTTATTCTTGAGTGAGCCATTAAGATTTCTGGTACCTCTCTCCTTTTAGGTGAAAAACCCTAGAAGTGTAAGAGAGCCCCTATACCTTAAAAATATTTGGTTCATTTTGGATTTTCATTTTCTTTTCCTTTTCCTTTTTCATTTCATTTTCTTGTGTTCTCCTTTTGGGGATGATGCAAGGAATTAAGACATTCAGGTCTCTTTCATGTTGACCCAAAAGAATTTTCCTTTTCTTTTCCTTTTTCATTTCATTTTCTTGTGTTCTCCTTTTGGGGATGACACAAGGTATTGAGACATTTAGGTCTCTTTCATGTTGACCCAAAAGTCTTTTCCTTTTCTTTTCCTTTTTCATTTCATTTTCTTGTGTTCTCCTTTTGGGGATGACGCAAGGAATTGAGACATTCAGGTCTCTTTCATGTTGAGTCAAATGAATTTTCCTTTTCTTTGCCTTTTTCACTTCATTTTCTTGTGTTTTCACTTTTGGGGATGATCCAAGGCATTGAGACATTCAAGTTTCTTTTGTGTTGACCCAAAAGGATTTTCCTTTTCTTTGCCTTCTTCATTTCATTTTCTTGTGTTCTTCTTTTGGGGATGATGCAAGGCATTGAGGCAATCATTTATCCTTCATGTTGACCCAAAGGGCCTTTTGTTTTTCTTTTACCTTTTTTCCTTGTCTTTTTCTTTTTGTCTTGTGTTTTCCTTCTGGGGATGACACAAAGTGTCAAGATACCCTATGTCTCTTCCATGTTGACCCAAAAGTTTTTTTTCTTTGTTCTCACTCTCTTTATGTCATTCTTTTAGTTCTATGTGTATTTGGGGAATGATGACAATATCTAGGTCTTTAAAACATATTGCAGCAATGAACATATTGACCCCAAATCCATAGATCCCTTATGTGTTTGGGGGAAACCCCTCTCTTTTCTTTTTCCTTTACTTGAAGTAGCCTTACTGGGAAACATATGACTTGGCATAGGGATTTCCAAGTTGGCTCTTATGTCTTTTTTTTTTTTTCATTTTAAATTTGCTACTTTAAAGTAATTGCTAACAACATTGTGTTTAAGCAATTTCTTTAAAATGGGGCCATACATTGGCATTATTCTTTTTCATTTTTTCCTTTCTCATGGTTCTTGTTGCATCCTTCTTACTTCATACGATGTTTTTTTCACCTTGTGGATGACATTGGGTATGATTTACTTCATGAGAATGATCTATCTTAGCATATTAAATTCCTATTGGTGGCTTGATGTGACACATTGCATCCGCTAAGTTGCCAGTTTTCTTCTCTTTGATTGGTCCTCTCTTGGAGGCATTAGGAAAATTTTTCCCTAACTTAAAGACCTCGCATGAACTAAATAAGAATCCTTTGAACATTCTTTGGATTTTTCATTTTGCATTTCTTATATGGCCACCTTGCATAACACAAATTGCATGCTTGTGGTACCATCGTGTTGTTCATAAGCTCCAAGCATACAAAGTTTTGCTTATCTCATGAAGCTAAAAAATTAATTTTCTTTTGTTGTGCCTTATTAAAGTTATCAAGAGGTATAACTTTGGTATGGTTGAATAGGAAGCCCATTTCGAGGCACGAATTTCCCCATAGCCACCTACGTGTGTGTGAGTGCATACCAGCCATGAGTGTATATATTTTCATCTTTTAGGTCTTCTCACCTGGCGGACAGACATGAGTTCCATCACCTCAGAGTGAGTATGCGTTCTTCGTGACAAAAAACCTAGATCTTATCAACAGTGGGATGGATAAACGATTCAAGCTTGATCCAATTCTCTCTTTTCTTTTCTTTTCTCCCTTTCATCATCATTTTCATGTGTGTTCCTTTGTGCATATGTTTTGTTTGCTATGGGATCTTAATCCCATGGGTTTTCTCACCCCTCTTGAATTTTTTTGTCTCATATTGCTAGGATAAGTGCATTCTTATCCCTCTTGATATGCATGTTTAGTTAATTTAGTGTGAGTTTGAAGCAGGTTCATCCTCTCACTAAAGTGGGGACTAAATATAGCATAGAAAAATGGATCTTTGGAAATTTTCGCGCTCATTTGGGTCTTTCTTGTGGATGTTGGCCTAGTTTTGCCTTGATTTAATGTTGTAATGTGAATAACACATTCACATTAGGTCTTGGGCCCTTGTGAATTAATAAGAATTTTTTGATGCCTTGCAAAAGTGTTGTGAAGTGTTGTAACACACTTTCACACTTTTCTAGGATCTTATTATTATATTTCACTTAAATAACCTCTTTTTGTCATTTACCAAGACCTATTTCAAAGTGTTGTAAAAATATTCCACACTTTTATAGGCTTTTTATTAATAATTTGACCTTTCTTATTCTTTAATTGGCCCCATTTTACATCTATAGGCCTTACTTAAGTGCATTTCTGAGAATAAACCCAATAAATATCATTTAAAATATCTAATTTTTGACACCCACTTATAATGCCTTAAGTGGTACCCATTCACCATTAGGGGTGAATGAGTCCCCTTTGGCTCAAAAATAAAAATAAATTCAAAATTTTGGGGGGTTTTTATTTTCTAAGATCTAAGGTCGGCCTATGATGTAGTATCTTTTGGGAATTAGGGTATAATTGTGTATAAATATAAGGTATATAAAGTTTTTCTACTCATTTTCATCCCCAATCATTCAAGCAATTAATCAATGAATCACTTAAGCATTCTAGGAATTTCAAGCATCTTCAAGTTTACATCCATTGGAGCTATTACTTGCATGTCTTCATATTTCTACTTGAAGGGTTTGGTGAGTTGTAGCATTGCATGCTCATTCATCATTCTCTTTACATATTTCATTTCAATTTCAAGGGTTTAATTACCAACAAGTGGTTTGACCAAGGAAAACCCCTATTCTCTAACCCTTCAACCATTTTTCCCTCTCTTTACATGTGATTTTGCAATTCCTATTTGTAGATTTGTCAAAGAGAAAGATTGGAAAAGGTGTCAAAAAATTATGAAAGCTATTCAAAGTGATCAAAACCCTAAGAGAAGCTTGGAGAAGACTTACAGGTTGAATTCTATAGTTTTGGACCCAGATTTGAACCAGGAGCAAAAGGTTAGACTGAAGGTTACAACTTCCTATTTTGAATTTTCTGAAATATAGAGGTGGACTAATTCACTATTAGTTGCGAATGAGTCCCACTTCCCAAGCTGAAAACAATTTTGCAGATCTGAGTACCTATTTGTTTGAAACCTATTCCAACAAATTCTTCCTAAAGCAAGACTAATTCACCCATAGGCGTATAAGTCCCATTTGGCATCAATAGTAATTTTTCCAGAATTCTAGAGCTTCATTCCATCCCTCTATAGTCTCCACATGAGCACTTCAAATCTCATTAGTTTCTGTTATAATTTACTTGCATTTTTTAGGTGCTTTTCCATACTACACTATGTCTTCAAACATCTTGCATTTCCTTAGTTTACATTTATTATTTGATCTCTCTTAGCAGTTTTTAGCATTTAGGACATTCCCCTTTGATAGATTTCTATCATCTTTGCATTGAAATATCAAGGGATTATTCTTGAGTGAGCCATTAAGAATATTTTTGGTACCTCTCTCATTTTAGGTGGAAAACACTAGAAGTGTAAGAGAGCCCCTATACCTGAAAAATATTTGGCTCACTTTCAAATGATATGAATTATCCCTTAATATTGAGCCTTCTTCTCTTTACATCCCATCTCTAGTCAACGGTAACATTGTAACCAGTGTTATGGTTTACCCTAAAAACCGAGTTAATGTTATCAAAAAGGAGACACTCTTTATTAACAATTTACATAAGGAGAAATATGAGGATTCAAAGGCTATGATCCAGACTCATGTTGGATTTTATATACCACCTATTGGTTCTATTTCATTGATGATCCTGGTTGGACCTAAGTCCATTGATGTTTCATTTGTCATGATTCCTGAATCCAACCTATTTAGAGTGAGACTAGGCATTTTGTGGCTAGCCTCCATGAATGCAATCACATTGGTAGTCCACAAGTGTTTGAATCTCCCTCACAATGGAACAATACACACTCTTCATGATACTAGGTACAAATCACTTGTTTCACATGGGGGATTTTTGTTAGATATTTTTTAGTTTTCTCCTATTGGACCTTTAATGTACCATGGAGTCTTGTTCTATAGGACTTATTTTAGGTACAAGACTAGAGTTTTTTCCCCTAATCCTATCTCTCCTCCTTCATCTCATGATATTTATATGAAGGCATCTATGCATGTACAACAACACGCTTTGTCTTCAACACCTTCGTCCTTGAAGGATACAAACAATCATGCTCTAGCAGATAGACCTTCTTCAGTTACAATTTCACAACTTCTAGTGGTGTCCTCTATTGCTTCCACTATTCCTAGCATAAGAAAAGGAAAGGTTCCTACATTGGTGAAATCTAAACCTTAGGTTTTCCTGCTTCCTATTTTTCCTCCAACCCCTCACTCTACCTTGTATCCATTAACTTGGGGAAGCATGCAATCAGAGTTAGTTCTTCTTGCATTTCTCCTACATCCTAGTCCCCAAAGCTTCCACTCATTCCTCCACCTACTTCCAAAGAAGAGAAAGGAAAGGAGCCTTTTTTCAAGATTCAGGTCTCTATTTCTATGTTACCTCCTGTTCCCCTAAGGAGCCTATTCTTCCATCAATAACGGTCATGAAGATTACTCCTCTGATGGAGCAGGAGACCCTAAAGTCTTCTCATGCTTATGTTCTTGGTATTCACAACCATTGAAACCAACTTGTGCATGAGCATAAGTGTCAGCAATGAGCATTGAAACAGGCATGTGATGCCTTATACAAGATCAAGGATGATCCTTTTGTCTCAGATTCTACTATTTATATTCCTATTCCTATTTTTGTTCCTATTTCTTTAGTCTTTCTTCTAGCTTCCTTGATGGATCCCTATGAACCTTACACAAGCGTTCATCACTCCCTCTTTGAATCCTCCCTTGATCACTTTTCTACTTGATATTCCTCCTTTTTTTGAACCCATAAATATGCCTCACATGAAGGTCATATCTATTGTGACCCCTTCTATTTGTTCCCTTTCTTCCACTTTTGACATGAGAATTTTGCATCCTTCTCTTAAGCACAAATTAGAACATGACCTCATTCCATAGGATGGTCATAAAAATTCTTCTTTTTCTTCTTCATCTCATTCTAATTTGGTTTTATTCCATTCTTATGATGGAAGAGACTCCTTCCCTAGAGCTTTTCATTGCACCTCTTCTAGAGGTCAGCAATGATACCCTAATTTCTCAGCCTTGTCCTGTTCAATTATTGCACTCCACTCCAAAGAAGTGTATTTTTGAATCATTGGAGGATATTTCAATTCTATCATTTGTATTTGCTATGTTGATAACATTAGGTTCTCAAAATCTCCTAGGTGGGGAAATTTATTCAACCTTCTCCTTAGCTCTTGTTGTAGGTGAGTCACCCAGTATTGCTCTCACTGTTGTCCCTCTATGAGGTCACCCTCCCTCCTCTTACAATGATCTAGATTGGGATTAGGATGACTTGTTAGAGGTACTTGACTAGAGAAATACCTCTTCTTATCTTTAGATTATATTTGTGTGATTGTTTGTTTTCCCCTCATACTTGTTTATTTATGTTTGTGTTCTCCCATGGAGGACCCTCGATACCCTTATAGGTACTTGGATACAAGAGATAAAATATTTCATAACTTCTTCTATATGTTTCTTCATTCTTCTATTTATCATAAATTAATTTTCTTTTCACACCAAGGATGATGCAATGCATTAGGGAATTTAGGCCTCTTCCATGTTGACCTAGATTTTTGTTTGTCTTCATTTTCTCTTCTTCTCATTCCCATATCTTTGGAGGGTAATGACAATTCATATTACACTATATATACATTTATGATCAATTTTGACCCTAAATACTTGGATCCCCTTTGATTTCAATCTCTTTATCTTTTATTTTTCTTGATGTTGTGGATTTTATGTGTTATTCCTCACATAATAACATTCCATGGATACATTTTGCTATATATGTCATAACACAACATATGTCTCTCCTTAGAATGACTTGTGCTCCTTTGTGTAGCACATATCATTCTAAGTGGGGGCTACCATATCTAGTTATTATCATTTTTCAAAAATATTTCTTAAAAATTTTACTGTCTTATGATCTCGTCATCTAGATTGGGGGAAACCTAACTATACTTGTCTTTTATCTTGAACTCATCATCTATCTTGGGAACAACCTGACTAGACTTCTCTTTTTCGTGACTATCCTACAACATAGTTTGTAGTAGCCCCAAGCCTAACATCTTGACATATGGTCTCTAGAATAACATAGCTTACTAGCCATACTTATCAACACCATCTTTATATCTAATTAGATTAATCACATCTATTTTTCTCTTTTTCACCTAGCATGTTTGTCTACATCTAACATATTTGTAGTGAATTTACTGTCAACTTTGTAGGATAGAAGACTCGTGTCCTATTCATTTCCTAGATCATCTTTACAATTGGATATACATAGGATCAAAGACTTGCATCCTCTTCATCCTGGGTATATTCTCTTCAAGCTCTTTCTTTCTTTACTTTAACTAGTTATCTTCTAGAATGCATATGCTCAGTAAAGTGAGGGAAAAATGTAATGTTGTAAATTGCATCCTATACAATTTCACATTCCATAGGTCTCCTGTTTAGAGAAATTAAATACAATAATTTAACATTTCTTTTATCTAACTTTAAATGAATCCTTTAAATCTCAACCCTTTCATTTCCCATGTTAAGGTGGATTTATGTCACAGACGATCACATGTCACACAGATGTTTGTGCACCATGCAAACATCTAAAATAGATTTCCAATTGTAGTAGTTGTTGAGACATTACATTTCCTACCTACTAGAAAATGTAGTGCCTCTATGAGCTTGCATGAATGTTGGGATGACCCTTGCATGCTTATACCTTCCTAAAATTTTTATTTTGGTCATTCATTTATTCAATCAAACTATCAATATATCACTCCTCTCTAGTATCTCTATCATTTTTCTATTCTATTACTCTTCCTTGCACTCTCACAATGAAGATCTATGAATTTCTCTCTCTCAAGCTTTTCATATCCATCAATTCAATAGGAGAATCATAAGCTATTGGTAACTCTATTAATCCTAGCAGGTGAATAGAAGTATCAAATAATAGAAATAACTTGTGTGAATAGAATTATCCAACCTCTTACATTGATGGCCTCTTTGATCAACTTAAGGGGGGTAATTTTCACTATAAATTGGATAGTGATGCAATGAAAATGAGGTCATTGACCTAATCCACACATTTTGAGTTCTTTCAACCACTTTTACAATTTTCAAAACCCTCTCTAGGGCTAACTTATTTGCAATCAACCTACTTGCCTAGTAGGTAACTAGACCTTGTTTTTAGGTCTTATCTCTCAACCACTCTAAAAAATCCACCAACCACTTACATATTCAAAAACCCATTAACCCCACACAAAACATATCTCAATATTATTAGGTCTCTTTGGACCATCTTCAAAAAATCAGGCTTCCAACGTTATTCCACTTGACCAGTTAGTTCAATTTTCCAAAGGAACTTGTCTCTAAACTTTCCACCAACTTAAAAACTCACTTGAAATACCTCAAATTTCCTTCAAAACTTTAGATTCTCCAACCTTTGAATCAAAACTCTCCTTCTATGTCTCTCTTCCATGAAACCCTCATTTTTCCATGAATAGGCAAGGTTTTATTGAAAAACCCATCTCCATACCTCATACAACCTTGTAACCACCTCAAACATTCTTTAATCTTCCCGCACAAGCTTAAATGACCACCAAATTAGGCTTCCCCCTAACTTTACCCACTTTGACACTCTAAAATCTCACCTTTCCTTTCAAAAACCCACCTTTCCCAACTAGGGATTCATGCCCAAACATGCAACTAACCTCTCCTTCCCTTGTAAACATAAAAACACATCATTCTTCACTAGATATCACTAAAACACACCAGTTCTATCCTTTTCCCGAATAATTTCTTCAACTATCCACTTTTAGCCTTGCTTCTAAGGCCTAAAAACTAAACTTTCTATAGGGACAACATTAAGAAACTCCTTCAATGCCTTTGAGAAACCTAAATACTTGATCATACACCTAGTCCTAATCTAATCAGGCCCATTCTAGTGAGGTACACCATGTACATAGAAGGTGGAATGGCCTATTATTGCATTCTAACCCTCAAAACCTTGAAACCCTTGTTTTCAGGCCCCTTTCAGTAATCTTCCTACCAAACCCTTGAAACTTAACCAAAATCACTCAAATCAACTTTAGAATGATGATAAAACCTGTTTCTATCAATTCAAATTCATCCTAGATTGATAACACTATGTACAAAACTATATAGTCCAAAAGAGCAACAAAACATTTAGGAATTTACAAAAAAATAGCAACTTTCAATGTCTTTTTCCAATCAAAACTTCATCAATCCATTACATCAAGTTTCTCTCACATTTAAAGACTCTTTCCACCAAAACTAACTATTTCAACTTCCTTCAACAAGCATTTGAAGCAAATGACCATTGGCCTTCTATAAACTTACATTTTTTGCAACTTTACAACATTTTCTCATGACAACTTTTTGCAATATTAGCAATATTTACCTATTGACCCCACAATGACTCAAAATGCCACAACAACATTTCAAAATGGAATAACATGGCCTTATTAGACAATATCATGACTAAAAAAATCTAACTAGACTCAATTCACCAAAAGGAGGAACAATGTACTTAGCACCAGATACCACCAAGTTACCATTGAGTCATTAGATGTGTGAAATAATACCTTCAAATCCAAATGGATTTTTCAAATGGGTACACTAGTCCTTTGAGATTAATGTTGATTCCTCCAAATATGCACTTGGAGTAGTTTTGATCATCAATGTGGACATCTAATTGGCTAACATGTAGTGATATTTTATCTAATACGATGTGAAACATATGAAAATAGGGTTTTAAATGTGGGTTGAATAAAATATGATGATAGATAGACCTATTCTATTTTATTTGATTAGGAATTGAGATCTAGACAAAGAATTGGCTTACAACCCTTAGGTGAGTCAACTGAATGAGTGAATCTTCAGATTTCCATATGGCTGAAGGACGGGGGTCAATATCAAACAACACTTTAGGGAGAAAACCTAAAAATAGTAAACTAACACCCAAATTCAATTCAACACTTGAAACAACAAGATTAAGCTCAATACTGATAGAACCTACTAAAACAAAAAAAATGGGATTATTCTTTTTTATGGTTTAGGACATAGAGAAAAACTCACTTCATAATTATTTCATTAAAGGGAAACCCTAAAAATCTTAATCTAAAGTATGGAAGGGAGAGTGAGATCTTGCAATAGGGCTATCCTAGGGTCTGATTATAAACTAAAGAGTGGTTCACCACCAAGCTAGGGCTTGGAAAGATAACTGAAATACAAAATGTAATGATAAAACCTAATGCAATGTAACCTTTTATTAAATGACCTAAAAGTGCATATAAATCAGAACAAAAAGTTGCAATATGAAATGTGTGCACTTGGAAATTTGAAGATGATTGAATGAAGGCCTAAAATGCTTAAAAAACTAATTTTAAGGCCTAATGGGAATCATACATCATTCTAGATGATTTAGTCCCAAATCATGGTTTTTGTGCAGAAACTAGAATTTGGAAAATGCGTGTCTTAAACTACAAAAACTTGGAAAATGATCTAAACTATGACTCATACACTAGTACTAGCATATCAGTCTAGTTAGGGTTTTTTGAAGCTTCAAATTTTGAATTAGATCCTCAATATCTACTATGTCCTTTCCAATTGATTTCTAGATCTGAAATCGTGATTTGCAACCTGTAGAAGTTTTCCAATGATCTTCAATGCAAGGTGACAACTTTGACAACTTTGAACACTTTGAAAACTTTCTCCAAACTTACTCTTCAATGTTCCTTCAACCTAAACCTACAAATCACACACCAAAGAGAGGGAAAAATGTTTTTTTGTTAGTGTAAAGAGGTTTTCCTTGGTCAAACCCCATTTTGGTAATCAAACCTTGTAATGAAATGAAATAGGAATGGAGAATGATGAATGAACAACATGTGATGTTACAACTAACCAAACTTTAGCAATAAAGTGTTGCAAACATGTATGGAGTGGATACAATGGATGTAGATCTTGACTCTTTCTTGAATAGGATAAATCTTGAGTTGAATTCTATCTTGAATCATAGAACCCTACATCACAATTATTAGCTCCAAAAAAACATGATGCATGTAGAATTTGACATGATTCTTGATACTTGAATAATGCTCTAAAACACTTAATAATCTGACCTTGAATGCTCTTGAATGCTCTTGAATTCTCTTGTGAACTCAATTTTGCTACAAGGATGAATACTTGAATGCTTGGGGCGAAATTGAGTGAAATAAACTTGTATTTGTGCTTAATTATGCAAAAATTCCCAAAATTGCAACACTACAAGATGACATTAGATCTAGGAGGATAAAATCTTGCAAAGAATTTGAATTAATTTTAATTATGGGCCACATGAAACTCATATGCCCAAGGTGGCGTATGAGTCCCATTAGGCATAAATTATGGGACCATTTTAAAAAATGCTTAGAAAGGTGTGAAATCCATATCGGAACCCAAAAATATAGGTGGGGCCCATACGCCCAAGGTGGTGTATGAGTCCCAGACCACCAAATCTAGGCCACAGAACTTAAAAACACTTGAATTATGATTGGATGTTGATTTATGTTGGGATCATCCTTGAAAAGTGTAGTGTAGAAAAATGGATCTTTGGATATTTTCACAAGCATTTGGGTCTTTCTTGTGGATGTTGGCCTAGTTTTGCCTTGATTTAATGTTGTAATGTGAATAACACATTCACATTAGGTCTTGGGCCCTTGTGAGTTACTAAGAATTTTATGATGCTTTACAAAAGTAATGTGAAATGTTGTAACACACTTTCACACTTTTCTAGGATCTTATTAATATATTTTACCTAAATAACCTCTTTTTATCATTTACCAAGCCTTATTTCAAAGTGTTGTAACAAAATTTCACACTTTTCTTGGATTTTCGTTAATAATTGGACCTTTCTTATACTTTAATTGGCCCCATTTTACATCTACAGGCCTTACTTATAAGTATTTTTTAGAATAAACCCGATAAACATTATTTAAAATATTTAATTTATGACACCCACTTAAAATTCCTTAGGTGTAACCCATTCACCGTTAGGGGAAAATGAGTCCCCTATGGCTCAAAAATCAAAATTAATTAAAAATTCTGGTGGGTTTTTATTTTCTAAGATCTAAGGTCGGCCTGTAATGTTGTATTTTCGGGAATTAGGGCATAATTGTGTATAAATATAAGGTTTTTCTACTCATTTCACCCCCAATCAATTTTAACAAGTAATTTGTCATTCAATCAACCAATCATTCAAGATTTTTCAAGTCTACATCCATTGGATCTATCATTTGCATGTCTTCAACATTCTACTTCAAGGGTTTGGTGAGTTGTAGCATTGTTTAATTACCAACACAAGGTTTGACCAAGGAAAACCCCTATTCTCTAACCCTCCAACCATTTTCCCTCTCTTTGCATGTGATTTGCAGGTCTAGGTTGTAGATTTTTCAAAGAGAAAGATTGGAAAAAATTTCAACAAAGTTTCAAAGCTATTCAAAATTTTCAAAGTCCTAATAGAAGCTTGGAGAACACCTATAGGTCAAATTCTGTAGTTTCAGACCCAGATCTGAACCAGGAGAAAAAGTGTAGACTAAAGACTATAGTTTCCTATTTTAAGTTTTCAAAAATTCAAAGGTGGACTAATTTTCCATTAGTGGTGAATGAGTTCCACTTCTTAGGCTTAAATAGAGTTTTTTTGCAGATCTGAGTACCCAGTTGTCTAAAACTTGTTCCGGTAGATTCTTCTAAAAACTAGACTAAGTTGCCCAAATTGGCATATGAGTCCCAGTTGGCATCAACACCGAATTCTTCAAGATTTCAAACTCCATTCCATCCTTCTCCAATCTCTAGGTGTACATCTCTAGTTTCATAAGTTTCTGTTACAATTTACTTGCATTTCTAGGTCATCCTGCATATCATAGTGTGTTTTCAAACATCTTGCATTTTCTAGGCTTACATTTGGTAGTGACTCTCTTTTCAGTTTTCAGCCTTTAGAACAATCCCCTTTGATAGATTTCAATCTCCTTTACATTGGAATCTTAAGTGGTTCTTATTTAGTGAGCCATTAAGGTTTTTGTGTACCTCTCTTCTTTTAGGCGCAAAACCCTAGAAGTGTAAGAGAGACCCATATACAAAAATATTTGGTTCATTTTGGTGAACCTGAATTTTGGGCATCATACTTTTGATTTAGAGTGCGTTTATATCCTAGGAATGGATTGCATTAACATTGCATTGCATTTTGCATTTTTTAATTTGCATTCTAGTGTTTTAAAATTTACATTAGTGAAAAGTTCATTTAGCTTGCATTATTGCTCTTAATTTCATAAAAAAAAAGTAAAATTAAGCATATACATTAGAGATTTTCTTTAGAAAACCTAAAAAAAAATCATTTTAAAATTCTAAAAAATTTCACAAAAATCAGTACCAGGTCTCATTTACCACTTGGGGTGAATTAGTCCTTTCACATATTTTGCATTGCATTTTCTATCATTTACATTCCATTTTTTGTGTTTCTATTTTTTGTTGTTGGGTATGTGCAGGATCATGGTATGCCAAAAAGTGGCAATGAGGAAAAAAACACGTCTTTCATCAACCCAAAATGCAAAAATATCGTGTTGACTTTTTTTAGGCTCGGGTGTCAGTACACACCACCAAAGCAAACACTAATCCTAGTTTGCCATATTGGATATTCGATTTGGATCGGATATCTGATTTGTAAAAAGAATATATATAAAAAATTTGTTGTTGTTTTAAAGTTTACAAATCGGATATCTGATTTGTAGACTGTTACTTTAAAACAATGAAAATAGTTGTATATATATGCTTTTTACAAATCAGATATCCATTTCAAATTGGATATCTGATTTGTAAAAAGCATAAATATACAAAATTTGTTGTTTTAAAGTAACAGTCTAGAAATCGGATATCCGATTTGAAATGGATATCCGATTCGTGTACACATAGACCTAAGGGTTAATGGTAGATGGTAGAAGGTCTAAGGCTTAAAGCTTTAGGGTTTAGGGTATATGGTAGAGGGTTTAAGGGTCAAGGGTTTACGGTAGAGGTTATAAGGGTATAGGGGAGAGAGATAGATGGATTTAGTGTGTGAGAGAGTGACCTGAGAGAGTGGGATAATGTCGGAGAGGGTGGGAGAGTGGGAGAGAGGGAGGAAGAGGGTGGGGGA
>VDFB02281492.1:891361072-891380120 GCA_007258455.2 Sequoia sempervirens
AAATTCATAATTAATTATTTACTTGGAAAAAAAATTACAAAAAATATGCATCACATTGAAACATGAGTCCTCTACTTATATCTAAAATATCATAAAAAAATATTATCATTTTATTATGGTTAGGGTGGTCAGACAGACACCTACTTCTTATTTTTTTCCTGAAATTTAAGTAATACTGCATTGAAATTTCAAAATTTCACCAAATAGATTTTGTTTAAAAATAAATAAATCTAGTAGTTTATAAACTACATTCAATTTCCCACAGATTCTATTCTTACATATTTTTGAAATAATATAGATAACTTATTCAAATTTTTACGTCAAATTTCTTAACTCTGATTTTTCTGAATTTTCATTGACACTTAAGGGCCTACTCGGCCCATCATGATCCTGCACATACCCTATTCCTTTTCTATTTTTGTTTCATTCAATTTATTGCATCTAGTTTAATCCTTTTCATCATGGATATGTATTTGAATAAGATTTGGATGACCTTAAAGTCCTTAGTGGATGTTTCAAGTTGTGCCTTTGGAACTGATCCTAATGACCTTGAACTCACTCATGATCCTTGAAATCCTAATGAATTTTCTCATGATGTTGAAATTATTGGATAAGATGATAACATCATGAATAAGTTCCTAAATGATTTCCTTGCTAACCTTGAAGCTAATGCATCATTTTATCCATCTATGCCACAACAAGACCTTCCTACAACACCACCTTTTGAGATGTTTGGATACTTACATCCTGAAACAAAAGTTGAACCTAAGTTTCCTACAATAGATAAACCAAGTTCCTCTAAAAAGAAAACACTCAATGATATACATACATCCCTGGTTGTCAATCAATCTTGCATTAACCAAAAACATTTACATTCATGCTTCTTTCTTGCATTTTAGTAATTGTCTGTTGGACCCAATCTCAACGTTTCATTCTGTATTTCACTGCATCATAACATCATAGCTCAAAAAGAAGGATATATGATATTCATTGTATCATCCACAACATATACAAAATTCATGTATTTTGGAGATTCTAGTAAGAAGTTATCGCTAACAAAATATCAATTTTATCTGGACAAAGAGATTTCATAGACCCGTTTTGGATTTTCGAGTGTGCGGACCTATTTTGTGACTTGCAAAGCTCCAGAATTTTTTTCTCAAGGATGCACATTCATCGAGGAACCTTCACATCATGTTTCTCCAAGAATCAAATGAAGAACAATATGTTTGGTTGACCTTTGCATGTTTGAGTCTCCTTATATCTATGTGTGATTGTCATTTCTATTCTTTGAGTCTCCATTATGTTTACTCTCACTACAAGGTTGGATAGTCCTGTTCCTGGACCCTCCATTCTTGACTACATCAAGTGGTATTAGATTGAAGTTTGTGAACCCTGGAGAGGAGAGAAAAGTTGAGTAAGGAATTTTGTAAGATCTTTGTGTGAACAGATAGCTGACTTGAGGCATCCTACTTGGGTTTGTCAATAGATCACCGATTGTGAGGAAGTTGTGAACCTATAGCTAGATTTCTGACATGAGGAAATTGCACCAGATCCTAGGAGGAGATTCCATTGAGGAGAATTCATACTTCAATGAATGTTGCTAGAAAGATGGATGAGATGATGGAGATGATGTGAACTATGAAAGTAATATTGGATGTTGTTGAGGAAGATAGAAGAAAAGGGATAAACCCTAGACCCAATGATGAAAGTGAAAATGAAGCTCTATTGGAAAGACACACTGTACATGTCATCTAGTGTTGTCATTGATGGAAACCCTAGTTAGTGATTTGATCCAAACATCAGTATTTGTTCATACCGGAAGACAGATTGAAGCTAAGTGATTAACTGTCAAATTAGAATAGAGCATTTGACATAATTGTGTTTATCAATTAATAAGAAATTTTTTGTTATCATTTTGAGTTGTGGATCTCAGGGAAGGTTTTTCGATGTATGATCTATGTTATCCTTGAATCTTAGAGCCTTGTATCAATTGGTGTGCAAGTTAGAATATTTGATTGATTGATTTTCTCTTTAATAGTGCAAGAAGGCCGACTAAGTGAATGTAGCATGTTGTGAATGTTTGAGGTGAAGTTGTTTAAGGTATTTTCATGTTCGAGGATTTTTTTTGGGTCCTCACTATGTTGTGGCTGACTTTGGTTGGTGTGCATTGAAAATTATTTGTGGATTGAGCTGACGGTTTGTAAATGTTTTATGTTTTATTGAAGCTGACATGTGGTTCATTAAATCTTTAGTTGTGGATATATATAAGCAAACATTTTGTTGTATGATGGTGTGTGCGAAATGATTTGATGTATGTTGTGAAAGTTATAAGGATTGTAGAATGATTATGCATAGTTTCACTTATCACAAAAGGATTTGTAATCTGAATTAAAGCAGACAAAGCATAAGAGAAAAATTAGACAGAAGGTCAATAATGTAGTAAATTTAATTAAATAGAACTGTAATTAGGCATTATAAGATGTTATTCTATCAATTCAAATCTTTTGGATGTAATCCAAATATTTTGCAAGACAGTGAGTCTTCTTTTTGTATATGAGCAGTGAGCTCTAGGTAGTGTGCATGAATGCATGTGCATTTCCTTTTGTAAACACCTATTTTGAGTATGCTCATAATCTTGTGGACTAACCTCCACTGTGGTTTTTCACCTAACAGGTTTTCCACATAAAAATATTGGTGCTATGTGTGTTTCTAATGCTATGATGTTTATGCTTTCATGTTCATCTATCAGATCTGAGAATAAGTTGAATAAGTTTAAATTTATGTGACAACTGATTCATCCCCCTTCTCAGTTTTCTGCCCTTATGTTGCCAACAATTGGTATCAGAGCTTGTGTGGAGAAAGATATACTTTATCTTTTTCATTGATGTCAAAGGAGGAGAGTGGCACGATGAAAAATGCCTTATTCATCTCAGGGGGAGTTGTGTTTCAAAGTTTTGAAGGTTGGTAGTGTAATTCATGTTGGTACTGATCTGACAATTACTCATTTTTCACTAAGTGTTGTCATCAATGCCAAAGGGGGATATTGTTGGAAAGATACACTGCACATGTAATCTAGTGTTGTCATTGATGGAAACCATAGTCAGTGATTCGATCTACATGTCAGTATTTGTTTGTACTGGAAGACATATTGAAACTAAGTGATTAATTGTCAAGTTAGAACAAAGCATTTGACAAAATTGTGTTTATCAATTCATATGCAATTTTCTATTATCATTTTGAGTTGTGGATCTCAAGGAATGTTTTTCAATGTATGATCTATGTTATGCTTGAATCTTAGAGCCTCTTATAAATTGGTGTGCAAGTTAGAAGATCCAGTTGATTGATTTTTTTTTAACAGTGCAAGAAGGCTGACTAAGTGAATGTAGCATGTTGTGGATGTTTGAGGTGAAGTTGTTTAAGTTATTTTCATGTTTGAATATTTTTTTGTTGGGTCGTCACTATGTTGTGGCTGACTTTGGTTGGTGCGCATTGAAAATTATTTGTGGATTGAGCCAATGGTTTGTAAATATTTTATGTTTTATTGAAGCCAACATGTGGTTGATTAAATATTTAGTTGTGGATATATATAAGAAATCATTTTGGTGTACGATGGTGTGTGAAAAATGAGCTGATGTATGTTGTAAAAGTTAGAAGGATTGTAGAGTGATTATGCATAGTTTTAGTTGTGCATAAAAGGATTTGTAATCTGAATTAAAGCAGACAGAGCAAAAGAGCAGAATCAGACATAAGGTCAGGAATGTAGTAAATGTGCTTAACCAAAACTCTAATCACGCATTAGCAGATATTATTCTCTCATTTCAAATATTTTGGATGTAATCCAAATATTTTCTAAGATAGTGAGTCTTGTTTTTTTATCTGAGCAGTAAGCTATAGGAACTGTGCCTAAATGCATGTGCATTCCCTTTTGTAAACACCTATTTTGAGTATACTCATAATCTTGTGGACTAACCTCCACCGTGTTTTTTCCCCTAACAAGGTTTCCACATAAAAAATATTGGTGTTATGTGTGTTTCTAATGCTATAATGGTTTATGCTTTCATGTTAATCTATAATATTTGAGAAAAAAGTTTAATAAGTTTAATAAGTTTAAATTTTTGTGACAACTAATTCACCCCCCCTCTCAGTTGTTTTCCCTTGTGTTGCCAACAAGCTCTAGCTGTAGAACAAGCTAAAGAAGTTCTGGAAGAGGAAGAATCAAATCAGGTTAAGATGTTGAAGGCTATTTCAAATATCAGAAAGTGACCTAGAATGTAGATTTTGAGTTATACAGGCAATCTGAATCTTGAAGAGTTGATTGATTGGATAAATGATATTGAAGAATATTTTGAATATGAGGAAATAGAAGATCCCGAGATAGTGAGATTTGAAAAGACTAAGTTGAAAGGACATGATGCATTATGGTGGAAAGAAGTACAATTAGAAAGAAATAGAAAAGGAAAAGAGAAGATTGTGAAGTGGGATCACATGGTAATGAAGTTGAAGAATCATTTTATACCTATGGATTATGAGTTGGAGTTGTTGAAGAGATTGCAAAACTTGAGACAAAAGGAGAAGTCTGTGAAGGAATACACTAAGGAATTTCATAAGATCATTATTAGGACTGTACACAATGAAGAAAGAAAGCATAATGTGGCTAGATACATTAATAAATTGAGGGTGAATATTCAGGAAGAATTGAGTCTGGTAAGGATGAATTCGATAAAGGAAGCATATCAATTTTCATTAAAGGTAGAGGAGAAGTTGAACAAAAGGCATGAGAAAAGATAGAGAGGAAGAGGAGGTAGATTTCAAAGAGGAAGATCACATTCCAAAGTAGACAAACTATACGCAGAGAAAAGCAAGGATAAGAATTCATACCGAAAGGAGGAGAAAGATTCAAATTCATATCATAGAGGAGGAGGTGACAAAAAATCTTACAATAGTAGAGGATACAATTCTCACCACAATGATGGATACCAGAGAGATGAGAAGGGATATGACAAGAGAAATTTTAGAGGAACCTATTTTAAGTGTGGAGGAGAAGGACATAGAGCATTTGAGTGTCAAAAGGAGAATAAGAAGGTTGAACATCATGCAAGAATTGGATATGCAGAGGAAGAACTAGTGAAATCATCAAGTTCTAGAGGAATTATTCAAAAGGGAGAGTCATTATTCATGAGGAAAGTGCTAATTCAAGAGAAAGAAGTACCAAAGGAAGCACCATAGAGGAAAAGTCTATTCCAGACAAGATGTAAAGGTGGAGGTAAGTGTTGCAAAGTTATCATTGATAGTGGTAGTACTGATAATCTGGTTTTCGAAGAGATGGTGAAAAAGTTGAGTCTAGAAAGAAGGAAACACCCGAACCCTTATAGGATAGCCTAGATTCAAGATGAGCATAAGATACTAGTGAGTGAACAATTTCCAGTAAAGTTTTGTATAGGATCATATCATGTTGAAGTGTTGTGTGATATTATGTTGATTGATGTATGTCATATGTTGTTGGGTAGACCTTGGAAGTATGATAAAAAAAGCTATACATGATGGGGGAAGAATACTTACACTATAACATCAGATGGAAAGAGAATCACTTTGAAGCCATTAGAGGATGAACCTAAAGGTGAAGTATGTGGTACACCTAGAATCACTTTGGTAGATGGAAGAAAATTTCTAGATGGATTGAGACATGAGAATATGTGTTTTGCCTTGATTTTGAGAAAGTGTGAGTCCCTAGAGGAAAAAGAACCATCAGAGAAGGAAGTCACTAAATTGCTAACAGAGTACCGAGATCTTGTATTGGAGAATATTCCAAAAGGATTACCACCAGTTCAGAGTATTAGTGATCACATGGATCTTATACCAGGAGCCAATTTTCCAAACAAAGCTGCACAATGGATGACACTAGTAGAGAATGTGGAGCGAAATAGACAGATACATGAGTTGATGAGGAAAGGATTGATTAGAGAGAGTATGAGCCCATGTGTGTTACCTATTGTACTTACATCGAAGAAAGATGGATAGTGGAGGATGTGTACTGATTCAAGAGCTATCAATAAGATCACAGTGAAATATAGATTTCCATTTCCTAGGATGGGTGATATCATGGATAGTTTGAGTGGAGCAAAATATTTTACCAAGATAGACCTGAAGAGTGGATATCATCATATCAGAATCAGAGAAGGAGATGAATGGAAGACTACTTTTAAGACAAATGAGGGATTGTATGAGTGGTTGGTCATGCCATTTGGACTAACGAATGCACCTTGTACATTTATGAGGCTGATGAATGAAGTATTGAAGAGATTCTTGGGTAAGGTTGTCATTGTTTACTTGGATGATATTCTAATTTTCAGTAAGAGTAAGGAGGAACATTTGAGACACATTAGACAAGTATTCCAAAGGCTGAGAGAAGAGAAGTTGATAAATCTGAAGAAGTGTAGTTTCATGAAGGAAGAGCTAGTGTATTTTGGATCTGTGATATTTGCAGAAGGATTGAAGATGGACCCTAAGAAAGTCAATTCAATAGTTGAATTGCCTACACCTGTGAATGTTGGGGAAGGAAGATAATTCCATGGATTAGCAACTTTTTATCAGAAGTTCATCAAAAAAAATTAGTGGTATTTGTACACCTATGACTGAGACCATGAGGGGTGATGGAAAGAAATTCAAGTGGACATCAAGAGCATAGAAGAGCTTTGAATTGTTGAAACAAAAGGTGACAGAATAACCAATGTTGGCATTGTTAGATTTTGATAATGTATTTCAAGTGGATTGTGATGCTAGTGGAAGTGCAATAGGAGCTATGTTGAGTCAAGAAGGGATACTAGCAGCTTATTTTAGTGATAAATTGAATGATGCTAGGATAAGATATTTAGTCTATGATTAGGAGTTCTATGCAATTATATAGGCCTTGAACAAGTGGAGACATTATTTTTTTCCTAAGGAATTTGTGTTGTATACAAATAATCAAGCTTTGTAATACCTAAATAGTCAAGGGAAGTTGAACCAAAGACATATGAGATGGGTAGAATTCTTGCTAAGTTATACATCTATGTTGAAACACTAGAGTGGAAAGTCTAACAAGGTGGCAAATGCATTGAATAGAAGGAGTTTGTTGACAGAGATGAGAACTGAAGTATTGGATTTTGAGGAGTTGAAGCATAGGCATGAAGATGACATTGATTTTGTTGAGGTATGGAAGGCTTGCAAGGAACCTGTAGTGACAGATAGGAGCCATTGGTTGGATTATTTCATTTAGGAAGGTATGTTATTCAAGAATAATCAGTTGTGTATCCCTAGGAGTTTGATGAGAGAGAATTTGATCAAATAAAAGCATTATGGAGGATTAGCAGGACACTTTGGAGTTGATAAGACTATAGCATTGGTGAGCAAGAATTATTTTTGGCCATAGATGTATAAGGATGTCAGGAAGTTTGTTGAATGTTCTAGGATTTGTCAAGTTGCAAAGGGGAGTAGTCAGAACATAGGATTGTATACATCATTGAGAGTACCAGAGAGACCTTAGGAAGATATAAGCATGGATTTTGTGTTGTGGTTGCCAAAGACATCAAGAGGATTTGATTCTATATTTGTGATTATGGAAATTTTTTCTAAGATGGCACATTTCATACCATGTAAGAAGACTAGTGATGCAATACATGTTGCAAATCTATCTTTTAGGGAGATTGTGAGATTACATGAACTACCAAAGAGTATAGTATCTGACAGGGACACTAAGTTCTTGGGTATTTCTAGAAGACATTATGGAAGAAGATGAAGACATAGTTGAAGTATAGTTCAACATTTCACCCATAGATAGATGGGAAAACATAAGTGGTAAATAGGAGTTTGGGGAATTTGTTGAGATATCTGACTGAAGGAAAGGTAGGAAATATGGACTTGATACTGTCACAAGCAGAATTTGCATATAACAATTCAGTAAACCAGAGTATAGGGAAGACACCATTTGAGATTGTGACAGGACAACAACCTAGAGGAGTAGAAGAATTGAGGGATATCAGTATGGAGAACAAAAGGAGTGTAGAGGTAGAAGAATTTTCTAGATTGATGGAGACAATACATACTCAAGTTAAGGAGCATATGGAGAAAATGAATACTACATGCAAGGAGAGAACAGACAAGAAGAGGAGACATAAGGAATTTGTAGTAGGAGAGGAAGTGATGGTATATTTGATAAAAGAAATATTTCCTATGGGAACATATAACAAGATGAAGATGAAGAATTTTGGACCTTGTAAGATCATCATGAAATTTGATTTAGGGAGTGCATATGAAGTGGAGTTGCCAGAGGAATTTGGAATATCACCCATATTCAATGTTGTATACCTATACAATATCATGAAGGAGCATTACTAGAGGACAAAGAAGTTGGTTTTATGGACCAGATAGCACATCATATGGAGGATATTGAGGAGATCCTAGATAGCATAGTTGCACACAGTACCAAAGGAAAGCAATACAAGAAATATCTAGTCAGATGGAAAGGAAGACTAGAAGAAGATTCATCATGGATATCTCAGGCTGAGGTGGACTTCCTTGGTTTTCCCCTAGTCCCTGGAAAGTGAGAGGCTCACTTTTCTCCAACCTCAGGTGTCTAATGTAGGAGCATCCCTAGTTGTCAAGCAATCTTGCATCAACCAAAATTATTTGCATTTATGTTTCTTTCTTTCATTTCAATAGTTGTCTATAGTACCCAGTCTCAGTGTTTCATTTCACATTTCATCACATCATAACATTAGAGCTTGTGAAGTAGGATGTATTATCTTCATTTTATCATCTACAACATATCTAGAATTCATGTGTTTTGGAGATTCCAATAAGAAGTTATCACTAACAAAATATCAGTTTTATCTGGACAGAGAGCTTTCACAGACCTGTTTTGGCTTTTCAAGTGTGCAGACCTATTCCATGACTTGCAGAGCTCCAGGAATCATTTCTCAAGGATGCATGTTCATCGAGGAACCTTAACATCACATTTCTCCAAGAATCAAATGAAGAAAAATATTTTTGGATGACCTTCACACATTTCATCTATTATGGAGTTTGAGACCTCTTGAGGATGACTTGGGCCTTTCTGGAGTTGGAAGTAGATATATATATATATGCATTGTATAGTTGCAGATAAGTAAGTTTGATAGTTAGAAGAAGATAGATCCTGAGATATTTGTTAAGGGTTCCTACCCACATGTAAGTTTGGGCTAAACACCATATCTTTCTGTAATATGTAAGCCGAAAGGGAGGGCATGTTTCTTGTGAATAATTTATCATTATCCATATATCTATGCGTGATTGTCATTTCTATTCTTTGAGTTTCCATTGTGTTTACTCGCACTACAAGGTTGGACAATCTTGTTCCTGGACCCTCCATCCTTCACTGCACCACTAAACCATTTTATGGTAACAAAGTAACAAACACTCCCATCAACCTTCAAAAAAAATACAACAAAGGTTTGACTATATTGACCAAAAAAGGATGTAACACAACTAGTGAACATGAAATTCACCAACTTCTAGAGAAAATACCAAATGATTGAAACACAAAGGGGATAGGATATCAAGATCCCCCTCATGACACCAAGCATCCTAGAGAGTATCTAAGTCTTCATGATGATGGAATGGTAATATTCGATTCCCCCCTAATTTGAATGCCCTTCTTCCTTGAGAGAAACCCTTAACTGATAATCCTAACAAGGATGACAAGATCCCATTGGGTCCTCTTCCTTCAACTAAAGAAAAGGGTGAATATAGTAAACGAAAGAGGCCTTACAAGTTGCAAAAACCAAAGTCTCCTCTTCATCCACCACCTGTATGTGAATGAAAATTAAAAATAATTTTAAATAAACAATTCATAATATTACCACCTATGAATAAGTTGGTGATATATCCTAAAGATTCTAAAGTTCCACATTGTGCATATCATCCAGTTCTTGGACATAGTAGTGAAGAGTCAGACATATAAAGAAATATTGAGCAAGTATTGCTTTGATGGCAATGATTGCTATCCAATGATCCTATAATATACTCTACTACTCCTTATGAAATAGTTGTAGAATCTTCCATTCTCACTATTTCATAACCTTTCCCATCCCCTCCCTTAGCTCATTCTTGTCTCACACTCAGTGAGGCCAAGAAGTTGTCAGCCTTGTCCTAGTAATACAATTTCCATTGTCCCTTAGTTGTGATGTTTACCTTCCACTTATATAGACTAAGATTGGAAGGTGAATGACTTGCACGATGGTTGAATTGTATTTTCCTTACTAGTCTTTTGCATTTTCTTTTTCTTTTCTTTTCTTTTCTATGATTTCATGTGAGTAATGTGATCCCCAATGATGTTTTGTTTGATATTCTTTCTCTTTATGAAATTCCTATTTTTTTACCTTCATTATTCTCTATGTTGTGTATGTCTTTTTTTTTCCTTTTTTTTTATGTATTCCTTTTGGGGATGATGCAAGGCATTGAGACATTCATGTCTCTTTCATGTTGACCCAAAAGGCCCTCTTTTCTTTTCTTTTAACTTTTTTGCTTGTATTTTCCTTTTGGGGATGACGTAAGGCATTGAGACATTCATGTCTCTTTCATGTTGACCCAAAAGGCCCTCTTTTATTTTCTTTGTCTTTTTCTTTTTGGCTTGTGTTTTCCTATTAGGGATGACACAAGGAATTGAGACATTCGTGTCTCCTTCATGTTGACCTAAAAGCTTTTTCTTTTTCTTTCACCTTTTCTTTTTCATTTTTTTGGTGTTTTTGTTTTGGGGATGATGCAAGGCATCAAGACACCCTTTGTCTCTTCCATGTTGACCCAAAAGGTTCTTTTTCTTTTTTTTCACTCTCTTTGTGTCATTCTTCCAGTTCTATGTATTTGGGGGATGATGAAAGTTCCGAGCTCCTTACACAACATTGAAGCAATGAACATACTGACCCCAAATCCATAAATCCCTTATTTGTTTGGTGTTTTTATTTTTGGGGGAAACCCCTCTTTCTTTCTTTTCCTTTTCACTTACATGACATAGCTTTACTCAGAAACATATAACTTGGAATAGGGCTTTCCAAGTTTGCTTTCATGTCTTCTTTCTTGTTTGCATTTTTTATTTACTACTTTAAAGTAATTGCTCACAGTATGGTGTTAGCAATTCCTTTAATGTGGGGGAATACATTGGAATTACTCCTTTGCATTTTCCTTTTCCTAGTTCTTAGTGTAGCCTTTGTACTTCATACATTGCCTTTGTCACTTTGTGGATGACATTGGGTATGATGTCCTTCATGAGCATGATCTATCTTACCATATTAAATTCGTCTTGGTGGCTTGATGTGACGTACTACATCCTCTAAGTTGTCAATTTTATATTCTTTGATTGGCCCTCTCTTAGAGACATTAGGCACAATGTTCCCTAAGTTAAAGACCTCACATGAGCTAAACAAGACTCCTTTGAATATTATTTGCATGTTACATTTTTCATTTGTTATATGGCCACCTTGCATAACATAGCTTGCATGTTTGTGGTTCCATCATGTTTGTTCATGAGCTTTAAGCATACGAAGTTTTGCTTGTCTTGTGAAGCTCAAAAATTCATTTTCTTTTGTGACACCTTACTAAAGTTATGAAGAGGTATAAATTTTGTATGGTTGAGTGGGAAGCCCATTCTAAGGCATGAATTTCCCCATATCCACCTACATGTGTGCAAGTGCATACTAGCCATGAGTGTATGTTTCTCACCTTTTAGGACTTATCACTTGGCAGACAACCATGAGTTCAGTCACCTCAGAGTAAGTCTGTGTTTTCCAGACAAACAACCTAGATCTAATCCACATCTGGATGGACACATGATCAAATCTTGATCCAATTTTCTTTCTTTCCTTTCCTTTTCTCCTTTTCATCTATTTTCCTTTGTGCTTATGTTTGGTCTTCCATGGTATCTTGATCCTAGGGGCTTCATCACCCCTCTTTATTGTTGTTGTCTCATCTTTCCAGCATGGGTGCATTTGGATCCCTCTTGATGTGCATGTTTGAATACTTTAGTGTGAGTTTGAAGTAGGTTCATCCTATCACTAAAGTGGGGGATAAATGTAGTGTAGAAAAATGGATCTTTGGACATTTTCATGCTCATTTGGGTCTTTCTTGTAGATGTTGGCCTAGTTTTCACTTGATTTAATGTTGTAATGTGAATAAAACATTCACATTAGGTCTTGGGACCTTGTGAATTAATAAGAATTTTATGATGCCTTGCAAAAGTGTTGTGAAGTGTTGTAACACACTTTCACACTTTTCTAGGATCTTATTAATATATTTCACCTAAATAATCTCATTTTATCATTTACCAAGCCTTATTTGAAAGTGTTGTAACAAAATTTCACACTTTTCCTAGTTTATCATTAATAATTAGACTTTTCTTATGCTTTAATTGGCCCCATTTTATATCTGCGGCCTTATTTATAAGTATTTTTGAGAATAAACCCAATAAACAACATTTAAAATATTTAATTTCTGACACTCACTTAAAATTCCTTTGGTGGGACCCATTCTCCATTAGGGGCGAATGAGTCCCCTTTGGCTCAAAAATAAAAATTGATTAAAAATTCTAGCAGGTTTTTATTTTCTAAGATCTAAGGTTGGCCTGTGATGTATTTTTGGGAATTAGGGCATAATTGTGTATAAATATAAGGTCTTTCTACTCATTTCACCCCCAATAAATTTTAACAAGTAATTTATCATTCAAGCAATCAATCATTCAAGCATTTTCAAGTCTACATCCATTGGAACTATCACTTGCATGTCTTCAACATTCTACTTCAAGAGTTTGGTGAGTTGTAGCATTTTCTTTGTTCATTCATCATTCTCTTTATTTCATTTCATTTTCAAGGGTTTAATTTCCAACACAAGGTTTGACCAAGGAAAACCCCTATTCTCTAACCGTCCAACCATTTTCCCCTCTCTTTGCATGTGATTTGCAGGTCTAGGTTATAGATTTGTCAAAGAGCAAGATTGGAAAAGTTGTCAAGAAAGTTTCAAAGCTATTCAAAGTTGTCAAATCCCTAATAGAAGCTTGGAGAACACCTACAAGTCAAATTATGCAGTTTTAGACCCAGATCTAAACTAGGAGCAGAAGTGCGGACTGAAGGCTATAGTTTCCTATTTTGAGTTTTCATAAAATCAGAGGTGGAATGATTCAACATTAGTGGTGAATGAGTGCCACTACCTAGGTTTAAATAGAGTTTTTTGCAGATTTGAGTACCCAATTGTCTGAAACCTATTCCGACAGATTCTTCTCAAAACTTGACTAAGTCACCTAGATTGGTGTATGAGTCCCAATTGGAATCAACAGTGAATTGTTCAAGATTCTAGAGCTCCATTCCATCCTTCTCCAGTATCCAAGTGCACATATCTAGTTTCATAAGTTTCTGTTATATTTTACTTGCATTTCTAGGTCATCCTGCATATCATAGTATGTTTTCAAACATCTTGCATTTTCTAGGTTTACATTTGGTAGTGACTCTTTCTTTTTAGTTTTTAGCCTCTAGAACAATCCCCTTTGACAAATTTCAATATCCTTTGCATTGGAATCTCAAGGGTTCTTATTTAGTGATCCATTAAGGTTTTTGTGTACCTCTATCCTTTTAGGTGCAAAACCCTAGAAGTGTAAGAGAGACCCATATACAAAAAAATTTGGTTAAAAAAGATGCATAAAATGAGGCTTTTGGATGCAAAATAAGGCCAATTAAAGCATAAAGAAGCCTAATTATTTATTAAGAATCCTATAAAAGTGTGAAAGTATGTTACAACACTTTACAACACTCTAAACAAAGCATCATTAAGGTACATTTTGGTTAAAAAGAGGTTTATTAGGTTTAGTTAATTAACAAAACCTTAGAAAAGTGTGAAAGTGTGTTACAACACTTTACATCACCTTAGCAAGGCACCATTTAAGTTCATTAGTTCACAAGGGCCCAAGACCTAATACGAATTGGTCAAACACATTACAACACTAAATCAAGGCAACATTAAGTTTAGTTTAATAAGGAGGGCCAAATGAGCAAGGACAAGTAAAGGGATACTTTTTTTGTTGCCACACCTACAATCAAATTGTAGATCAAAGAAGGGAAATATGAATGTACATTTCACCAAAAGTTAATTTTCAAAGGTTGACTAGGACTCATTTTCCCATGGGTGAATGGGTCCACTATCAGGCATTTTCTACAACTTTCTAGAGCCTTTGCTATAGATTTGAATATTCCAATTTGTCTAAGAGGTAGTTTCAGAATGTCGAAAATAAACTATGTAGATGATTTTCCGTAAGATGACAACTTTTGCAACTTTGTCAACTTCTTCAAATTTTCTCTTCAAGAGATCTTAGAGCTTTCTACCTCATAGATATGCAAATGCAACATGAAAGGGATTTTTTTTTTTTGGTGAATGAGGGTTTGCATTGGTCAAACCCTATTTTGGTAATCAAACCTTGAAATGAAATGAAACATGAAATAGGGAATGAAGAATGAATAAAGCAATGTTACCACTCAACAAACCCTTGAATAAACCTTGGAATGTAAATCTACAATTTGCATGAAATGGCATCAATGGATGTGGATCTTGAACTTTGATTCTTGCTTGAAATGGTACTTTGAAAGCTTGATTGGATCATGAAACCTATACTTACATATTAGCTCTAAAAACATGCATGGTGCAAGAAGACATTGACATGACAATTGGATCTTGAATGTTGTAATAAAAATATGATAAATCTTATCTTGAATGCCCTTGAAGTTCTCAAAAAATGCTCTTGAATAAAGATCTTATGAAGTCATATAAAAATTATAGGTGAAACATAGTAAAATAACCTTATATTTATAGATATGTAACCTCATTTTCCTGAAATTCAAATATCAGAAGCCGACATTGAATCACAGATTTGAAAACATTAAAATACCACCAAAAATAATTTAAATTTAGGTCCTAATGTCAGGGGAGGACCCATTATCCCATGGGAGAATGGGCCCCAGGTCCCTAAACCTAGGACACATTGCTCAATGAGAAGTTTTATGTTAAGGCATTAATGAATGTCAATTTTCCTCTTCAAAAAATGTAATTAAATAGGCTTGGTAAATGAATTAAGGGGAAAATTAAGGAAAATTAATCTCAATTAATTAAAGGATCCCTAAATAAGTGTGAAAGTGTAAATAAATTCATTTTACAACACTAATTTAAGGAACAATTAAGTCCAAATTAACTAGGAGGGACAAAAAGTGATGAAATGTAAAGGGATACATTTTCCATCACTACATTTAGCCCCCACTTTAGTGAGAGGATGACCTTATGCCAAACTCACATTAAAGTAGACATCCAAAAAATATGTATGCAGGAACAAAAAGATAATCATACAACATCAAAGACTTAAAGAAAAGGAAAAAAACAAAAAGGGTGGATCAAGCCTCAACTATTCAAAGCGATGTGGAACAAGCTCCAACTGTTTATACAAAAACATTCAAAAGTGGAACCCTGGCTGTCCACTATGCAAACAACACACCTGCTCACACTGGCTAACGGAACTCTAGTTGTCCACTAGGTGAGCCCTTAAGGGTGGAAAATGAGAGAATATTATTAGGCTCCCAAACCATACCAAAGCTATCCCTTTGACAACTTGAATAAGGCACCACAAAAATAAAATAAAAACTTTGAGTTTCATAAGGCCTAACATGTGGTGTTATGCTAAGCACCTATGAAAAAACAAGAAAAGGCTCCACTGGAAAGCAAAGTGTGTAATGCTTGCTGGCCTTGATAAAGGGTTCAAGCTTCACAAGATTAGCAATCTCCGTTATTCTAAACACTTATGAACAAAAATGCAAGTAAACACGTTCAAATGGATTTTTCTTAAATCATGCAAGGTCTCCTCTCTGGGAACATTGTGGCTAATGTATCCAAGAGAGGAAAATTCAAGGATAAAAGATTCACAACTTAGGGAATGCAATGCATAGCATTACCACTAAGAGGAAATTTGTATGCCAAGAAAGGTCACACTCATGGAAGACATCAAACCCAATGACACCATCAAGAAAAAGATGCATCACAAGAAGCAAGAAAATCACACAATGAAACATAAGGAATGCCAAAAATTTCAAAAAATAATAATGTCGATGTATGCACCCACATTAAAGAGATTGCTAACACCATTGGTGTGAGAAATTTACTTTAAAGTAGCAAATAATCAATGATAACAATAAAGGAGACATGAGAGCTTATGCGGAAAGACTTTTAGCAAGTCATATGTTTCCAAATGTAGCTACATCATGAAAATGATAGGAAGGGGTTGCCCCCAAAATGAAATCCAAAACACATAAGATATCCATGGATTCAAGGTCAGTATGTCTTTGCTACAATTATGTTATAGAATAATAATCAATTTAGAATTACTAAGGCTTTTTTATGGTTTTTCAATCTATGTTGATCACTCTATGTTGAGGAAAAATGTATGAAAGATTTATACAAGGATTAATATTTTTAGCTCATAATTTTCTAATTATTTTAAATTTTAAATTTTAATATAGTGTTAAAGTTATTAGTTGATATGAGATTAAGTTGCATTAATTTAATTATTTGTGCAAGTTAGTAGTTCTCTATAGAAAAAGCATTAGCATGGCTAATTGTACCAATTTATGATTCCAACTTCCACTATTTATAGAAGATAACTATAAATATTGGAGAATCAAATTGGAGTCTATTATTTTTTGAAGATATATAGGAATTAGTGAAAGTAGGATATATTGAATCTAAAAATTAAAATGATTTCATTATTTTGAAAAAAAAAAAAAAAATTAATTGAAGTTTGACCAAAAGAAGAAAAATTAGAATATATTCAGTATTCAATTATTCCTTTTATTGCAAACATAAGAAAATCAAAGGATGCATGAGAGGCTTTATAAATTTCATACATAGAATCTAACAAAGTAAGATTGGTAAGACTTCAAAATTTTAGAATTTTTTTTGAAATTTTATGGATAAAATCTTGAAGTTCAACCCACTTTATATTTTAGTATAGGGGCTCAAGGTATTATCCTTAGCTTAGGACTCAAGGGGAAGTTGTAATAGAGAAAAAATATAGAATTTTTTTTTAAGATCTCTTCTTCCAAAATATGATCTAGGGGTGATTTTCATTGAAAAAATTAAATATCTAACCACATTCAAAGTGGTATATGTGGTAAGTTATTTTCAATATCATTGGGATTATATGCAACATTCTACAAAGAGCTTGGTATAGGACTTCTATTCTATAGTAATCTTTGAGGAAAATTTTACAACTCCTCTTTCTCAAACAAATAAATTGACAACAATAATGGCCATTGGGGTAGCCATTATTGACTTTATTTTCTTTTTAAAATAATGTTGTTATGGGGTAAGTGCACCAAGATGGTTCCCAAAAAGGGGGCTTAAGTGGCAACTTTTTTTCTGAAATCATGAAATACTGACCTTGGACGTGACATTGAGGATAGTTACACTCAAAATTTTGAGATGGAACAAAAATAAGGATCGAAGTGTTTCAAGTTTACTTTCCAAACTACTAATTTATTTTGAAAATGGTTGAGATTAAGGGGTTCAAAAGAGGAACGTACACAAATTGGTGTTGTTTTTGTCAGAAAAACATAACATAGCAACTCTTGTACGACCTTAGCATGGTGAACTTTTTTGCAATATTTTTAAAATCACTACAGTTAGAAGTTAGCTAACAACATCTAGTTGATGCATGATTTTTTTGATAATTTTTTAATGAATATTTGATTTTCTACTAATTTTCTAAGTGGGCACTTCCTGAAAAGCAGAATTTTGGCCGTGCACCCCCTACAAATTTTGAAAAGTAATTGATTTTTTTTATAAAAAAAAATTGTAGAATGGAGTCTAGTTTCTAAAAATTTAATTTATTTGAGATTTTGATGAACGGTTAATTTATAACGAAAAAAACACCAAACACTACTTTTTGGCAAAAAAGAGACATACAAGCAAAATAAATTATGGATGAAAGGCTTAACATTGTTAGGAAGTGAAAAAAATTACATAGTTGGATAGCTAAGAGAGAACCTAACATTACCCATTTGTTTGATTTTGTCGATATTGAACCAAATGCAATCTTGATGGTGAGCACGAACCCGATTATGTGAAAAATTGTAGAATTTGCAAAAAAATGTCTCTGGTCATTAGGAATGCCCTCCAAGCCTTTGGGTTGGTATTCCAAGGAAAATACCAATGCTAAGGCTTAGGGATTCCCAAAGAAAAATATAAAATGAGCGCGTTATAACGTGCTCATGTTATGTATTAGTTTTGATATGTTTTTTTGCTTCTCTATGAAACATGTCAAGAAAGACATAACATGAGCACATTATAGCATGCTTGTGTTATGTCTTCCTTTATGTTAAATTCCACTCTATTGAATGTTTGTTGATATGTTTGTATGTTTGTATGTACATGTATGCTAGTGTGTCATGTATGTATGTATGCCTATATGTATCAGTGCATTTATATTGTATGTATGCCTATATGTATGTAAGATTGTATCTACACATGTATGTATGTATGATCTAATGGATGTAGGATTGTATGTGCATATGCATTATGCTTGTATGTATTTATATATGTCTTTAGAGGGAGGAAGAATTTTAAGAGAGAGAGGGAGAGTTGTCAAGGTAAGGTGGGATGGGGAGAGGGAGAGGGAGAGTCTAGAGAGAGGGAGAGGGGGTTGAAGTGAGAGTTTAAGAGAGAGGGAGTGGGAGAGAAGGGGTTGGAGTGAGGGGGACTTAGCTAGGTAGGGTGAGAGGGAGAGACTTGAGAGATAGGTAGGGAGTGGGAGTGGGAGAGAGAGGGAGTGTGAGTGAGAGACTTGAGAGAGAGAGAGAGGGTGTGGGAGGGAGTTCAACCTGAGAGAGGGAGAGAAAGAGGGGAGTGGAGTGAGAGGGACTTATCTAGGTAGGGTGGGAGGGATATATAGAGAGAGGGGGGAGAGAGAGAGAGTTACATAGGTAGGTTTCTAGAGGGAGTGACCTAAGAGAGAGAG
>VDFB02281492.1:891380140-891405187 GCA_007258455.2 Sequoia sempervirens
AGAGAGGTTGTGAGAGAGTGGGAGAGAGTATAGACAAAGAGAGAAAATAAATCTATAAAAAGACCCCACTTTATGATAATGCGAGACTTTTTAAAGAAGTAGAGAAATGACCATTTTAGCAAGAAATAACGTGCTCACATCATAATGTGACCACATTTTTTCTTACTTTTAAAATGGTAAAAAAACATAATATACTTGTGATGTTGGCCCACATTCTGCATATTCTCCTAGTTCTACGCATGATCCGACAAAAAGTAGCTTTTTGATGATTGAGTGAAGTGTCCATGCATGATTTTTAGATTCCACCACCTTTTTCATGATCTTTCCACCACCTTTGCATGAAATGGAATATTTTTCACATTGAGGGCATATAATATTAATTCAAGTATGAATTCCACTGATAACTGATATACAATTAAAGTTTGGAGGGGAACATGCTTTTGAAAAACTCAAATTATTGAGGAGTTTGAGGAAAGAAGAAGCAAAGGGTACATAATTGGGTAGAACTCCATTTGAAACTCTGGTTTTTTAGGTATGTGAAGTCTTTTCACATTTTCTTTCATTCTATTATGGCTTGCTTTCATTTTTGTTGTTTTGCATATTCCATGTTGATCATTGTTTGTTTGTCATGTTGAAACCTTAGGTTCTCAATGGAAATTTTAAATTACACAATTATATACACTTTCCAATTACATTTTTAAACCACATCTCTTTGAGGCATTTTGTTATTTAACAATTGACTTACTTTGTGTATGCTTCCAAAGCTTTCATTGAGGTATTTTGTCAAATAGTTATACAAACTAGCTGATTGCCTTGTCTATGCTACCAAATTTTCCATACATCTCTCTAAAAAATTGGAATATAATCATAATGTAGTATGTGGAGGCCTGCAACGCACAAACACACAACTCCAATCTGCAAACAAAATTTTCAATTTATAATTTCTTCAGGACCTCTTCATTCAACAAATTCACACTATTCCTTGTAGCATATTAAAGTCACTGAAACAGGTATAATTCCACTCACAAAACCTTTCAACTAACAACACAACACACATCAGGGACCCATTATAGAGCCTTTCAACATATCCAACAATCACCAATGCTTGTTTTATATGAAACTACACAAATCAGGTTTTTTATGCCTTTAAGGGCCCAAATTAGCCCACTTTACAAAGTGACCACCTTCAAAACTTGTCCAAATCTCCTAAAACCTTGGGAAAGCACTTTATATCTATGAAAAATTAAAATTACAGCATTATATTGTAGAGATTCAATCATTTACCACCCAAACCATAAAACCCTCTCCCTAGGCTTAGAAACCCTAGGTTTTATTGAAAGTAGCACTTTCCAAACACTCCAAAACTTGAAAACTATTCAAACAAGCCTAAAATACCCTGATCATGCTCAATCTAACATAGAATAACACTTCCCAACACAAAATCAATTTCACTCACCAAAACCTCATTTTTCTTAAGGAAAACTCAACATTTCCTCATTTGGTTTGACGCCCAATCCAAGGATCATCCTCCATTCAAGTTTCTCATGGCCTTTTATAATGTTTCCCTCCTAAAATAAACCACTTCAACTTTCAAAACTATCATTTGAAAGAGGTGACCATTGGTATCCCTCTTTAATAGACTTTTACAACCCTTCATTATTTTTTAATTTGACAACTTAGCACTTTTTGCACATTTTGAAAATTCTACTACCTAGACCCCTAAATACTATTGAAAAATGACCAATTACAACACCACATGGTCTTATATACCTTATAGAGAGAAAATTCCTCCAAAAATATAATCTAGACCTTATGACCTTAAAGGGATTAACAACTTTTATTGGTGCTCTTTTCACCAACTCCTCCCACATTGATAGCACTAATTTAAACTATTTTGGTTTTCATCTCTATTTCTAAATTACCTCATCAGTAAAGCTACCTCATCACCTATTTTTTCTATTTATGAAGCCTTGAATGACATATATTTCATTTATTTTAATGGATACATTTTTTGAGGAACTAATATTCATCTCATTACCATGCTACAAGTAAAATTATCCGTTATGCCAAAGAAACGAACAAGGAAAAAACTAATAGATGAACAACTCCAAACCTTCAAAGAAAAGGAGAAATTATGGTTGAGGGCATATCGTGAAAAGAATAAATTGGAAACAATTGATGAAAACAAGCCAATTGAAGAGGAACCTCAACCATAAAAAAGCGAACAAAAATTGGAAGCACAAAGGGAACGAATTCTAAAGTGTTGTGCTAGGACAGATTTAGATACTGTAGTTGGAGACACACCCTCTACCACAAGTGAATATGAAGGGACACCATTAAGCACAAGTGCATATGGAGGGACACCATCTACCACAAGTGAATATGGTTGGAAACTATCCACCGCATCTCAAGTTGAGAGTACATCATCACTTGGATTTGATGAAGAAGGTATGGCATCATCCCCATGTGAAGATCAAGGTATGTCTTTTACCTCACCCTCGATTGAAGGTATGCAATCTAGCCCACCTCAATTAAATATTGATGAAATTTTTATTGAGATATATGTACCTAGGAGAATACCACCTAGAATTTTGCATAGAAAGCCAAAGTATTTGATTAATACTGATGAGGATATTTTGCATCACATGGAAGGTAAGATTCCAGAACGCACTTGTAGAAGATATGTTGATAAGATTTGGAAAATATTCTTTGAAAGGATAAATGAGACCACAAGATGTCAACTATTTTTTCAAATGATGTGGGGTTTAAAGTACAAAACCATCATGAAGACTCTTGGGTTGAGAACATTGAATGCATCAAGTGAAAACACTATTGTGAAGAATCTAATGGATGCTTATGAGAGTGTGGGTAAGACCTCACGCTCAAAGAATAGTAATGTCACCCAACATGTCATTACATCAACTTTTGTGAGCTATCAAACAAAGAGAGCTTGTATCATTAAAAAGAAAAGTGAACAAATGAGAATTAGTAGAAAAACTTTATTGAAAGCCGTTCAAAGGCGGCAAAGAATTGAGGGCACTGATTCAAATGAATTATGGGAATTCTCGGGGAGACTGCCACATAAAGTTTAAAAATTTGTTGAAGAATTGAGAACACTAATTGAAGAGTATTGGAAGAATAATACAAGGCCATCTCTAAATCAAAGGGATATTGTAAGAAGGAGAATCGGTAGTCGGAACCATGAGCCACATCCAAAGCATTTTTTGGATACGATTCAAACCCAAATTTTTCCTAAATTTAAAAATGATTATTCTCAAATTAGTATTTCTAAAATATTTTTTGAAATGCTTAAACCTTTTTATGTCAAGATAAATCACACATGCACTACTTGTTGTTGTATACTACATATTGAATTCTCTAACCATTATGATTTTTATCGTTCTATATGTTTAGATTTACATACTAACGATGTTTTTCAAGATTGTGGCATAGAATCCCCACCAAAATATTCAAGAAAGTTCTTATAAAAAAAATTATGTGAAATGGAGGATGGCCAAATATTCTATAGGACATCATGCTTGGATGGTTCATGCGAGCCTTGTGGTGGCTTGCAACGAATGCCAGTATGTCAACATATGGAAAACACAGATGAGGTGGGATAGAAACTAGTAGATTTTGGGAAGTATAAAATAGTGGCATATGCTACAAAAGATGGGTCTCAAGAAAAAATGTGTGATTTGGTTATTTAGAAGATTCCAGTGTATCAGTTTATGTCCATGTTTTGTGAGAATCTAGTGTATGAGTATGCAAGGCATACCCATGATGGTTGGACACAAAATTCAAGCTATGTAAGGACACCTTTCCAATTGGTAGCATAGTATTCATGGTTGAATTTGTAGAGAACTACACTCTACAGCCATAGTGTGAGGTGCAGTCACAGTATTACAACTCCACATAGGTTTTGATATTTGTGCACATAGCATTCATTCATGCAACTAATGGTATAGAGGACCAAAGGAAGGTATTGGGGGAGTATCACTTTTATATTAGTGATGATCACAAAAATTCTCCAGAGTTCATGCAAGGTTGCTTCCAAATTTTCTACAGTGATTTGGCTCAGAGGGGCATAGCATATGGTTGACATATAATATGGTTGGATAACAGTGCAACATAGTTCAAGAATGCACACATGTTCTATTGGTTGTGCAAGATGCATCTCACTACAGGTGTTTAGCATATGTGGAACTTTTGTGAGCTCAGGTATGGAAAGGGGGAGAATGATGGTGTAGGATCATGTGTGAAAAGAGCATTAGTATGAGAAGAGTTAAAGTATAAAGACAGTGAAAATTTGACAGATGCAAGATCAATTTTCGAGTGGTGTAATGCTTCAATGGGTCCAGGTAATGAAGGTACATCTTTAGTTCAGAGATTTTTTTGGTTGATGGATGATACTAACATTGCACCATATGAGGATTGTTGTACACTAATAGAATCAAGTGAGCTACACTCTGTCCTTAGCTCAAATGTAGGTTCATGGAGTATTGATACATGTAAGATGGCATGTTTTTGTTCTTCATGTACAATGCAAGCCTAGAATGATTGTGAGTTGGGGGAGTGGGTTGAAAAATGGTTGACAAGTTATCTTATCCCACTTCACACGTATCTCCCTCTGACGGAATTGGAACTAACATAGATGGAATCATTAGTCGACTTTGACCATGTATCAAATCTAGTTCAACCAGGTAATATATCTACTTTCTTAGTTTTTGAAATTCCATATTGTTATCTCACTTTGTACTGTATCCATAATGTTGACTAATTTCAAGAGATATGCCACACATACCAATGCAGGGCATGTTTATGCAGTTATTGCAAATGAAGACAATGAAGAGGGAACATACTCTTACTTGTGTCATTGTGTTGAGGCCAAAAATAAATTGGAAGCCCTAGTTATAGATGGAGAAACATTGAATACCCTACATGCTTATTTTTTGTTACTAGAATGTGGCTTAGAAGGTACCCACATAAGAGTGTTAAACATTGGTTGTTTTAGGACTTTGACACACATTGTAAGATTCTTCATTACTCAAACCTTGTTGTGGTACCAAATTTTCATTTGACCAAATATGGGGGTAATCCTTTGAACAAGACCTTGTGGAAGGTATGTGAGTCTGACCATGAGGCAGTACTTGAGACAATAAAGAGTGGGAAAACCCAAATGGTTCATTGGATTAATTTGTAAGTATATGCACAATGTTTCTTATTAATTTATACTTGTATCCATGTTAATTTGTTTAATTCCAATGCTATCATCTTATTTTAATTTTCATATCTATAAGTAACCTAGTAAACATTGATTGGTGTACCCTTGTAGAAAATACAAATTTATGAGCCATCCAAGAGAATCTCAGGCAGAAAAGCAATGCAACATCCTTATTTTGATGATCTTGACAAATCTCAATTATGATTTTAAGACATTACAAAAGTGTGTGCGAAGCTTGGTGAGGGAATTTCAAGTTATTTATTTGAAGTTAACATTATCATGGGAACCTATGATGTAGACATTATAAGAGCATCTCGAATTTCAAGATATTATATTCATGAGAGGTGTTGTGTGCAATAGGTATCTTGGAACTCCCAATGAAAATGTATGACCAGGAGTGACTAAGTTGAGAGACTACCATGCCTATCTATAATTTCCTTCCATCTATTTTCATTTCATTTCCATTTTGGATGAGTTGTTTCTTTTTATTCTTTTACTTTGCATATCTGTAACTAAACTAGTAAAAATTGACTGGTCTCCTTGCAGAAAATGTTCATTTTTGAGCCATCGAAGAGAATCCCATCCAAAAAAGCAATGCAACATCCTTATTTTGATGATCTTGGAAAATCTCAATTCTGATTTGAATCCATTATTAAAGAGCGTGTGAAGCTTTGTGAGGGAATCTCAAGTTACTCATTTGAAGTTAACCTCTAAATGAGAACTTATGATGTAGACATTATAAGAGAATCTTGAATGTATGAGTGACATTTTAAAATATCTATGAGAACATAGTACCTACGGTATTGTAATGAGATTTAATTGTAATGATATTTAAAAAAATATTGAAATTTGGTGCAGGGGCACCAAGGTTATTAAGCAAATTTGGTTCATGGAAGTCTTTTAAGTTAGTTTTGTGTTTTGAGTTTTGTCAATTGAATAAGGTCATATTAAACCAATTGATTTATAATGTAATAAGTAATGTTAGTTACAAAAAAAATAGTTAGGAATGATTGTAAAGATGTAGAATCATTTGTAAAGGCTATTTAAAGACTCTTTAAGTCTTGGACACATTGTAATTTTGGTGTAGGAGCACCTAGTCTCCTAGTTGCAAAATTTCACTTTTTGAAGGTTGATAGGTGGTCAATAGATTAGATTAAGGTATTTTGTGATTATTTATGATAAATAAGGTAAATAAAGACCATTTAAGGTGTATTAGGGTGAGTTTTTGAGTCTTGGTTGTCAAATGTGCAAAAAAGTGCATTCTTGCCACAAAATAGTCAATATTTGAATCTATAGCCTTTTGAAGGAAATTTTTTGAATTTGGTTGTAAATGTGAAAGAATGAGGTCTAAGAGGTTGTAATAGGATGAATTAAAGGTTTTTGAGTGATTTGGGAGTCCTTAGGGGTCAAAATTAAAAAAAGTTGCAAAATTCATGTAATGTTGTCATGTGTAAAAGGTCTAAAATGCAACTTAATGAAGATTAGGTGGTCTTACTGATTAAAAATATGTTATGGGAATTGGAGGGAGTTGGAATGAAATCAAAAAATGTATAATAACCTTAAATTCCTTGAAGAGAGGTTTTTGGTTGATTTGTGACCAATTTTTTTTATCAAGAAGAACATTATTTTCTAGAAATTTATTAGTTTTTCTCACTTTTCTTGTTCCTGTACGACCTGTATACATGCTAAGATGATATGAAACCTATTAGATGTTGTATATTGATGAATTATATTTAATTTTAACCTATTTATAGGTTCTAACTCTTTGTATAGTGAAAGTTATCTTATTTTTACTGCTGCTACCTACTTTCATAGTGTTCTTGGATTGAAGGGTTTCATGATGTAATTCGACCCATTCCACTTTTTGTGCCTATTTTAACTTGTGTAATGGGTCCTCTAACTTGTAAAATACATTCCTAACCTATTTAGAATGTTGTGGAGTAAGGGTTGGGTGTTTGGGATGATGTTCTAGGCATGTAGCAGGGTATTTTCATGATGAAAATGAGGGTTTCAAGTGGTGTTTTGACAAAATGTGGGAAGGACTGTTAATGTAATGTATTATTCACCATGTGTAGGGTTTGGTGAGTGTGTTTGGTGCTTTTTTTTTGGTCTGGAAAGTCTAGGAGATAGGAGTTTCATTAAAACCCCAAGTATTTTGCTTGAAATCAAGGGTTTGGTGTATTAGGGGTCTAGAGGTCTTGGAACTAGAAAAAAATCATGGAATTGGAGGATTTGACACATAACATACTCCTCTTTCAGGAGTTTGAGCGAATATCTAATGTTTAAAAGGTCCTTTATTTGTAAATAGGGCTAATTTAGTAGCCTTTATGCAAGGTGGTCTATTGGATCTTAATGATGGTACAAAGAAACATGGTATGATATCTTGAGAATTTGTCTTAGGGTTTGTGTTAAAGCTTTATTGATTTTTGATTGGCCATTGGATGGCCTTCTCTAAAAGATAAGCCCATTTGATGAGATTTGGAAACTATAAGCCTATTGTTGTTAGTTGATTCGATTTGGGTGATTGTGATTTTAAGGTTGGTTTCTTGTTGAGGTTTGATTAGTTGATATTGAAAGGAATTCCTCCACCTTGAATTGCATCAACAAGCCCTCTAACATAACAAACCCCAAAACCCTCTTCTTTCACAAGTTAGGAAAGGTTTTATTGAAAAACCATACTTGAAACTTTCCCATAGCCAACCAAAGCCTAAAGGAACTTCAAAAAGGTCCACACAAGCTTAAAAGTTCAAGATATATCACTTCCCCCAAAGATTTCTTCAAACCCTAGCAGTAAACCACCATTTTCCACTCAAGAATGCACCAATTGACATCTAGGGAATCACCTAAAAAATTTCTATTCACCTCCCTTGCACACAAAATTTTGTACACATGTTTTTATAACCATAATGAAGCCTTTCCATTGAGCATACAGTGGGTGAAAGGCTTAATATTACATTTTAATGCACTCAAAACCCTTAAAATAGGGTATACAAACCAACCCTCAATAATTGGCTTCTAAAATGACCAAAATCATTTGAAATCCAACCAAACAAAAAATAAAATGGAGTTAAGTCTATTGTCCATTGAATTCCATTGAAAAGAGAGCACAATCACCTTGTACGGAACCGTACAATTCAAGCAAACATTAGATCCCAAAATGCAAAAGGGTAGCAATATTTGACAGGGTATTACACAAATACCATGGCGCTCACAAAATATTTTTCTTAACCTATGGGATCATGTTGGGGCCCTTTACAATAACCTCTCTCAGTTTTTTTTTTATCTCAGAGTGGTTTTCCCGTGGTGTTCATTTTTCAGTTGATGGAAAAAGTGTCAAATGCAAGCAGTGGAAAGTTGCAAAGTGGTGCAACTTTCATTCTGCAACTCGTGTGACCAAACAAACAGTTATTCCAACACATCTGAATATCTATGTTTATGCTAAACATGGTCCTTTTTTGCACCCAAACACACGGAATTGCTTTGAGCTACATTCAACTAGAGCGATCCCTTAAGGGTCCAAAATGCAAAATGGCTGCAAACTTCAACATGTTGTTACTACGATACCGTGATGCTTAGAAACTTCTCATCTAATCCTATGAGATCAAATTGGGAACCTCTACAATAACCTCTCTTGATTTTTTTAATTTCGGAGTGGTTTTCCTATGGTGTCCAGTTTTTAGTTGATAGAGAAAGTGTCAAATGCAAGCAGTGGAAAGTTGCAAAGTGGTACAAATTTTGTTCTGCAACTTGTGTGACCAAATATATTGTTACAAAATATTTTAATAAGTATTTTTATGCCATGAATGGTCCTCTTTTGCACCCAAACATGTGGAATTGCTCTAAGCTACGTTCAACCAGATCGATCCTTTAAGGGTCCAAAGTGCAAAATGGCTACAAACTTAAGCGTACTATTACTCAGATACCATGATGCTTAGAAAATTCTTGTTTGATCCTATGGGATCCCATTGGGTCCCTTGGAAATAACCTCTCTTAGTTTTTATTATCTCTAAGTGGTTTTCATGTGGTGTCCAATTTTTAGTTGATGGAAAAAGTGTCAAATGCAAGCAGTGAAAAGTTGCAAAGTGGTACAACTTTCGTTCTACAACTCGTGTGACTGAAATGATTGTTCCAATGCATATGAATAGGTATTTTTACACTGGGAATGGTCCTCGTTCACACCCAAACATGTAGAATCACTTCGAGCTATGTTCAACCGTATCGATCCCTTAAGGGTCCAAAGTGCAAAATGGATGCAAAATTTAGAATGTTGTTACTCAGATACCATGATGCTTAAAAACTTCTTGTTTGATCCTATGGGATTGTATTGGGCCCCTCTACAATAACCTCTCTCAGTTTTTGTTATCTTAGAGTGGTTTTCCTATGGTGTCTAGTTTTCAATTGATCAAAAAAGTGTCAAATGCAAGTAGTGGAAAGTTGCAAAGTGGTGCAACTTTCATTTTGAAAATTGTGTGACCAAATAGACTATTCCAACGCATCTAAATAGGTATGTTTATGCTAGGAATGGTCCTCTTTCACACCCAAACACATGGAACCACTCTGATCTATGTTCAACTGGATCGATCCCTTAAGGGTTCAAAGTGCAAAATGGCTACAAACTTTAGCATGTTGTTACTCGAATATCGTGATGCTTAGAAACTTTACATCTGATCCTATGGGATCGCATTGGGCCCCTCTATAATAAATTCTCTTGGTTTTTGTTATCTCAAAGTGGTTTTCCTATGGTGTCAAGTTTTCAGTTGATGGAAAAAGTGTCAAATGCAAGCAGTGGAAAGTTGCAAAGTGGTGCAAATTTCATTTTGCAACTCGTGTGACCAAAAAAATTGTTCCAATGCATTTGAATAGGTATTTTTACACTATTCATGGTCCTCTTTCACACCTAAAGAAACGAAATCACTCTAAGCTATGTTCAACTAGATCGATCCCTTAAGAGTCTAAAGTGCAAAATGGATGTAAAATTTAGCATGTTGTTACTTGGATATCGTGATGCTTAGAAACTTCTTGTTTGATCTTATGGGTTGATGTTGGGCCCCTCTACAATAACCTCTCTCAATTTTTGTTATCTCGAAGTGGTTTTCGTGTGGTTTCCAATTTTTTAGTTGTAAGGAGTGGAAAGTTGTAAAGTGGTGCAACTTTTGTTCTACAGTTCATGTGACCAAACAAACTATTCCAACACATCTGAATAGGTATTTTTATGCTATTAATGATCCTCTTTCACACCCAAACACACAGAATCACTCTGAGCTATGTTCAACCAGATCGATCCCTTAAGGGTTTTAGTGTAATATGTTGAAATAGGCCTATTGTTCAAGCTATGTCTCGATGATATGGGCTTGATGTAAGTAGGATAGGGAGTAGGAATAAGAAAATAGCATTGGTAAGGGAATTGGAAGAGATTACTAATGCTTCCCCTATTGAAAATTCAGAATTGAGGCCCCTTAAAAGCGAGGCTAGAAGAGGTGAAAAGAAGAAATTGCTTGGAAATAAGTTAGAATAGGTTGGAAATAGAGTGAGGTTGTGGAGTTTGATGTGTTCAAAAGGTCTGGAAGGATAGAGGAGGTCAAAAGTATGTTATGGAATGATGCCCTAGTTGGGAAAATAGGGGTTTTGAATGAAAAAGAGAGGTTTGAGGGAGTAAAAGAGGGTAAAGTCAAGGGGCAACATAATTTGGTGGTTAATTAAGTTTGTGTAGGAAGAATGAAGAGTGTTGGAATAGGTTTTGAGGTTTGGGTTCTGTTTTACGGTTCAACCAATTTTTTTTGGAGGGGGGTTCAGTTTTTTTTGGGTTCGTTGATACAAAAAAATGTAAAAACAATATATATATATATATATATATATATATATGCAACCTAGAAGCATGAATTAGGATTAGAATATCACATAACATCATATAAACAAAACAACCACCAAAAAATTAAATATCATTTAAAACATGAATGATAAATATTCATCATTGAAACTTGAATTGTGGTAACTTGATATACAGAGTCTATTGATGCTAGGGTTTTATTTGTATGATTTTGAAAAAAGAAGCCAACTGAGTAGAGTTATCAATGTTCATCATAAATAATAAGAATTTGTTTAGTACACTAGCCATTTTGATGTCTTCTTGTAGTCTCAAACATTATTTTGTATCATTGTTACATTGGTCTTGAGAGTGGTAGCTTAATATTGCTCCATAATACAAAATATGGTTTACTTGTGCAGTGTAACAATGACATAGGCATATTTTTCTTTGAAAGAACCAAAGGGTGACTACACAATTGAAGTGTATAAACACATATTATTTTGTAGTATCAAGGATAATTTTTGAAACTTCCATGCATTGCTAATCTAAAAGGAAAAGTCTTTTGCCTAATATGTATGTAGCCATACTTTTGACATTGTCAAAAAGAGAAAAACTTCATGAATGATGCAAAGGAATGGCCAAGTAGTTCTAACTCTTCACATGAGAGAAGAGAGATGTTGGAGAGTACATCAAGTTAGTGAGAATGAAAGTGTAATGTGTTTTAGTTTGTAGTATTCCTTTGTGAGAAAAAAGAAAGTTGTGTCACAATCCACTTTCAATCTAGCAAGCAAAAATAAAAGCTCGGCCTCTTGGAATGAAAATGCTTGTTTGCAAAAAAAATGAATAATAATGAGGTAGTTAAGGTGTTTGAAGTGATTTAGAGGTCACTTTTATGGTTCCCTTGGGTGTGGGTCAAAGTCAAACTCCATAAAACATTAAAAAAATGTTCAAAAAAACACTTTTTTGGATGCTTAGGCACACGAGTTTTGTCTTGGTTCACCTAAGTTCTATCTAGGTTATGCCCGGGTTCTTTTGGGTTCTTCTTGGGTGAACTAGACCCAAAAATGAAGGACCCTAGTCGAACCCATAGGTGAACTGAACCAGGACCAGAACCAAGGCTAAAATAGAAGAACCCGGTAAAATAGATAATGTGTTAAGAAGTTGACTACTTCATCTACTTTGAATATTATGTTTTGCAAGTGTTGTGAAGATTATGTATCCTTTGATTAATTGAGATATTCCAATCAAAGGATTAAATATATTGGAATCTTTTTATCAATCATTTCATGGAATACCAATTGAAAACGTGTTTTTTGCTTTTAGATAAAGTTGTTTACCATCAATCAATTAATTTATTCAAGAAAAAATATGAAGGACAATAATGATCAATGCTAGGGCTAACCAATTAATAAGTATACGCGTGAATAAGTCAAGCATGTACATGTGAATAAGGGAAGAACAAGTAGTCACAAACATGTAAGCCTTGAAGTATACACATGAATACATAGTATACACAACTTAATACAAAGTATATGCATGAATACAAGGTATACACATGAAAACACATAAGTTGCAAAGTATATATTAGAACACATGTAAGTCAGAAAGTATACACATAAGTTGTAAAGTATACACTTGAATACACATAACTCATATCTTTTGAACCATGGATTTATAATGCAAATATGGACACCATTGATAAAAAAGATTTGTATTAACCAAATAGCCATGTACACATACATCAATATATGTTGATATAAGCATAAAATATAGGTACAAAATAGCCATATAGGCTTATGAGAATGCCATATAGGCATATAATGTCAAATATATCTAATACAAAATATGTACAAAAATGCCATGTAGGCATACAACAAAGGGCTCTAGAATCAAAATTCTGGAAATAAATTCTTTCCCTGTGTTTGTCAATCTGATGGTGATAAGTCTACAACTCATTTCTATTGTGTTTGAGGAGTGCTCTTGCTACTCCTCCTACTATTAAGTTCTTGGTGAAGTTTTAACTATTACAATAAGAAGTAAAGACATTAATATATAGAAATTACAATATAAAAAGTGATATATTTAACAAAATATTCACTTAAGGCCATCTCACGATCACTCTCCATGAGTTAAATATTTGCATGCCCATTCTGAGGCATGCTCAAGCCCTATATAAACCATCCAAATAAAAATTAAACTATGAATCAATAATGGTTTAATTTTTTACTAGAACTAACATCTATAACAATGAATGTAAATTGAAATTTAGTAATTTTCGTCATACCTCCCCTATCAAAGCCATCGAGGATTTTATAGCAGATGAAACACCGATATCCATTGACCTTGTAAAATTTAGAGGTGTTTCCACCTCCAACATATGAAAATAAAATAAAAAAATTATTCAATCACAAAAAAGTTACAATAGCGATCCACGTCATGACTTATAATGTATGAGATATAATGAGCAAATTTTTTAGTACTTATTAAACTATATATTTTTTATTATCATGATTACTATTTTCCCTATCCATATCTTGTTCGAAAGGACATGTTTTTAGGATTTTACCCATAGCAAGAAGTCGTTGAACCATTTGATTAAATGCTTTCATAGACATGTATAATAATTGTGGTGGCATAGAGAAGGAAGTGAACTGTTTGAAAAAATGCCTAAAAATAAATGAGGTCTCATGATGATGGAATCCCATTACAAAAAAATGCATGTCATGGCATTCCATCACCATAAGACCACATTTCTTTTAGGCATTTTTTCAAAAAATTCATTACCTTCTCTATGCTATTATTGCTTACTATTATGCTTTGATAGATCTTTTTCCAATCATCCATAGTTTGTTGGAAAACACCTATTTTATGCTTTTAGCCATAGCAACAAGGAAGTGAGTAGTTTGATAAAATGCTTTGGTGCACATGTATGAAAAATGTGGTATCATAGAAAAGGCGGTGAGCAGTTTGAAGAAATGTCTAAAAGAAATGTGGTCTCATGGTGATGGACTGGAATTCCATCACCATGAGACTACATTTCTTTGAGGCATTTTTTCAAACTACTAATTTCCTTGTCTATGCTATTGCTTACTGTATATGCATAAAATTGGTCATCTCTAATCTTGACATTTAATGAAATATTTTATTATTTAATTAATTTCTCTAAAGTCCTCTACATATGATTAAATTTAATTCATTTAATTATATTGTTCATTCAATTTATTCTTCTTTCATGATTAAATAAATCAATTTTATTTAATTATTTCACATCCATATGTCTACTTGATTAATTAAATAAATACCATTTAGTTATTTTAATTAATTATCACCTTTTGAATTTAATTAAGTCTTTTGATTTAATTAAAATTTAAATATTTTCTTTATCATATTCAAAAATTTCTTCTAATTAATTAAATATTTTATTTAATTAATTTCATCCACATGTCATTTCTTAAATGATTTAATTAAAATCTTTATTTAATTAAATATCTTTCATATCTTTTCAAATCATAATTAAATATTTTATTTAATTATGAAATCCTCCATTATTCTTCAAATGTTAATTAAATATTCTATTTTAAGAAAATCTTCCATGTCACCAATAAATGAATAATTGAATTGATAAATTCATTATTTATCTTCGAAATCTTTCCAAAATCTCACAAAAAATGATTTTTACAATTCATCTTTATCATCTCATCTTATCTCTTCTTTGAAAAAGGAAACAAAGCTTGCTTTCTGTTTTCTTATATTTTTCTTTCCAATCTTATCCATCTTTGACCATTCGATCTTCTATGAATTTTCACAGCCGTTGATCACATCAGCCAATCAAAATCTTTCAAAAACTCTATAAATATCTCTATGAATCCAAGCATTGGTTACACACAACACACGTGCATTAGAACTTAATTTCATTCTAGCATTCTAGCATTCTAGCATTGTCTTTATCATCTTTAGCTTTTATAATCTCGTAATATTTCACTTTAGCAATCATGTTTAGTATTAGCATAATGATGTCTTATCATAGCATTGCATGCATTCATATTCAATCTCGTTCTCTAGGAAGACTGTTTGTTGAGCCTAGCACACAATCTGAGAGCAAGATAGAATCGACAGAAACACTAGAGATAGAGGACGATAGGATAATATCAAGGACAGGAGACTAAGTTTTCATTTCTGTTATTTAAATTTTTTGTTTTGATTTAATGTCTTATCAGTGTGTTTGATTGATTTAATTTTAATGTACATTTCATACACTTAAAATTGATCACACATTTCTAGCGCCCACCATGGGGCCTTTGCCCTATTTTTGACATTTACTTGTAGGTTTTATGATAGGATCTTGAGTTTTAGAATTTGGATTTTTGAAAAATTCCACATTTTAGTGCATACGTGGTTTTTTTTAGCGCATATAGGATTTTTAACAACACTTTTGTAGGTTTTTCAGTGCATAAGGGGAATAGAACGACGCATCTGGGGAACAAAACGATGCTTATAGGGAAAAAAATGGTGCATACACTTAGTTTACTTTATTAAAATTTTGTAAAAAAAAAATTCTTTGCTTTTTCTTTTAGCGCATTTAAGACTTATTGTAGGGCATTTAAGGTTTTTTGCAGTGCATTTACTGTCTATTTTAATGCATTAACTAGTTTTTTTTACGCATATGCAAGATCTTTTAGTGCTTACAGGTTGTAAATAAACAAATTTCTAAGTCTAATGCCTTCCGTAGATAGAGCTTTTTCTAGTTAAAAAGAAGCAACCCTAGGGTAGACACATCAATTTAAAATGAACCAATCCTAGGATAGATATGGAATTTAAAAAGAAGCAATCCTAGGATAGCCACCACACATTGATTTTGGAAGTTAAAATGAATCCCATACTTCTTGTGAAGCAACATCTTCACATAGATTAAATCATTGTTATTTGGTGCTCTAAAAAGAACATTGTTTGCTTTGTTTATGGAAATAGGTCTATGCTCTCCCCTTAACTGGGTCATCAGAATACCAGACTTTCCTTTTCAATTCATGCAATTTTAATGCTTTATTACATCCTATAGAGGGCCTGCTCTTATGGGAAAAATTACTCACCCAAGAGGAATGACCCAAGTGGGTTCAAGCCAAAGCCAAGCTATTCCACCCCACTATAAAATTTAAATTGAATCTGGGGAAACCCACTTTTTCTGGTAGTGTGCAAGATAACCATCCCCAAAGCCTTTGTTCTAAAGGTTGGGAGGTCTCCTGAGGGAGTTTATTATTGCCACACCAAATGGAAACCCTTACTACAAACCTAGTGTAGTAGCCAACCGTGTCAGTTTCTGAACATCCTAATAATCATAGTGTAAGGGGAGGGAAGAATCTACCCCCAAGACACTCACCATATAACTGACAAGGACCGTTTACTCAGGGGATCTGATATCTACTTTTGTCACTCTAATCTTACATGCCAAGAAAATACAAAAAACATGGGCACCCCCTCAGGGGTGACATTGTTGTGTGAGTCGACGTAGTTCTAAGATGTGGGTTGTGGTTATTATGATGACGTACTTGAGTACTAAGAGTGAGTCTACCTGAATTGTATGTTATGTGTGAAACATAATGCTTCTCCAATAGAAGATGAAGCTCATGTATTCCTCTCTCCCAATGCATACCCCCCGAGTGAGCATATATTGGTGCAAGAGGAGGATATCATTAATAGCTTCCTAAATAAAAACTTACCTACCTTGTATTCAAACATAACTCCTACCAACCACTAATAGCTTTAAGAAACCACTCTCAAAAAAAATATAAAATCCTAATGAATCATTTATTTTTTAAAGAAAAAATATTAATTTCTATTGGCGAATCTTTCCTTTTTTTGAAAAAAATATTAATTTTATTGGTGATTTTTTACATCACTAAAATTTTATAAAAAAAAATTCAAATCTTTAAAATAATAGGAAAATTCATTAATTATGATGATGAATCTACCCAATCTAAAAATAATTCTCATGGAAAATTAGGGGTGCAAGGGTGGAAATTATCAATGGGTTGAAGGGGTAGACTATAATATTTAATTTCCACCATTGTTTTAAAAGATAATATAATGGCCCTTATTGTATTCTACAATGTAAAATGTACCCATGATCTGTAATTCTCATGGGGCTCAAAATTTATTTTAGATCATTGATCTAATGACCCGTGTTGTACTTTGTAAGTTAAGATTTACCCATAATCTATAATGCTCATGATATCCAAAATTGTGGGCCCCATGAGCATTATAGATCATGGGTACATTTTACCTTATGGAATATAACAAGGGCCATTAGATTATATTGTAAATCAATAGTGGAAACTGAAGATTAGAAGTATGTTCGTAAAGCAACTAATAATTATGATATACTATTGGTGAATTAATATAGATTTCTACTATAATTTATAAAATTCAGGCTAATCTGACCTAATCATGTATTGAATATTATGGTGAATTTTTGAGTTAATTTTTTAATAAAATAAATTATTTGGCAATTTAAATAAAACTATAATAAAAAAAAATTAAATGCGGTGATTCAAGTAACATTGTAGCTCAAACTATTAGCCAATTGGTGAATATTAGCCACTAAAAAAATCACTGCTACCAACATAACACCTATGCATGAAAAATCCATATACCATCCTCCAATTTCACCCACTCACCTTCACCAAAGGTCCATAAGACATATCATACCATCAATTGACATGTTGCCATCCTCCCACAAATGAACTCTGCTATTATTTATTCCTTGCCCATTACGTATACATAAAAATAATTCTAGTTCCCCTACAAACAATGACACTCCCTTGCCACAAAATATTTATCCATCTCATGCAAATGGAACTAGAAATACACATATTCACTTAGAAAAGTGTTATGGTCAAGGATTTAAGATCCTTTCTAAACAAGGTTTGGATACAAATAAGGAACATGAAATTCAAACTCTCTTAGAATAAACATCACATTATTTTATAACGGGACTTGGTTACCAAGGGCCTCCACCTTTGCATAAGACATTAGGGTATGTGCAGGATCATCATGGAAAAAATAGGCCCTTAAGTGGCAGAAAATTTAGAAAAAAATAGAGTTAGGCAACTTTACTTAAAAATTTGAATAAGTTATCTATATTATTTCAAAAATATGTAAGAATAGAATCTGTAGCAAATTGAATCTAGTTTCTAAACTACTACCTAGTTTATTTAAAACTATTTGGTGAAAATTTGAAATTTCAATGCAAGAGTACTTAAATTTCAGTGGAAAATGTAAGCAGCCAGGTTCTGCCTAACAACCCTGCAAATCATCATCAATAATAAAATGATAATATTTTTTTATAAGATTTTGTAGATTATGTATGTAGATGACCATGTCCAAATGTGATGGCCATATTTTTGTAATTTATTTCAAGCAAATAATTAATTATGAATTTTTACTACAATTTTTAAAAATATGGGGTAACTTGTATGTTTGACCAATCTTTAACTTGGTTTCAAAAACTTCATGAAATTCAATTTTTTTTAATCCTATAGTATGCAAAGAATAGAATGTGACACATTTTTTGAATTAAAAAAATGTGATGTCTTTTGAAAGCTATAGATTTTTTTCAATCATCCTATCAATCAGGACTTTAATCGTAATTTGAATAGAAAATGAATAATAATAATTTATTAAATTCAAAGTAAAGCATAATTTAAATTGGTGGAAAACTGAGAATATCCTTTAAAATCCCTTTTCATTTCATCAATTTTGGGTTAAAAAAAAGTCATCAGCCACATACCCTACACATACCCATCATATCACCACTTTTTGGCCCATCATGATCCTACACATACCCATTCATTCAATCTTCCACCCCATCACCAGCATTAATTGTTCAAGAAGAGACAACCTACTCCCCACTCTGTATCCCTTGTTCAAGATAGAACATACATTATGCACACTTTTTAGGTTGGAATAAATCACTTTCCCACCTCCTTGTGAGAGAAGCTCTAACAAACAAATAAAAAATAATTCATCATTTGTGCATATCATCAAATTTTTGGGAATTCTACAGATGAGTGTTGTTCCTTAAAAATAAAATTGCAATATTTAATTCAATTATATGACATTGATGTGGCATTTTTATCGTTCCATATGGGGTTTCCTAAGATAAATTAAAAAATATCAACTTAAAATTTTATGACTCAATGATAACATTTACATGAAAAAAACCTTTATAAACTTAAAATGACAGTCTTAAAGAAAGATAATGACATATCTTATATTAATAGCTCTAAGTAGGTGTATGCAATATAGAATGGGTTATAAATACAAATACAAAATATTTGAAGTGATCGATATTAATTAAATATAGGCTTAAACTATTCCCTCTTTGCCATATATATACTTTTCTATATTAAAACCTAACAATACCATTAGTAAAAGCATAATCAACCTATTAAGTGGGAATGAGATCTAAGATTCAACAACTAACAAGTGAATTAACCTAGACAAATCTTTCATTTTTGGCTTAACATTAGAGAACAAGTAAACTAGGGTTTGATGATTGGCTAACTACCTCAAAGGAGAGCCAATCTACTAGGGTTTGGTTCCTTTGTTGCAAAAAGGGAATATTTTATGTGTGATTTAATAAGCCTAGTTGACATAAACCCTATATTTGAAATACGAAAAATTACGAGAATTGACACTATAAGAAGAAAATAGAGGGGAACCTATACATGGAATTTGAGCCTAAAATAGAGGAAAAAGGGCACTAGAGGAATTAGTCTAGGTGTTTGGAGGTCACCAGATACTAGATCACTCTAGCACAATCTACTCTCAAATCTAACTTGCACACACAAAAAGAGGGAAAAGGTTGTGTTGTATTGGATTTTCCTCAATCAAAACCCAATTTTGGTGTTCCCACCTCCATAAAAAAATGATGATGGTATAAATCACATGCCCTAGGTCAGGTTGAGGCAAAGTAAAAAAAAATGACTATAATAAATAAATGACAATTGATAATGTTACCTTAAGCATGAATCCCATGTTGAAGTGATGTCACACCATAAGTTATCACAAAGAGTTGATGGATGATTAGATTGCCTTGAATAACACTCAAATTTGCATTCTTTGTTGGACTCAAGACATTTAGCTCATCTCATACAAGGAGAAATTGATGATTGATTGAAGATCCTGCAAGTGTTAGTGTTCACAATAATAAAAAAAACATGGAACATGAAACATCTTATACATAAACATGACTTTTATGATATGTCGTAAACATGGATTTTATTAAAAGAGTGTTGTAGATATTTTTCTTATTTTTCTCTTGAAATTGCTTTAATTTCATTTTTAATTTTCTTGAGAGATCAAAATTCATTAAATGTTCAAATGGAAGGAAAAGCTTATATTTATATGATTTTCAACATATTTCACATTAATCATCATGATAAGCCAGCAAAGGTCTTTAGATTTATGAATATATTAATCCTAACAATAAAGTATTAAATTTAAGACTAGATTCAAGAGGACAAGTGTGTTGGAGCATCCTAATTATCCAACCCTATTTTAATTTTTAAATATTCATTAAATAAATAAATAATTTCATTTCTAAAATTTTATTTTATTTTTCTGAAAAAGACAAAAAAATGGATAATAGATAACCATAATTAGACACAACCACTTGGGGGAGCCAAACACAATATCAATTGTGTAAACGATTATTCTAATCCTACTTCTTTGTACAATGACATCAAACATACCTGAAAACAGAAGCTTGATCTATTCTTTTTTAGGGAAGGTAGTCCCAACCAAGTCTCCATGCTAGCCTATGCCCAACTACCTACCAATCTTGTTGTACCATAGAAAAATGGACCTCTTACTTGACATGGGAATAATTCATGATAAAATGGACTTATTGAGGCCTTGATTTAGTGTTGTGAGGAATTTCATGCATCCACACTAGGTCTTGGACCCTTTCAAATGCATTTATCAATGTCTTGTGAAGTTGTTGTAGAGTCTTGTAACAAAATTTCACACTTTTCTAGACTTAATAAACATATTTTCCCCTAATTCAACATTATAAAATGTATTTAAATACATATTCACATCAATCTAGAAGGATTATAAAATAAACTTAATGTTAAACAAGTGTTGTAATGTTTCTTGCACATTCACATTCGTTCTTGTGCCTTTCTAGGCTGTGTGGACCTCATTTTAGTGTTGTAAAGTGTACTTAATTACACTTTCACATTTAATTTTATGTCCCAAGCCCTAATTGACTTTTACATCATCACTAATAGGCCCCTATTAACCCACATTATGTATCCCGAGGCAATACTTGATAAAATACTCGACAAAGTTGCAATTTAAACCTTATTTCCTTATCTCATGGCATCTTAGCTGTCAAAATGGCCCATGTGGGACCTAGTCACCATCCATGGAAAATCAGTCCCATGGAGGTGGGACCCATTCTCCATGGGTGGTGAATGAGGCCCATTTGGCCCATTTTTTACCTTTGAGCGAGAAAAAGTGAAATTTAAGTTTATTATCTTTACATGTCAGCCTTAGAGATCTAAAAAATGGATAAACACGGTGAATTACCTATAAATTTTGGTCTCTAAACCCTAAATCACATTCATTCTTCATTATTCATCAACCAATCTTCCATCTCAAGTCAACCAAGTTAGGGTTTCATCATTGCAGATCATCAAAAAAGCTTCCAAAGACATTCAAGGGTTGAATCTTCCTTCATTGCCGCAAACATCCAAGATCAATCATCATGGAAAGGTAATCAACTCCATTATCGCATGTTTCATTGCATTCTTTCTCTATTTTGGTTTAATTTAAACCTAAAAGGGGTTTGACCAAGGAAAATCCCCATGCCCTAACAATCAACATTTTCTCCTTCTTTCATTGTGTGTTTGTAGATTTAGTTATCTTGGAGGCTTATAAATCATGGAAGGTTTCATTTCAAATTCATTCAAGTCAACTCTTCATTATTTAAGGAAAAATATCAACAAAAAGTCACTTTCAAGCTTGAAAATTAGAGTTTCAGAACCGGACACCTATAGAGCATCAAAGTGCAGACTAAGAGCGCCAGATCCCACTTTTGAATATTCAAAAATTCAAAAGTGGACTGATTTTACATGGATGGTGAATGAGTCCCACTCCAAGGTTATTTTTTGGTTTTCTACACTTTTAGATACCCTTTTATCAAAAGTAGGTTTCAAAACAATTTTGTAGAACTAGAACTGATTCACCTAGAATGGCGAATGAGTCCCACCAGGCCTAAATTTTAGCATCAACAGCATTCCAAATGTCATTTCCAGTCCTCATCCATATATTAGGTGCACCCTTTCATTTTCATTCATTTTTGTTTCAGTTTTCCTTCATTTCTAAGTCTTTTTGCATTACACAAAGTGTTTCAAACAAGTCTCATTTCTTAGATCTTGCATTAATAAGTCATTTATTTTATTAGTTTAATGCATTTAAACATTTCATCTAGGCACATAATATCCATTTCCCATCCATTCTTACATTAATCTTGAGTGAAACATTGTGCATTTTGGCCTACCTCTCTCCTTTTAGGTGAAAAACTTTAGAAGAGAAAGAGAAACTTAGGGTGCCAAAATCCTTTGTTTCACTTGCTATGCAGAGAAACAATGCTCATACAATTGTCCTCTTATTAGCATTAAATAAAGAAGAGAAAACAAGGATGGAAATGAAATTCCAATTTGATTTTTTCCAAATCCCTCCACCTCCCCCAAATAGTGGATGAATCCCACTATTTAATTCCACTTTCCAAATGAGGTCTTCCTCATGTTATGCTTCAAAATGATCTAATTGACTATGCCAGGGGGAGTGAGTTCACAATGCAACTCCCCATTATGTCCCTAATCTTCTTTTAGAATTGATTATTTATGTCTAGCCTTGAGAATGGCAGGTGAAATTTAGAACGTAGTCTATAATCAATTTTAAGATTATTTAATAAATTATTATATAGTTTTATTTATTTATATTTGTATAGGATCAAATTTTCACCCCTTATGCAAATTTCCGTTCCACACACCCTCACCTTAGAAAATCAAATCCAAAGGTGAAATTCCACATCACCCAACTACCTAACATCCACTTGGGATGTGTCCTTTGTGTCAGTGAGAGAATATTTATTAGGGACACATGTGTGACATGCAAACATCCATGTGGCATGTTTTCATCCTTGTCATATTCCTACATCTGAAGTTGGAAAGGACGTTACACACCCAATTGGGGTCGAATTGTAATGTCCCTCGTCGACCAACCAACCCAAAAATGAGTTCTTCCTCATTATTCCTTCATATTCATCCATTCTCACTTCATTTTGATCCTCTTGCAACATATTAGCAATTCAATCTCACATTCTAGCATCTCATTCACTCTCAAGAAATATTTTAGAACTCTGTTGCAGCAACAACACTCTATCAACTCCACATTGCAAGTGTGAAGCAAGACATAGAAGCATGGGATTAGAGTCTTGCGAGACCTCCCTTCATCACACTTGCGGTCATACTGAATTTTACAAGTCTATGTCTCCTCAATTGGGTAGTGAGATTTTGGGTGGAGGTGGTAATGTTTAAATTGCCTCCTTTGTGATTTGGTTGAGTAGAATTGTATATTTTTGTAGTTTCTCTCTTTCCTCCCTTTTATCACATATTCTACTCTATTCCTTTCTGGTTGTTCATGGAGGTGGAAACACCAAAGCGGGGGTATGACTAAGGCAGGCCCCTATACAACCCCAAAAAATTTTCCCCTTCTTTTTTGTTTAGGTGAACATATGTGTGGAGCTAGCTAGCAAACAAGAAATTTTGTGAGATTATCTTCATCACCCTAGTTCTTGTTTACTTGCTTTATCATTTTAGTATCTATTTCCTATACTTTCTCATTTTATTTTTACCATCTATATTAACTAGCTAGGTTGATAGAAGGTTTTGTGGTAGTTTTTGTTGTACTTTCTATTTTTTGACTATATAGATGCTATCACACTTGAGAGATGCCAACACCACTGTGCCTTCACCCCATAACTACACTGTCATCCTCGGACAGAGAGATATCTGGGACGTAGTAATAACTCCAAAAACAAGCTCTCATAGCCTAAACCTAAGTTTAGGATCTATAGAGTGATAAAAGTTCATTATAGTGCTCATAATTCTTGATCCCTATCCCAAGGCATCTTTTAGAGTGAGGTAAGTTAGGGCAGCCCTCCACTCTTGGCTCTCCATGACCTGGATGCTTGACATGGTTGGTCCCCCTCTCTTACATTTTTGGTGAACTAGACATGAACCATTTTGGTTCCATTTAGAAGTACTGAAGGGTCCTTTCCTCACATTCTAGGAGCATTGTAGGTGCTAGTGTTGTGAGGTGTTTCACCTTATAGCCCAACCTGCGACCCCTAGTAGTTGTAGTTAGAAGGTTCCATACATATTACAGAACAAAGCCTTAATTGGGTCATTGTCATATTTCAAACCTTTGGAGGGCTTTGTGAGAGTATCATTTAGTGTGTGTGATGGCCTCTTTTCTACATCTTCCTATCCCCTCTGTGCAGTCTACAAGTAGTAGTACAGGTATAACCTTCACCTCATAGGACTTGCCAATGGGCTTTAATAGAGAACCATATCCTCTTTATATCCGTGCAAAAATAAATGAGAACACTATAGCAGGGGTTCTTATTGACCTGACGTCTTAGGTGAATACTATAGGTTCTGAGGATATCATGTTAATTAACTTCTCTCACAAAGATTGGTATGACCCACCTGTAAGCACCATCTATATGCATAATGGACTGTTCATACCTCCCCTTGGTAGCATTATTTTGATAGTGCTTGTTGGACCTAAATCTGTAAACCAGTTGTTTGACATATTCTCAAGATTTGAAATCTTCAAAATGATGTTGGCTATCCCTTCGTTAGTAGCTATGAATGTAGTTCCCTCGGTTGTGCATAAATTTTTTAAATTTATTCATGAGGGTTTCATGCATGTGGTTCATGACACC
>VDFB02281492.1:891405287-891441046 GCA_007258455.2 Sequoia sempervirens
GCGACACTACTCCTTGCCCATTTTGTCAAAATGGTGATGAACGTCTAGTGTTGTTTCGACACTACTCTTTGCCCATTTCGTCGAAATGGCGACAAAATTTTGGTTTAATTCGTCGATGGATACATGAAGTTTTCATCGATATTCTAAAAAAAGTCTGAGTCATTTTATGATGCCGACGACTGAAGAATTTGCGTCGTTATTTCAACATTTAATTTGTCATCAGTCTTTCGACAAAAAAATAGTGACCAAAATATTTTCGTCATTTCGTCGCTTGTCCGACAAAGATTTGTCAAACAACCGATGAATGTCCATCAGAAAATGGTGTCAAATTCAGTAGTGATCTTATAAATCCCACATCAAGGAGTTTTCAAAGTTATTCTTTAACCAATAGTGCAACATGAGGATGCATCTTTTTGAGTTTTTGTTTCACCATTTTGACTCCTAGTTTGATGGACAAGTGATGCATTATAAGATCAGGATCAAGACCTGGCATGTCTGCATAAGACCAGGAAAAGTTGACTTGATTTTCTCTTAGAAATTCCATGAACTCAGGTATTTCTTTATCTATCATTAAGGTAGCTAACTATATGATCCTTGGTTTTTCTGTAGTTTGAAGATTAATTTCTTTTGTAGGCTCAAACAAGATAGGCGATTGCTCATGATAATTTTTTGGATGAGTGTCAAGAATCCCATCATCAGGTGCCATAAAAATGTTTTCACCATCTGATACGCTCTTTATTTTATCTTTTGTTTGTTCTAACATTGTTAGATTCTAGTTTTCACCATTAGATCTTTCTTTTTTGACTTTTATTTTTGTAGCTAGGAGACTTGACACTCTCCTGATTAAAGACTCTATGCCAAAATTTTTTGGTGGAACAATCATTTGTGTCATCTATGGAAATGAAGTTCATGATAGATTCATCGCTTGGAAACATAGGTAGATCGATAGGTCCGGATGAATCCTAGTCAATGAGATTGAGATGGATCAAATGTTGCGGGTCATTGGGTTGCATGAAATTGGCTATGGTTATGGTCATAACGAAGTTGTCTATAGGATCCGAGGTATCAGGTAGATCAATGATGGTATTGTTCTCACGATAGTCTTGTTCATTTAAATTTGACTCAGTATCACTAGAATCAGAGTCACCTTGTAGTTCAGATTCTTGTGTTTGGGACCCTGACCCTTCACCTTCTATTAGAGTTGGGGTGTACTTGTGTACCACATCAACCTTTTTTCCCCCCCAAAACTCATCATTGTGGATGGTGTCCCATTCATATTCACCAGAGTCTATGTCAGAGTTATTATCCACAAAATTTTGGATTGTTGTCAAACATGCTTCTCTTGTATCAGACCCTTCTTGCAATGTGAGAACAGTATCATGCAATTGCTTGGATGTTACTTCTTTTGAGTTAGTATCATAGCCTAGTCTTGTTTTATCTTTTGCAGCAAGTCTTGGAAGGTGAATAGGCTCAACTACTCTTCCTTTTCTCTTTCTGATAGGACCATTACCATCATAACCCATCTTTTGCATGATTGAATAACCTTTACCATATTGATCAATACGTAGTTTGACATTAAGAACCGTTTCATCTTCATCTTTATAGAGCCAACTTAGAACTTCCCTATCCTCAAAATCTTCCATGGGGAATTTTTCTTTGATAAATCATTCATTAAAATTTGTATTTGGCTCTATTGGCAGTTGCGTTGATGTGGATGCTACAGATATTTGTTGTTGTGTGATAGAGGGTTGTCCATGTGACCGAGGCAATATAGATAGATTATCAAGATAAAGAGAGTACTCCCCTACTCCATTATCCTTGAACCATAGTTGCTTGTCAAAGCTTTTGGTTAATTGACTGATTTGTGTATCAACTTTGAGAGAAGTACTAACAGGAGCTTCTCGATTGTTGGGAACCAAAGTGTCTTGACTAGCTTTGATGTTGGCACAAGTCTTACTATTCGAATTATCAGCTCATATTGTGATCTCTTGTCCATCATAATGAAACTTAAGACATTGATGATATGTGGACGGGACAACTTGCATTTTGTGGATCCAAAGTTAACCCAACAAGATGTGTGCAAGATCATGATCTAACACTTGACATAAAGTATTTTTGATAACAAGTCCCACTCTGACTGGTAGCATGATTAAACCCTTGGATGCTCTCTCCTCATCATCGTAGGCTTTAATAGTAATCTTTCTTTTGGGATCAATGGAGTCCTAAGAAAATCCTAAAGCCCAAACTAACTTCATAGTACATATTTTCAAACCAGCACCTCCATCTATTAGAACACGTCTGACACGAAACTTGTGGATCGTGACTTCTAAGTATAGTGATGAATTATGTGGATGTGTCATGGAAACATCATATTTTTCAGAGAATGAGAGGCATGTGGGTGAGGAAAAATGTCCCACCATGGTTTGAAATCGGTCCACATCGAGATTAGTGGATACAGTTGTTTCAACGAGGGCCTTTTCTAGAATTTCCTTTTGTGTTGGGGAAATCTTCAGGAGTTCTAAGATAGAAATCTGAGTGGATTTTTTCAAATTTGATTAACTAAGTCATATTGATGTTGAGGTAGAGGCACAGTGGATTTGGAAGAAGCACCCTTTAAGAAAACTTTAGCTTGTGCCCTTGTTGCGTTAACTTCTCTATATTCCATCTTTTCCTTAACATTTATAACATTAATTTGTTCATCATCAGTGTAGATATGATTGATTATATGATCATTGATATGATTTACACCTTTTCCAGAAGACTCACCCTTTTGATAGTTATGTAAATGGTTGTGAAATGCTTGGTGGTCTTTGTTTGATTGTTGGTGTCCTTCTATTGTGATGGTGCCATTTTCGATTAAGTCTTGGACTTTATTTTTCAAGGCTTGACAATTATTTTTGTGATGGCCTTTGCACCGATAATAATCACAATAGTAGGCATCATTCCATGATGGAGGTTTCACACTAGGTTCAAAATTGCGTTGAGGTGGAAAAGTAAGAGATTTTTTAGCCATCAATTCTTTGAATGCAGATTCTAAAGATTGACCTAGTGGAGTAAAAGTTCTTCTGTTAGAGAAGAATGAAGATCATTGTGGATTTTTTTTTTAGGTATTTCCTAAGGAATTGTTGTTGTTATCATTTCCATGATAACCTTGATTGTTGGCATTCCCTTGATTGTGAGTAGAAGTTTGATTGACATTATTCCTTAGAGGAGGAGGACTGTTTCCTTGATTTGTGACCGAGTTGATATTGTTATAGTTATTGTTGCGAGGATCACTTGGAGCACTAAGAACAAATGGGTTATTTGAGACATTGCATCTACAACACCATCATTCACCACATTTTTTTTACGAGTCCAAAAATTAGATTTTTCATTGTGGTGATTTGACGAGCTAGGATTGTCCTTATCAAGTTTTATTATCCCTCTCTGGACCAAGGAACTTTCAATGGTGATGGCATTTTCAATCAATTTTTGAAAAGAGGGAGGAAAATGAAGATTAATATGATAGCTCATCTCTTGATCTAAGATATTTATGAAAGTGATGATCTTTTCCTTTTCAGGAACATGGCATGGATATCTTGCAAACAATCTTCTTCATCTCAGAAGAAATGTAATAAATGGTTCACTAGGTTTCTATTTAGCCTTGCAGAGATCAATCATGGTTATTTGATGTTGTATGTTGTAGGAATATTGTGATATGAACTCATTAATCAATTCGTCAAATGTCTTGACAGGTGGTGTGATTTTTGATAGCCATTCCATAGATTGGCCTCCAAGACTTCTAGGAAACAAACACATCAAGTATGTGTCCTAATGAGAAAACTTTAAAGTCATATTTTAGAAGTCTGTAATATGATCAATTGGATCTGATTTCCCATTGTAATGATCAAACTTTGGCATTTCAAAATGTTTAGGAAATGGGATCATGTTGAGACGTCGATCAAAAGGATAAGGATAGATGTCATCAAGAGCATATGTCTTCATTGCGGTTCCCCCTTGTAGGTCTTTAATTTTTCCTTGACTTGTGCCTTAACCTGTTGAGACAATGCACTAATATTAGACAAGGGTTTGTCATCAAGGCTTTTCTTTAAATTCTCAGTATTAAAATCATTAGTTAATTTAGCTCCTTTGTCAGCCAAATATAGGAAATATTTCTCTTTATTATGCTCTAAGATCATTTCTAAGGCTTTGTGAAATTTAGGATCTTGTTCAGCTTTTCTAAGGTGATGTTCTTCATCTTGTTCATCATCACTATCTACAAGATTTTTTCTCATGTCTCTATTGGAAGGGAATGGATTCTTTTCTCTTTCACCCATGTCATAATTAAAGAGGGGATTTCGACTCACACTATAAATGGGATTACTATTCTCACCTTCTTCTTGAGTTCTTTGGGTATGATCTTCTTGTTGAATATCCTCTTTCAGCTTATTGTATTGAGATCTTGTAAAAATAGGCATATGATTTTGAAACATTCTTCTTAGATCACAATTTGATAAGTGCAAAACTGATGATGTTTTGATCCGAAAAGATGAAAATATTATGATATGATCAAAAGATGTTCCTAATTCTTGATTGTGGCTTCCAATGATAAAGGATATCAAAATCCTATTGGGGAAGTTGAATCAATAATCAAAAATTTGCTTGAAAGGTGCACTTTTAAGATTTGATCCTTGTTTTTGAAGAATGATAGCCTAATTAAATTCACTAAAGGATTTGACTGGGATGTGTTGGATACTCAATGGAAGGTTGTGGTAGATAATCGAAGTTGAAAGGTTGATTGTGATTGTGTCATTGTGATAGAGCTCTTTTCTAGAAATAGGCTTGTGAATATAAAGGCTTTACAACGTACTCGTTGGTAAATCCCCTAGAAAAATCTTGGTACCTATGGAGAAACTCACGGTAATGGAGGAGCAAGACGTTTTGACTTTTAGACAAAAAATTCCTTCATTGTAAGGTTTTCTTGTAACCTAAATGTTTCTTGGGTTTCTTGATCCTATTGGAAATTGACTTCTTAACAAATTTGATTGATTTCCACTCTCTAAGCATGAGAAAAATGTCAAGATGCTACTGGACCAAAAATGTTACAAACTCAGATTTGTCAAAAATAACAATTCTAGAAAAGTCACAAATGCGCTACTTTGTACCCTATATGTGCTGCAAAAATAGACATATGCAACAGAGAAATAGTCAAATGCATTACAACAGACCTCAGATGCACTACTCTGTGTCCTATATGCACTATGGAAAAATATTTTGACAGTGATAGAAACTGTTTACAAAATAGTAAGTCTATGCGCTAAAACAAACTCTAAATGTGTTGAACTAACCAGTGAATGCACTAGAATAGACCTTATATGTGGTAAGATATCCCCTAGATGTGCTAAAAAAAAAATCCAAAGTGGTTTTTTGAACAGTCTTTGACCAATTTTAGATGAATTTTTGCATGTTCATCTTTGATGATCTTTTATTTGAGTTGATGTGATTGAAAACACAAAAAACACTTTGAAAACAGTTGTTTTTAAGCCCTATGCTAAATGTATCAAGTGTATGTTCAAAAATGTTTTTGAAAAAGTTGAAATCAAACTTCAACCAAGGACTTCAAAGAATACATTATTTTTCCAAAGCACTAAGATATTTTGATAGTTCTTTAGCAAAAGTAATACAATTATGTTAGTGTGTTAAGTTTTAACATAAAGATAATTAGTTTTTCCTGTGTTGGATAGTTTTACACCCATTTCATTTTTCACTCATTTAAAAGGTTGTACATTATGTATTTTCTCTCATCTCATTTTATTCACTCATTGGTGAAATAACATGTTACTTCTTTCATATTTGTAAAGGTTTTTATTGCAGATGGTGATCTTGGGCTCAGTGGTCTCCGCCATCATGGTATCAGAGCTACCCATTCTGCCCTTCTTCCCTTGAGAGTTGTGCCATAGAAAATTGAACCCTCTTGCAAAAAGATACAATTTCACGCATAATTAGCACCACTTTTGAGTTCCTTTACATCATTTAACTTTTAAAACGACATTTGTAGGCCCCTTAGACCCATTAATTTTTATCTAAAGGCCCATTTTACCTAAGAATCCCATAAAACTCGACAAACAACATTTAATTATATCATATCCTGAAAACCCACCTACAAACAACAATAGCATGACCCATTTTTCCACCTTGGCCAAATGAGTCCCCTCTAGTGGGACCCATTCGCCAAGGGTGGCGAATGAATCCCCTTTGAGGGAAAATTCAAATTTGAGTGGGAATTTAATCATTTTAACTTTTATTTCCAGTGTATGTCGGCCTCTTAGGTCTAATTAATGAGAAAATAAGGTGTTATTGCTTATAAATAATCATTTTAAGTCATTTTCACACATATTTTTATCATCTTTCTTATCTCTTTGTCATTCTTCAAGAGCAATTCATAAAGTCAAGTCTTCTACAACAAGTTTCATCAGCAAAAGTTGAAGTTTTAGGACAACAAACTAGGGTTTTTGTAGGTCTTGAAGCTCACTTTTCTTATCAAGATTCAACATTGCAAAGGGTTGATGATGGATGCCTATGGAGAATCATGAAGAAATATAGGGTGAAGAGGTGCAACTAGCCACTAAATCACACCTAAGGACTTGGTTTCCTATTGATTCCATCTTCCATTTTTCACTCTATCTTCAAATTAATGTTTGCATTTTGTTTACTAGTCATTTGCATGTCATTTGATTCCTATTTTTCATGTGTTGTAAGGTTTCTAGGGTTTGAGATCTAGCATCACACTAGCCATCTTTGCATGTCTTCTTCTAGATCAATAGAATAGGATTTTTGGTTATGATTCAAATTTTCCTAGTCTTTAACACATCGAAGGCTAGGGTTTATTCATATTTTCTCTCCATTCAAGGTTTAATTACCCAATTAGGAGTTTTACTAAGGAAAACCCTCCATTAGACAAACAATTTTAAGCTATTTTGTAGGAATTCTCTAAAATCCAAGATCAGGTTTCCATCAGAAATTATTGTACAGGTGTCAAGGTGCAGGACATCACTTTGAGATTGCAAAAATCTAAAAGCAGACTTGTGCCATAGAAAAATGGCTCCTTTTCATTTTCATGGCCCTCTAGGTATTTTTTCATCATGTTTGACATATTTTGCTCTAATTTTATGATATAACATGGCTTGAACATGCTTATTTAGGTACTAAAATTCAAATAATGAAGTCTTATGAAAGTGTTGTGAAGTGTTGTAGGAAATTTCCACATTATTCCAGAATTTATTTAATATAATTAACTTTAAAATCATCTTTTCACACATCAACAAGTCCTATTTTGAAGTTTTGTTAAGTCTTGTAATAAAGATTCACACGTTTCTAGGAATATTCCCCTTATTTATCTCTTTCTTATGACTTATTTGACCCCTTTATGCCCTCATATGCTTTATTGAAGTGTATTCTTGAATATACTCCCAACAAATAACATTAAATGCTATTTATTTCCTGACACCTAGATTCAAGTCCTAGGTGGGACCCATTCGCCATGGGTGGTGAATGAGTCCCCCTTGGCTCCAAAATTTAAAATAATTCAAATTTCTTTAAGGTTTTTATTCAAAATTATACTTGATGTCATCCTGTGATGAGGTATGAATGGTAACTAAGGCACAAGAAGGTATAAATAAGTCATTTTCACCTCATTTTACATATCCAACACATCTATCCATCAATCCATCCATTCACTTATTCATTCAAGCATTTACAACATTCATCAAATAAATTATTCAAGCACTTTGGAGCAACCATTGACATTACTTCAGACTTGCATATTCAAGGATCTTTGTAAGTTTGTAACACTTTCATGTTATATATTTATCATTTCCTTTGCATTTCATTTATTTCTATTGGGTTTGATTACCAAAGTGGGGTTTGACCAAGGCAAACCCCTATTTGCTAACCCTCAACAATTTTTCCCCTTTGCATGTGTATTTGCAGCCTTTTGTTTCCAGATTTAACAAGTTTAAAGGTGTTGAAAAGTGGAAATCAAGTCAACTAGGTGCTTCAATTCAATGTATCACTATTTCAAGCTTGGTGAAAGTTTTCTGTCTATTTCCCATAGAACTGACTTCGACAACCCAACAAGCAAATTTTTCTAGATCTGGTATTGCAGAGTTGTCTCTTGATTTTATAGAAATCTAAGAGTGGACTGATTCTCCACTAGTGGTGAATGAGTCCCACTTGACGACTGAAAATCTTACTTTTGTTAGGTTTTGAATCCTGACTATCAGAAACTGGTTCCTGACAGTTTTTCATCAGTAGATGGACTAATTCACCACCCAGGGCGAATGAGTCCCACTGTGAAAAATCAGTGACATCATCTAGCATTCCAGACATTCCAACATCATCAGAATTTGTCCAGGTGCACTCAAATTTATCCTTGTTATCTCTGTTCTACATATTTTCTTCAATTTATTCATTATTTGCATATCACAGTGTGTTTTCAAACATAGTTTAAAACTTAGTTTTGCATTCATTTATATTAGTTTAAATCATCCAATTGAATTTATTTTAGTTCATTTAGGCATCATAACATCATTCATAGTATAAATTGAATGAACCCTTAGCATTTTTTGATCTAATATCTCTCCTTTTAGGTGAAAAACCCTTTAAGAGCTAGAGAGCCTATTGGGTCCAAAAATCTACGGTTCAGGACTGATTCACCATGCTTAGTGAATGAGTCCCTTTTGAAATTCAGATTTGAGTTAGATGCATATCCAGGTCCCCGACTGTCAGAAACAACTTATGTGTAGAAAAAAGTCTTAATCTGGGACTGATTCGCCCAAGGTGGTGAATGAGTCCCACTCAACTCAAATTCAAGATTCATCAAATTTCTAGAGTTTTTTCCAATCTTCTTCAATTTTCCAAGTGCACTTATTCTGATAAATAACCTTCTATTTAGTTTAATTTGCATTACCATTCATTCTTTAGAGTTTCTTTGCGAACAACACTGTGTTTTCAAACATAGCATAGATTTTAGTTTTGTATTCATTTACATTCATTTAGATCATTCAATTGCATTTTTTTTAATTCATTTAGCTTAGGAAACATCTTACATAACATAATTTGAATGAACCCTATAGCATTTTTGGCCTAACTCTCTCATTTTAGGTGAAAAACCCTATAAGAGTTAGAGAAGTCCTAAGAGCCAAAAATCGACAGTTCATTTTGGTGAAGCTAACTTTTGAACATAAGATTATTCTAATTTACATTTCTATTTTCATCTTAGGAATTCATTACTTTATCATTTTGCATCATTTTGCATTGTTTTGCATTTTTAGGATTCTTAAACATTGCATTAGTAAAAGCATTATTTAGATCTCATTATTACATTTAATTTCATTTAATAATTTCAACATTTTGTATTTCTATTCTATTTCTACATTTTATAGATTTGAAAATCTTCAGAAAACATAAAAAAATTAGAAAAATCTTAAAAAAATCATCTCCTGGGACTCATTCGCCACCTAGGGTGAATCAGTCCCTCTACAATGTTGCATTAACATTTTCATATTTCAATTTCCTACATTGCATCTTTCTATTTTCTCTACTTATCTTTCTATTATAGTTCATTTTTTTCTATTTACATTATGGCATTTATGGATAGTATTAGATTTTTGCAAGTTCCATTTTTAGTGCTATTTCGTAGATCTTTTAGACTAGCTTACATTGAGGAGACTTTAGCAAATATAAACAACCAATCAAAAAACACATCCATTGATCCAATTGAACAAATGATCCAATTTAGAAATAACATCTCATCCAAGCCACTTAGTAATGATGATGTTGATAAGTTAGATTAAGCCCTTAAGGGCATCTTCTCACTCACTTCATCCTTTAATTCTTTTCATGAGAAACCCAAACCAATTAACGATATCTTATCCCCTAAACCTTTTAGTAGTGATTACTTTTCTTTGTTAGATGAAGTTCTCCAAGACTTCATCTCGCATAAGCCATCCGCTAAGGTTTGTGGAGACCACCTTGCGATACCAAAAGTTACAACCTCTGATGCTTCTCTTAAACTAGTTGATGATAATTTACATCTCAAAACTTTTAGTCATGATGATTTGCATGTGATAGATGAGTCACTTCAAGACTCCATCTCACCTAACTCATCTACTTTGGTTTGTTGTGAGACTTCTAACATTAAGGACATTAATGTAATTCAACCTAAACTCATTATTTACCCACCCTCACATCCCTTTCATCCCTCTAATCAACCTCGATACACCCTCTATCCCCCTAATGGCTATGTATCCCAACAATCTAGTAATGATACTATTACTCATACATATAACACCCGAAACAACCCACAATTTCCACAACCAACCCCACCCTCTTTACCTTTACCCAATCTTCCTAGTGCTCCTCGCTATAGCCCACACACAAAGGAGTATGATCTTGTGGAACAATTAAAGAATACTTCAGCAAAAATTTCCCTTTGGGATTTGCTTCAAAACTCACCAAATTATCACAATATTCTTCAATCCACCTTAAACCAAATCACAATTCTTGCTGGTACCACTCTGAATGATGTGGTAGTTCTCATACACAAAAAGAATCTTGACATTACCTTCTATCAACATGAGCTCCCTCCTTTGGAGTTGCGTAATCAACATGATGCCTTTATGATAATTGCTCGATTCAATCACACAGGTATCATAAATGCTCTCATAGATAATGGTTTTTCCCTTAATGTGTGTAGTGTTAGTGTCCTTGATCAATTAAATGTTGACAGATCCCAAATAATACCTAATTATGTTTCTATTCGAGGAATTGATAATCTAACAAAGCAACCGCTTGGGATAATCACTTTGCCTCTTATAGTTGGGTTGGTCACTTTGGAGATTTCTATCCATGTCATGCCTCATGATCTTTCGTATAATCTTCTTTTAGGCTGACCATGGATTCATGAGATGAATGTTGTGCCTTCCACCCTTCATTGTCTCTTGAAATATGTTTATAACAATCACATATATCAAATTGAAATAGATCTCGAGCCTAAAATTTGCTTGCACCTTGAAAAAGAGGTGACAAGTCCTTTGAAAACATTAATTCCAACATCAAATAAAGATCCTCTTCAAATTGAGCAAAATGATAAGGAATCAGTATCTAAATTATTTAGTGATGATTGGGGATCCTTAGAATTCACACCCTCATTTATGGGTAAATACATACACAAGAAAAATGAGAAACAAGATAAACCAACAATCATGTCCACTCAAAATTCTGAAAAATCTTCTCAAACATCTATCTCCTATAATTCAGACAACAATGCAGCATATACAACAAATTTTGATGAGATAGATTACCAATCCCCACCTACTTTTTGTGAAATGGAACGACTTTATGGAAAAGGCTATAAATTTTTAAAACAATTAGGATATACTTGAAAAGGGTGTGGAAAACATGAGCAAGGTATTTCTATCCCTATAGAACCTAATGCACAAGAAATGAAAATCAGATTGGGATATTCTTTTTCTAAAGTGACCAAAGCTACTCAACAACCCTCCTTGAACATTAATGCTATAACATGCCACCCTCAACACAAACTTACAATCAAACATCCTGATTTTCTTGATATAATCTTACCACCTTCATGGGAGTATGTCAACAGTGATGAGGCTTTGAAACAAATGTTAGGCATTTATGATTACCCATCCTTTCCTACTTACAAGAAAACCATTATTTGTTCCATGAATATTATCAAGCAAGAAGCAAGTGATATCACTGAAAAATTTCCTAAATTTGAAAGTTCTAAATCCAATGCACTCCCTTTAGACTATACAATTGATGTGTTAATGGACATTACTAATAAAGATAAAGTTATTAAGATTGGGAAGTGTCATGTTGATGAAGAACAAGAAGATACTACCACTTTACTTCATGATTTTCCTGACATCTTTGCTTGGAAATATTCTGACATCCTAGGAATTGACCCAAAAATTGTGATGCATAACATTGTCCTTGCTAACAATGCTAAACCTATTCGTCAAAAGATTCTAAAAATGCATCCTAATGTAGCCTTGCGTGTTAAATAGGAGCTTGAAAAAATCCTTGATGTTAGATTTATTTGACCTATTGATTATTCTCCTTGGATCTCAAACATTGTTTTAGTTGCTAAGCCCGATGATCATATTAGGATATGTACAGATTTTTGAGACTTGAATAAAGCCTCTTTAAAAGATGATTTTCCGCTTCCTAATATAGACATGATTGTGGATTCAATTGCTAGACATGCTTTATTGTCATTCATGGATGGATTTTTTGGTTATAATCAAATCCTTATTAACCCTCAAGATAAATATAAAACAACTTTCACAACTATTTGGGGAACATTTTGTTGGGTTGTGATGCCCTTTGGTCTAAAGAATTCCAATGCAACTTATCAACATGCAATGACATTAATATTTCATGATTACATTCACAAAATTTTGGAAGATTATGACGATGATATCCTAGTTAAATCGTTAACACGACAAGACAATGTAAAATTCCTTCGTATAATCTTCGAATGAATATGTAAATACAACATGTGATTAAATCCAAAAAAGTGTGTCTTTGGCATAGATAGTGGTAAATTTTTTGGGTTTGTCATATCTCACAGAGGCATTGAAGTGGACACCAAGAAAATTGATGCAATTATTAATATGCCACCTCCCAAGAATATTTCTCAATTGCACATGTCACAAGGTCAAATTCAAGCTATCTAGATCATTTCATTACATCTTTAGCCGATCACACAATACCTTTCACACATCTCCTTAAAAGGGTATCCCTTTTGAATGGGATGAGGATTGTAAATAGGCTTTTGAGAGTCTCAAGGAATATCTAGCCAATCCACCTATTTTACAACCTATTGTGCCACATAGACCATTTATTTTGTACATCGCCGCATTGGCCCATGCTCTTGTAGCATTGTTGGCTCAAAATGATGATAATGGTAAAGAACACCCTGTTTATTATATTAGCTGCACTTTATTTGATTATGAAACACAATATTCACCAATTGAAAAACAATGTTTGGCTCTTGTATTCACTACTATTAAGTTGTGACATTATTTGCTAACTGTTGAAATACAAGTTGTCACAAAATTTGATCCTCTTAAATATCTTTTCAATAAAACAGAACTCTCAGGACGCTTACCTATGTGGGTGATGTTAACTGAGTTTGACCTTAAATTTTTTTCACAAAAAGCAATTAAAGGACAAGCCTTAACTGATCATTTAGTTAACGCTCCTCCTTTTGCTTTACCTACTTCTAGTTCCTTTCCTAATGATCATGTCTTAACCACTAACATTAAACCATGGGAGTTATTTTTCAATGGATCTAAGTGTAAAATTGGTTCTGGTGCTGCAGTGGTACTTATTCCACCTGATGGAAAACCTATTCCCTTATCCTATCGATTAAATTTCCTATGCACAAATAATACAGCTGAGTATGAGGCTTGGTTGTAGGATTACAAGCTGCTTTATCTTTAAACGCTAAACATATCAAGATCTTTGGTGATTCACAATTGGTCATCAAACAAATCAATGATACATATCAAACTAAACATGAAAAATTATTAAAATACAAGGATCTTATAATGAGGCTATTAGAAAAATTTGACTCGTTCACCATTGATAACATCCTGTGAAAAGATAATCGACATGTGGATGCAATGGTGAGTGCATCTTCTCTCCTCTCCCCACATGATCCTTCTACTGATTTCACCTTTATTATCCATCCCATCATGAAACCCTTGATCGGTACTCCATTACAAGACCTTTTGGCAATAACTCAAGATGCTTCATGTGAATGGTACGATACAATATACAACTATTTGAAAGATGGTACCATTCCCGAACCTACCACAAAGAATAATCGAATCTTGATTCTACGTAAACTCGTGACTAAATATGTAATCCTTGCAAATGCATTGTATACAATATCACTTAATGGTCTCCTATTATGATTTCTTAGAGATTCTGAAATCCCTTTAGCACTTGAATAGGCTCATGCTGGTGCCTGTGGTAGTCATTTTGGAGGTTGTTCATTAGTGCAAAACCTTATCTGTATGGATTATTATTGGAGACACATGGAGAAGGATTGTTTCACCTATGTTAAAACATGTCACAAATGTCAAGAGAATAGCAATTTGATTCACACTCCTATTGCTGAGCTACATGCCAATGTTCCCATTTGGTTGTTTTCAGTATGGGGATTGGATCTTATTGGAAAAATTTCACCACCTTTTGTTGGACATACGTTTATCATAACTACAACGAACTATTTCATGAAATGAGTGGAAGCTATTCATCTTTGTTCTACAACTGCTGAAGCAATTTTTTATTTCATCTTGGATCACATAATTGCTCACTTTGTACTCCCTTCCACAATTGTTTCAGAAAATGGAACTCCATTTAAAAATAACAAGGTTCAAAAATTCCTTTAAACATTCAACATTCAACATCACTTTTCTACACTATATTATCCACAATCCAATGGACAAGCTGAAAATACTAATAAGCTTCTTGAACAAATCCTTAAGAAAACTATTACTAAGCATCATAGAGATTGGCATACACAACTATCTTATGTGCTTTGGGCTTATAGAAATAATTTTTTCTCATCCATAGGAAATACTCCTTATAGCCTTGTTTATGGTACTGATGCGATTATGCCCTTGGAGTTATAAATTCCTACTTTACGAGTTGATCTCTGAGATATTTTTTATGATGACACTTATAAATATCAATGATTAAAACAAGTTGAGATGCTCGATGAAAAACACATTAACACTCTTGAACATCTCCAAGACCATATCAAACAATTACAACAAAAACACAACATTCATTTCATCTCTCAATCATTTTCTAAGGGAGATTTTTTTCTTATTGAAAATCAATGAATTGCTAGTACAGACAACAAAGATAAAGATAAGTTCAGCCCTAATTGGTTGGGACCTTATATAGTCGATAGCAATTATGGGTATAGTGCTTATCTCTTAATGCAAATTGACAAAACACCCCTTAGGGAACCCAGTAATGCAACACATTTGCATTGGTATTATCTTTAACCCTCTTTTTGAATAGTATGGTTGATATAGCAGTGCTATTTAAAGTTCCTTGATAACTTTCACATTGCTTTGTTCTAACAACTAAATTTGTATTTTTCTTGAACGCTAATGTAATTACTTCAATTCATTTTATAATTTCTTTAGGTTTCATACTATTCACATTCTTGTTGTGTTAAGTTGGATCCTTATCAGTGTATTTAATTTAACATCATTCTTTTCTCATTCCCAATGTTGTATCTATGTTAAAACTGAAATATGTTTTACATTAGATTTCATCAATCCTATTAAATCATGTAGCCATTAATTAAATAATTTTTCCTAAGGTTATTTAATTAATCACATAACATTTAACATTCACATAAAGAACATCATCATTATAACATCAAATTCACCCATGTCTATATATATATATCAAATTTTTACATATACCTCATCATATCATATACAATGTCATCATGGTCTATGAGAGCTAGACCCCTCGGGATCTAGAACTCATGATCTAGTCCCTAGGCATCATGAGACGGTCATGTGTGACCGCGATCGCAAACTTCCTAGTCTAAGTGCATACTTCAGACCCTATACTCGACCAACGACTACAAGCCGCTCCTCTACCACCCAATCCCTCTCTGCCCATGTCTATGCTAGCTCCGCATGTAGTCTCTCTACCTCTGCTGAGGTCTATGATAACTATAATGCACTCTCAACTTGACGGAGTTGTCTTATAACACTCTCATATGCTATCCATAATCTCATTAACGATCTGAGTGACTTTGGCTCTTCCTCCATCATCGGTGGGGGCACATAGTCAGGCTCCATCTCCTCCTCGTCGATGGAAGCAGGTACTATCTCTATGGTGGCATGATGATAGAACTCTCTCTAGTCTCTCATCACTCTTGTAAGATAGACAATGTACACAATTATTAACACATCATCATGATATATATATATACATATAGGGCTGATGCAAGAAGTTGGGTACACAAAAAGCTCAAAAAGTGGAAGTGTTTTTGCTATTTTTCAAAATTTGTCACACTTGGACTGAAAATTTGAGGCACTTACACAATGAATCTTAAAAAAAATCAGTAATATGAAATTTTGAATTTTGAATCTAGTTTCCAAATATGTAAATTATTCAAATGCCTAGATTATAGAAATTAAATTTTGATAGGGATCTATAAAAACCATTTGTTAAAAGTCCCTATTTTTTTACAATACCAAGCATGTGTACGGACAACAATTTTTAACCCAAATAAAATTATTTTACTAATTCCTTTTGGGAAAAGAGAGCTAACAACATGAGGTTTGGTCTGAAATTTTTTTGTAATTTTTGGTTGAATATTTTGTTTTTATTAAATTTTTATTGGCCTTAATTGCTGTTTTTAAAAATCAATGTGTATGGATAACATAATTGGACCTAAACTAAACATTTTTTGACTCATTTTTTTCATTGTGTAGAGAATTTTCTGAAGTTTGATTCCATATAAAAAAAATTACCAAAAACTTAACCAAAACAAAGTTATTAAAAAAAAAAACCTAATATTTTAAGTTTAAGGACTAGTTTTCTTAGAAATTAATTAAAAAATAGCAAACATAATCCAATATTAATAAAAATTATATATTTGGAAAGTATACATTGTGTTATCTAATGGGTTTTAATTTTATAGATTGATTTAGAAAAGAAGTCCATCAGCCATGTTGTCAAAGTTGGACATTCTTCTTCAATCTACCTTAGTTTTTTAGTTGCAGGTCAAAGGCTAAGGCTCAGATTGCCAATCCTTTCCCAAGCCTAAAACCAGGGTTAGATGTGGTGTGGGAATTCAACTTTTAAATAATGCATATGCGCTATCTATTTACCCACTGGGTAAAGGTTAACACATACCTGTTCCTGAAACATAACACGTACACATTTCTAATATAGTCATTTTTCCCTAATTTAAAAAATACTGGTAAAAAAACTTTTTCCTGCAACATTCTTTTTCTGCAGTACAGTCCGAAAGTGTCATCTTTTACATTTTTTATTATAAATTTGTCTTGTGCAGGGCATATTCTATTCAAATTGTTGGAAGAGACAAAGTGCAGGTTGAATTTTCTGAAGTGGAATCAAGTACAAGAACTTTTTAGAAGAAGATTTGGAAAAAGAGAATTTTTGGATGTACTCATGATGTTTTTGTACTTTAGAGTTTATAGAAAAAATGATCTTCATAGTACATAGTTTAATTTGAATATTTGAAGGAGGTGGCAATTTGAAAATAGGTTTTTTGAATTAGTTTTTTTGTCATCAAAAAGGGTTTGGTAACCATGGGTGATAAGAAAAGACAAAAAAGATGTAGAAAGTTAATGAAACATGAAGAAATTCAAGCAAATAAAGATAATAAGGCAAAAATACAAAGGGAAAGGAGAGAAATGATTCGTTAAATGAAAGATTTGGAAGCATCTAGTTCCAAGAATGTTCAAGTGGAAGCCATGAATGATGACATGAATGTAGATGATGCAAATGTGGAGATGGTGAATATGGAAGAAAATGCAATTACGGAGACAAACCCAACTATTCCTTCAACTTCAACTTTGAATGATATGCAAACAACTTCGGGTATGTCTTCAAATCCACCTCCCAATGATATGGAAAATGCACCTATTCAAACAATCTATCCAAGTATGTGTTCAAACCCAAGTTTTGATAATATTGATATTATTTGTTTAGATGAAGTTGGATACACCATTGATGAGATCAATAATATTAGAGTTGAAACAATGCAGAAACAAAAAAATGATGAAATTATATCTTATGAGAATGAAATCCCTAATATATGATGAAAATGAGAATGAAATCCCTCATATTGATGAAAATGAGAATGAAATACCTTTTAAATTTGAAAATAAAAATTAAACCCCTTGTGTGAATGAAAATGAAACTCCTTCTATGGATGAAGGTGAAAATGGTTTTTTTACAATTGAAACAGATGTGCTAGATAACTTCGTGGTAAAGTTTCTTCGAGACAAATTAGAAATTATGGAAATAAAATATAAAAAATATTTTTTTATAGAAAGAAATTAGGATTCCAATGTCAACTCATGGTGCAATTGATGAGAATGATGAAAATGAGAAAAGTGATGAAAAAATTAGGCATTTTTGTAAAATAAAAAAAGAAAGATGATTCAGTAGAACAAGTCATATCTAGTGTTGCTAATGCTATTGATATTATTGGTAAGAAAAGTTGATCAAAAGATAAGAATGCGGCTCATCGTGCTATTACAACTGCTCTAGTTGATAAAACAACTTCAAATAAAAGAATGTTAAGTAAGATTAGTAAATGTGTAAAAGTAAATCCTAGAACATTGATAATAGCTGCTAAAAGAAGAGAAAGTATTGAAAAGGATCCTATTAATCAATGTTGGAGTTTTAGTGGTAGACTCCCAAGATTGGACATGAAATTAATTAATGAAATTAAATCTTTAATCAATAAATTTTGGCATGATAATACAAGAGTATCACCTAACATTAGAGATGTCTTAAAATTAAGGGTGGGTTCCAAAATTTGTGAACCTCATCCAAAGCATCTCTTAGATATGACTCAAACTGAATTATATAAAAAAAAATTAGATGCTTCAATCTTACCATTGAATATTAACATAAGTCAAAGATCACTCGAAAAGTGTAAACCTTGGTATGTTAGAATTAATAAGCAACGAATCTCTTGTTCTTGTAAGACTCATGTACAATTTTGTTATTATTATGATATATTTCAATATATACGATACACTTTGAATGCTAACCAAATTATGAAGGACATTTGTGGCATTAATATGCCACCTGAAAGAATCAAAGATTTTATAGCAGGTGTTTTTTGTTATCCCTCTTTAAATGGAAACTCATTTTTTTTAAAAGTATCCATTTCTAGAGAATGCGATAGATGTGGTAACTTTTCATTATTAGGAGAATGTATACATGAAATTAGTTTAGATGAATTTGGACAATAATTAGTGGATGTAAAAAAATTTAAAAATGTTGAGTATTCTTTAAAAGATGGAAAAACTAGAAAATGTGTAGAGCTAATTGTGGAAAAAGTTAGTGTGCATGCTTTTATTAATGAATTTAAAGATAAGTTTGTACCTAAATATGTTCAACACTATCATAATGCTCATTGGATTGATAATCAATTCCATTTATGTAAAAACACATTCCCAATTGGAACTATATTGTCAGTTGTTGATTTTGCTAAAAATTATACTCTTGCTCCACAAGAAGAAATTCAATCACAGTATTATAATTCAGTGCAAGTAGCTATATTTGTTCACATTGTTTATAGACATGCAGAAGATAGTACATAAGATAATAGATTTTTTTTGAGAGAGTACCATTTTTATGTAAGTGATAATCGATTACATTCATCTAAGTTTGTACAATATTGTTTTGATATATTTTATAAAAATTTAAAAGAGAGAAATTCAAATGCTAGAACATCTCATATGGCTAGATAATTGCACGGGTCAATTCAAAAATGCTAGAATGTTTTATTGGTTATGTAGAGTTCACAAGGAAAATAATATCCAACACATATGGAGTTTTTTTAAAGCTGGTCATGGTAAAGGAGAACACGACGGAGCGGGTGCATGTGTGAAAAGAGCTCTTGCTAGAGAGCAACTAAATTTTGAGGATGTTGTGAAATTTAGATATGCACGTGCAATTGTAGATTGGTGCAATACCAAATTATCTACAAGAACAAGTGAGCTCAATAATTTGACGCTTCTTTTAGTTAGTTGAAGAAAATTATATTTTTTCTCAACAAGATTGTGAAACAATTAATGGATTTGCAAAATGACATTCATTTAAGAGTTCAAATGCAAACACATGGACAATATGGACAAAGGATTTGGAATGATTTTGTCAATTTTGTATTGCAAGTGATTGGGAGGCATGTGAAAATATGGAATGGGTGGAACAATGGCAACAAAGAGCCTTAACACCTACATCGACACATGTTCAACATGGAATGACAATTGAAGATAATCAAATGTTTGCATTAGATGATTATGATTGTGTTTTGGATCTTGTACAAGAAGGTACATTATTTATTGAGTTGAATTTTGTATGTATGCATGTTTATATGTGAATTAAATATAAGTCACTCTTTATTGAATTTTGTATTTATTTTTGTAGGACATGTGTATGTTGTTGTTGCACCTAAGGGGAATGAAGAGGAGGAAGATTACTGGTTGGCTAGATGTATTGAGAGAAAACATAAGTTGGTACATCCTAGAGTGGATGATGACAACTTTGAGTATCCAACTGGTTCAGTGGTTGTTGTTGGCACCTGGCTTTGAAAATATTTGATGAGAAAGAATGGCTTTCCTACATTTGAAGATTATGAAAGACACAAGAATATTATACATTATTCAAATTTTATTTTGTTAACCAATATAAAACTAGCAAGATATCAAGGGAGGCTTGATAATAAAGTTTTATGGACACTTTCAAAGGATGATCATGAGACAATCATAGATGTATTATAAAAAAAGAGGATGCATATGGTACAATAGAGTAAATAAATATTGGTAAGTATATCTAGTTGTTTATATAGTTAATTGATATATATATTTGTATTTAATCATTTCCTAATTAAAGTTTTATATCATTTTTTTGTTTCGGGTCTCCCAAAATTAGACGCTTTACAAAAAAGATAGGAGATGCACATATATTACAATAGAATTCAAATCTAGAGACAGGTAACTATATATAGTTCTAGATACATTTAATTGATAGTATAAATTCATTCTCTCAACTCCCCTTAATCCACCCTCTTGCATCCCCTTAAGCCATCCTCTTAAAGGACCCTTTAGTCATATCCTCTTAAATCCCCATAATCCATAATCTTGCATCCCTTAAGTCACTCTCATAATTCCCCTTAAGCCATACTCTTAGGGCATATTAAGCCATATCGTAAGGTTCATGACATGCATCCCCTTAATCCACTATCTTACTTCCCTTTAATTCATTCTATCAACTCCCCTTAATTCACCCTCTTACATCCCTTCAATTCATTCTATCAACTCTTAATCCACCCTCTTGCATCCCCTCAATCCTCTCTCTTATATCCCTTTAAGTCATTTTATCAACTCCCCTTAATCCACCCTCTTGCATCCCCTTAATCCACTATCTTGCATCCCTTTAATCCATTCTATCAACTTCCCTTAATCCACCCTCTTACATCCCTTCAATTCATTCTATCAAATCCCCTTAATCCACCCTCTTGCATCCCCTTAATCCACTCTCTTACATCCCTTTGATTCATTTTATCAACTCCTCTTAATTCACCTTCTTACATCCCCTTAAGCCATCCTCTTAAAGGACTCTCATAATTCCCCTTAATCCACCCTCTTGCATCCCCTTAAGTCATCCTCTTAAAGGACCCTTAAGTCATATCCTCTTACATCCCCATAATCCATAATCTTGCATCCCTTAAGTCACTCTCATTATTCCCCTTAATCCATCCTCTTAGGGCTTGTTAATCCATATCGTAAGGTTCATGACATGCATCCCCTTAATCCACTATCTTACATCCCTTTAATCCATTCTATCAAATCCCCTTAATCCACCCTCTTACATCCCCTTAAGCCATCCTCTTAAAGGACTCTCATAATTCCACTTAAGCTATCCTCTTAGGACCTGTTAAGCCATATCCTAGGGTTCATGAGATGCATCCTCTTAAACCATTATCTTAACTCCCCTTAAGGCATTCTCTTAAGACCCCCCTTAAGCTATATATCCTCTTAGGTACCCTTAATCCATCCTATGGCAAACATCTTTTGAATTTGTATGGAATTTACTATATACTGTTCTTTTCTCGCATGAATTTTTTTCTTAAATGACACATAAAAATTGTAGTTACATTAATTATTTTTGCAGGTTCTCATCAAGTCAATCTATGAAGTGATTGTTGAACTCAAAAATTATTTTATCAAGAGACTATGTAAATATCAAGTTTTGGTCTTCACCTAAAAGTTGATAAGTTTTAATTGTATCTACATGCACATATATGTTTCATCATATTATATATTTGTAATAAACATCTTGATATACATTATATAATTTTGTTCGATGTCACTTTTTAAATATCTTGTTCCAATTTTATAGATTATACATTTCATTTCTTGTATTTACCACATTTTATATAATTATTCAATTGTATAGATTATACATTTTATACATACAAGGAGATAGTTTTTTTGTTTATTGATTCAAATATTTGCTATCTAATTGGAAAATAGTTAAAATTACCTGCCCTTAATTTATTATGAATATGATCTAAACTATTTAAGGAATGTTTTAATTTGTCACCTAACCATGTGATACATTATATATATATAATTTTATTCTAGATAAGAATTTATATAGTGCATGTAATACTTGAGAATTAGATAAAATATAAATATAGATATGTATGAGTGCATATAATCATGAAAATGAACATAACATGATATCATAATTGACTGGATATATAATCATCATATTAAAGTCAACTGATATAAATAAACACAAATATGACAATAACATGTTCAAAGTAAAACTAGAGATAAATAGTCCATAAAATATAAAACCATCTAACTTTCAGGCTAATCGGTCAAATCAAATCCCCTCTTTGTTCCATGTCGACTAGATGTACCCGCATCATGTTGTAAAAGACTACAATAAACTTGAAATTAGATTTAAATTTATTTAGAAATTTTGACATAATTAAACATATTTAAAATTGAAAATATAAAATTTTAGATAAAAATAAATTTAATTAAATATCTAGTAAATATAGTAAAAATGATTTCTAGTATGCATAAATTACCATATGATCATGTGAATCTATAACTGGCAGATTTTCTTCAATAGGTAGCATAACTGTCACTTGAGAAGATGCAAATTCCTAATCTACTATATCCTGCATATTCATATAAAGAAAACAATATGTGAAAACCTCAAATATGTTCATTTAAAAGGTTCGTAAAAATTGTATAGGAGTTTTAAAGTAAAGTTTACAACCTCAAATGATATGACCTCATGATCATGCACCTGATATTTCCCATGCATAAATGATGATGATGTCTCAGGTGCATGGCCCACCATGGGTATCTCATGAAATTCATGCATATAGATGTACAACAGTTTGTATAGATCATTGAAACATGTGTATGTAAATTAAAAAATTAAATTAGATCTATGATGTGTATTTAATTTAAACTTATCAAAATTTTGAAAGCACACACCTGAGCTGATGATGTCTCAAGAGCACTCACCATTGTAACTTGTGGTTGGTTAGTACTAGGTATCATATGACCTCCCTACATCTAGATATAATATATCAATTCACACATGTGTAAAAATTCAAATTAAATTAGATATATATCCACACAAATTATTTAATATATATTGGTTCAAGTACTTGTCCAAAAAGTGAGCCCAAATCTACAACACTTGACATATACACACGATGATCATATTGAGTTTCAAGCATCACGTGATCATGCGTCTACACCAAGCACTTATTGAATTAATATTATATTATATATATAATTTGATGTTATTATTTACATAAATTTTTCACATTTCAAACTTCAATTAAATTTAAGTTCAAAAGATGAGCATACATATGTAGGACGATCCTCAGAATATAGTAAATTTAGGTATGACCCTGTTCTCGATGCAAGTGCATTGCGGGTGATCCCATAATAGTGGTTTACAATTTTTGGCCAAACTGGACACTGAAATTATTATTTTTAACTAAATCTTCACATTTGGGCACCTATAGCAGCTAAACTGTGAGGAATTTGAAGATGGTGCAAACTAGAGTCTCATCAAATTTTGTCTATAGATTCTAAAAATATTTTTTTCAAAATTTTTGGAATCAAATTGCACTTCTTTTCCATCTCCCATGAAAATTGATTTTTTTCAGAAAACAACATTTTTAAAAGTGATGCCACCGTATAATGCATAACTTTTTTTCCATGAAGTATAAAATTCTAATTCTTTCAATTTAGATTTGTAACTCTGATATCTAGTGCTTCCACTTGGTTAGATAGTTTTTTATTGAATATTTTTTCCTTAATCAAGTTTCAAAGTCAAACGAATTACAATTCAGACACATAGACTGTATAATGCGATAACTTTTTTTGTATATGTCAAAATTTTATTTTATTTTTTTTGTTGGATCAAGGACTTCAATATCTGGTGCACTCATATTTTTAATTTTTTTTTTGATAATCTTCTATTTTTCAACATGTGAAGAACAAAGAAATTCATTTTCGATGAAAAACCTATGTTTAATAAAACTTAAAAAACAAATACATAACAAAACCAAAACATATTAAAATTATATTCATTGGATAGCTTGTTTTGAGGAATACCATAATCATTTGAAATAAATTTTTAAATGAATTCATTTGATCCCCTAAAAGAAAAATCAAAAGTGATTTTTATCAGCATTTTGATAGGTGTAAAGGAGATGCATTTATAGGTATGGTTTAAAACTAGCGAGGTTCTATCCAAGGGGGTTTGATCTAAGGTGATTTGATCAAACCCTCTTCAAATGGAATCCTTAAAATGGAACTTTTTAAGGCTTAAATCATTATATTTTCTAAAAACATGTGATTTAGGTAAAATTCGTTCCTCTCAGGAATTGTAAACCACTATTATGATAGCACCCTTGCCAGTGGATGTCTGAGTATCCCTATAGCCCGAGCCTCCATGCTCTCTATTGGACACTTCAGTGGTCCTGTGTGTAGTCTGCTAAGTGAGATGTCCTGAAAGTGAACTCAATTCTCCTAATGTCAATAACATGGTCTGCTACTGAAATGCAATGGGAACACTAAGAGAAGGAGAAGGGACAATAGGAGCAATTGGAGCATGTCGCTGAGGATTGACACATGCTCCTAGTCTATGTTGGGGCATGCCACACCCAACTCCCTGAAATGACCTCATATCAAAATAGTTGGGTTTTTTACTTAACTCAAACTCATCTCATAACTTTCTCAAAAAGTATAAGGGCACCTCACTATTTCCATGTGGTGGATTATCAAACACCATCCACCATTTTTCCCAAAAATTCACAGCTATCTATGGGTGCCTACACCATAAAATTGAAATTAGTTTTTTCGTGGGTGGAATGGGTTGGTTTGTTTGGGGGTTAATAAAATATTGGCACATGGATTGTTTGGTAATTTTCAAGTCATTGATTTATTTATATGACAATCCATCTGCATAGAATTGTCTCCTCTCTTCTCTCCATTGATGGAACCTAACTAGGTCTGCATCAATAGATTGAACAAAATCGACAATAGTTTGCATCATAGATGCAAACCGTGTGAGATGGGGAGGGACTCTAGGCTCATTTTTTATGAGATCTATATTTCCTTGAATGACAATTAGTTTCTTGAATATTCTCTCTTAATTTTCATCAACTACAAGAGGGGGTGGGGGGTTAGGCGGTGGAGAATGTGGAGGTGTGCTAGGGTTTTGTTCATGTTGTGGATTGGGATGTACGGGATCTATAGGAATTTCTTGATTGGGAATAAAATCCTCTAAATTAAACATTGGATCCATGTGAGCAATGATATGGCAATTGCATGTTAAGCAATTAAAAAATATATATCAACAAACTAATTAAATAATGCACACAATTTGAAAGTTATTTAAAAATCACATTGAACATGCACAAATTCAAAATATATTTCATTTGAAGACCATTCAATTTATAACATTATAAAATACATAACATTAAAAATTCATAGCATGTACACACATTAAATTGAGTCTAGTGTGGGGTTGTTAATATGAAGGGTAGAAATGAAATTATGGGGTTTTATTAAAATTTATTTAATCTCATTCATTGTTTTAAAATAATACTAAAGATAAGAATGAAAAATTAATAGAAGACATTGAAAGGGACACATAGATATATGCTAGTGACCTAATTGAAATGTACAAAATATAAAAAAAGATGAGTGACCAAGCTCTATTCACCAAATTGATCCCCTTAAGAAATGTCAAATTCCCCCTTAAGACATCAATTTATGATTTAGGGTGATAGGATGGCTTAAGGGAATAAAATTTGGTGGAGTTGCCTAAGGCAACCAAATTTCATTTTAAGGTCCCACAACAAAATGAATAGATGTAAATTAATCAAGTATGACATAGAATTTAATTAAATCTGAGGACATAAATTGATTTATCTAAATTTTCAAATTTCATGATAAGAGACACAAGATCTCTATAGTGGGACAAAGTAGTTAAGAAGAAATTATAAGTTTAACACTAACATTAAAATTTATAATCTCATTCATTGTTTTCAAAGAATACTAAAGATAAGAATGAAAAATTAATAGAATACATTGAAAGGGACACATATATATATATGCTAGTGACCTAATTGCAATGTACAAAATAAACAAAGATGAGCTTAAGCTCTATTCACCAAATTTTGAGAACTTCTTTTATCCCCTTAAGAAATGTCATATTAGGAGCCCTTAAGACATTGATTTACGATTTAGGGTGATAGGATGGCTTAAGAGGATCTATGTCTAGTAAGGTGGACTAGGACAAAATGTTCCATGGCTTAAGGGAATAAAATTTGGTGGAGTTTCCTAAGGCAACCAAATTTCATTTTAAGGTCCTACAACAAAATGAATGCTAAATTAGGGTTTAGGGTTTAGATTTAGAGATTTGATGACATGAAAACATATAGAAGACACATGAATAAATTTTTACTAGTAAATGAGAAACCCTACCACCTAATCTTAGTGCTTTGAATAAAATATGTGACATTCTAGGAATAGCTTCAATATGTCAACAATTAGGAATTATAGATTTCAATTGTAAGTAAGTTGTTGAGTTATGATGGATTTTGAACCTATTTGGACCTCTAAGCACTCTTGGATGATTTAAAAAGGAAGAGGGGATATAAAGTGATTTAGACCAAAAAAAAATTCTAATCATATATTTTTTGAAACTCTTCTATGGCATAGACTCTTCCTTTGAATATTTATATAAATTCTAGACATGCATGGGTTTTCAAAAAAGAACCTAAGTGCCACTAAGTGAGGAATCAATTGATCAATTCAATAAATAAATAATCTTAGAAAATAAACCTTTGGTTATAGAATTGACTTTCATTTATGAATCATCTATCAAGTTTCTCAAAAAATTAATTTGAATTTTCCAAATTGAAATGTTCATCCTACAAGTTAGCTTTCATACACTAGTTTAGAGAAATTACAACATTTAGTTTTCCTAATCTAGAACAATGCCACTACACATGAGAGTTAAAATAGGAATTAGATTACACACAACCTATAGATCTTATGAATAACATCCTATAAATTAAGGCTTAAATATGATCATAATGCATCCTTACATAATTCACAAAGGATCTCATCCAAATAAGATAAATGGGTAGAAATAATTCATGCTTCACATTTTAATATTTATTTAATTTAATAACATTTATGTATCTAGCTCTATCCATATTGCACATAGTCTAGATTAACAAGTATGACTTGCATTTCTATTCTTTTTTAAGAGAATACATAATACACTATATAAGCTAACAACATTGATATAGAGTGATTACATGCTCATATCAACTAGCATCATGATATACGAACTTATTAAATCAAGCACATAGTTTCAAATGAGGTACATTATTTTACTTCACTAGAACACTTTCTCAAGTTAAATTATACAATCATGAAGTTTTTTGAGATAAAATTAGCTATCAAATTTATATTATGTAAACATATTATAATTAAATCAATTTGTTGGTTAATATATAGATCTATGCATCAATTATTTGTACCTCCTTTATTAATCAATTATGAATTTCATTAGTAATTGTGCGGATCACCGACATACTAAAGTGTACCTAGCCTATGGACTATAATTTGTGATCCCTCCCTACATGTTATGTCATCAAATCTTACTACACATCCTTATTTTACCTCTTCTATTATATCACATGCCCCTAATATTGAACTTTTCATCACTTCCACCCTAAATAAACTAAGAACCATGAGTGAGAGTAAAAATCATACAAAGAAGGTTATGTCAAATATAAAATGTAATCTAAACCTCCTTGAGGAACCCTAATTTAGGGTTTTAGGTTTATGTTTTAGGGTAAATAGCCTATTTTAGGTTTACGTAAATTAGGGTAAATAGGGTTTTAGGTCCAAGGATTAACCTGTGTAAATTAATTTTTAGGGACCTATGTAAATTTTGTAACCTAGGGTTTCTAGGGTTTTGATTTCTAAGTTAAATGTGTCCAATTTATGTTTAGTTTTAATGGAACCTTTTCAATTTACAATTTATATTTCTTTATTTTCTTGACGTTTTTGGTTTTTTAAATGCAATTAAAAACTATAAAACATTGAACTAAAACACACTAAACAAACAAAAACTGAATACTAATTACAAAACAAAAAAACAAGATATAAAGGAAAAAAAAGGAAGAATTCAACCAACCTGGAGGTCGATGAGGTCAGTTGTGTCGATGGGAGGAGGTGGTAATCAAATTTTTCTTCAATCAAGGCCTTTGAAATGAGTATGCAATCTCCTTTATTCTTCTCTAGCATGGACTAAAATGGTGAGGAAAAATGAAATATAGTCGCTTATTAAAAAAAAATACTTTCACAAAATGCGTACGCGTTTTTGGTTCGCATACCCAAATTTGAATGCATACACATTCGGATTTAGGCTTGGGTACCCGATCTGTAATGCGTATGCATTTTTTTGAAAATGCATGCATGTTTCCTGTGAAACCTTTTGTTTTGCCTAAAATTTCCCCTCTTCGTGTACCCAACTTCTTGCTTTTACCCTATATATATTTAAATAAAGCATAAATCACTATAAGACATATATAAAATCAAATATCATCACCTATGTCTCTAGATGAATGAGGAATGTCAACCTCATCCTCTCTGGGGGGCATCGAGGATGTGTAGCCTCTCTTTGATTTTGAGTGTTGATGTCTACTATAGCTACTACCTGTGATCTAGTTCTATAAGTATGTGAGGACTCTCCATACTCATATTGATCCTTAGTGGCTCCCGCTTCACCCTTACCCAGAGGTGGCTCTTCCTCATCATAATAATCCTCCTCATCCTCCTCATCCTCCCCTTCCTCCTAGTCCTCATAATCAGGATTGGCCTGAGACTGGTACTCCTCATCAATAACATCTATAAAAATATAAATATCTACTAGCCTATACCGTACCTCCTTTTCTCTCTCCTCTGGCTCATCACCCTCTCTGCTACAAGCTCTACATCACCTATAAGGAAATCCGTGTGGAAGATAGGAGATGGTCGTGCATATGACCACCACTCTTCGCGCTTATCTATGCTACCGACATCATCAACATCAGATGCTAGCGGTTGATCGTGATCTAAATCATTGGAATCACTCTCACAAACATGATCTATTGTCAGTCAAATAGTATTATTTGGCCTCTGGGAACTCTACACTAATCTTCTAATGAAGGGGCATGCCCTCGGTGGTGTTTGTAATTGTCCAAACTATTGTATGACTCACTTGTAATAGAATGGTTGTACAACATAGTCATGCCTCCCAACTAGATACCTATCCATCTGTATCCTTCTCAACTGTCCTATGGGATCTGGCCACTATACAATGAGTAGATAAGGTCTCCAAAGGCTCTCATCCTCCTCTAGTTGGTCAAATCTCACCCTCCAAAAGTGTAAATCCCCTACTGCCACAAGCATCGCAAAGGATAGTCGAATGCTTGTGGATATCCAGCCGCTATAGTACAAGGGTATCTGATAGGCCTAGTACATGTGATATGCTCAAGGAACCACACTTGTAGAAGCATACAATTGACCATACTATCAATATCTCAAAATACAAACTAACCAAGATCATAATACAAGTGTGCTAGAATGCAGCAACCACATGCATAGACTATCCTCTACTCATACATCCCTCCTATCAAGTGTACCAGTCCTCCATCTAAGTGTGTCACTCTTCCATTTGGATTGAGAACCAGTGCCACTTTGTGCATCATAATCTATCTAACCATAGGAGCTCATGAATACAGCAGTATAGGAAGCTCGATTCGTGCTCTAACCCTCTCATCATGTATAGGACCACCTAAACAATACTACATGTCTCTCTTCTTCTCCTGAAATGTCTGATCCTCCTAGAAATATACCCACTCTCCCCAAATGGGAACATAGAGGATGCAGTGTACGTCCTCGAGAGTGATCATCATTTCCCTGGTGGGAAGATGAAAGGTACAAGTATTGGCATCCCAATGCTTACACAAATCCATAAGCATGGCATCATGGTATCTCATGGGTGGCATCAGATATGCCCAATAGATACCCATTGACTGTAAATGATCTACCTCTACTGCTAATAGTGTTGGAACATGATCTCGTAGAAATGTGAGTTGCCTTCCCCCTAGCCACTGTCATGACCGGGTGGGAACCTATCAAAATCATTATAAAATACTTTAAATTTCATCTAAACTCTTCAATTTTTATAGATTTCATCATGCATGTGTGCTAAAGTAAATCTAGTGTGCTTTTCTAAAGGCCCTAGACACTTTAGAACCCTTTTTGGACATTTCCCAAAGAAACGAGACACTTCACGAAGAATTGGGACACTTCGCGAAGGAATGGGACACTTTGCGAACAAAAGGGACACTTTGCGAACAAAAGGGACACTTTGCAAACAAATGGGACACTTTGTGAAAAAGGGGACACTTCATGAACTCTTTTTTCCAAGAACCCTAAATTAACCTTTCCTTCAACATAAATCACTAACTTATTATAATCTCACAAGGAAAAAGTTGTAGAATCGACTCAACCCATGAAACAACTCATTGCGTACCACCTGCTCGTGAAGATCATCCAACCGTGAAGGAGTGTAATCCTATCTGCTCAGCATGTTCTTCTCCCACTCATCACTATCAAGCTACACGAAGGTAAAATTAGTAGTAAGTGACAAGTTACTTTCTTCTCCTTCTTTTCCTCACTTTTTATTTTTACACATTAATATACGGTTATTTTCTTTTCTAGAACTTATAATATAGCCATTCTTCAAATCAACATAACGAGAGCTAGGTAATCCATTTTCAACACTGTCTAATGCATTGGAATCTTGATTTTGCACTCAACATCATCATCTGTCTATTGTCATGTGGCATGGTACTTGGAAATGCCCAATGATATGATGTTTCTTATTTGACATGGATAGAATTCTACTTTGATTCCACCTTCATAAAGAAATAAAAATAAAGGGGGGGCATACATCTACCCTTGAATCAGATTCCTAGGAGTTAGACATAAGGATTTTTGGGTAGTTAATGAATTTGTGTTGCAGGATGCGGTTCCTAATGCTGTGGTTGTGTAGATAACTATACTAGGGGCTTTGTTCTCTCATCTTTTGAATGAGTATCCTTTTATGTAATAAGTTGCATTGTTTAGAGTCTTTCAGCTTACATATGCACATAGAGTCATATGGGCACTAAAGTGGGGGCCAAATGTGTCATAGAAAATTGGACCCTCTTGCAAAAAGAGACAATCTCACACATAATTAGACCCACTTTTTAGTCCCTTTACATCATTTACCTTTTAAAACGGCATTTATAGGCCCCTTTAGATCCATTAATTTTGATCTAGAGGCCCTTTTTACCTAAGAAATCACATAAAACCTGACAAACAACATTTAATTATATCCTATCCCGAAAACCCACATTCAAATAGTAGTAGTGGGACCCATTTTCCACCTTGGCTGAATGAGTCGCCTCTAGTGGGACCCATTCACCAAGGGTGGTGAATGACTCCCCTTTGAGGGAAAATTCAAATTTGAGTGGGAATTTAATCATTTTAACTTTTATTTCTGGTGAATGTTGGCCTCTTAGTTCTAATTAATGGTAAAATAAGGTGTTGTTGCTTATAAATACTCATTTTAAGTCATTTTTGTACATATTTTTATCATCTTTCTTATCTCTTTGTCATTCTTCAAGAGAAATTCATAAATTCAAGTCTTCTACAACAAGTTTCATCAGCAAAAGTTGAAGTTTTAGAATAGAAAACTAGGGTTTTTTCAGGTCTTGAAGCTCAATTTTCTTATCAAGATTCAACAATGGAAAGGGTTGATGATGGATGCCTATGGTGAATCATGAAGAAATCTAGGGTGAAGAGGTGCAACTAGCCACTAAATCACACCTAAGGACTTGGTTTCCTATTGATTTCATCTTCCATTTTTCACTCTATCTTCATATTAAGGCTTGCATTTTGTTTACTTGTCCTTTGCATGTCATTTGATTCCTATTTTTCATGTGTTGTAAGGTTTCTATGGTTTGAGATCTAGCATCACACTAGCCATCTTTGCATGTCTTCTTCTAGATCAATAGAATAGGATTTTTGGTTATGATTAAGACTTTCCTAGTCTTTGACACATTTAAGTCTAGGGTTTATTCATATTTTCTCTCCATTCAAGGTTTAATTACCCAACTAGGGGTTTGACTAAGGAAAACCCCCTATTAGAAAAATAATTTTAAGCTATTTTGTAGGAATTCTTTGAAATCCAAGATCGGGTTTTCGTCAGAAATTTTTGTACACGTGACAAGGTGCAGGCCAAAACTTTGAGATTATAGAAATCTAAAAGTGGACTGATTCACCATGCTTTTTGAATGAGTCCCTCCTGAAGTGCAAATTTGAGTCAGATGCAGATCTAGGTCCTCAACTATTAGAAACAACTTTTGTGCATAAAAAGTCTTCATCTCGCATTGATTTGCCCAAGGTGGCGAATGAGTCCCAATTAACTCAAATTCAAGATTCATCCATTTTATAGATTACTTTCCAGTCTTCTTCAGTTTTCCAGGTGCACTTAGTCTGAGAAATAACCTTCTGTTTAGTTTAATTTGCATTATCATTCATTCTTTAGAGTTTCTTTGCAAACAACACTGTGTTTTCAAACATAGCATAGATTTTAGATTTGCTTTCATTTGCATTCATTTAGAGTTGCATTTAGTTTACTTCATTTATCTTAAACAATATCTTACATAGCATAATTTGAATGAACCCTATAAAATTTTTGGCCTAACTCTCTCCTTTTAGGTGAAAAACCCTATAAGAGTTAGAGAAGTTCTAAGAGAAAAATTGACGGTTCAAGAGTTTTCATCATAAGTTTTTTGAGATAGGAATTGATATTTAGTTTTTTCGAAACTCGTGTTGGAATAGATTCAGAAGAATGTTCATCTTTGGCCTAGCGTAATTGTTTTAAATGTGAAAGATGTAGATTTATTCCAAATAATTATTAGGTGGCTGTGAATTTCATCTTGTGGTCGATTCCTATTGCAGCTTCACCGATTTTAAATTCGAGGATGATGAGTCAATTAAGAGGCTATTATCTTGCATTTGAGGCATTGGTATTTTCTCCCTTCAAACCTGTGAATGATTTATCTATTGCAATGAATTAATTTGTTGGAGGTTGTGTGATTAAGGAATGTCTTGCCTCTAAGATCTATTCCTTCCTGAGGGCATGATTTTATATTGAATAGGCCTCTATGAGGTAGAATTTTGGTGAAGATTGATTGGAGACCAGGTGTGAAGGGAAGACTCTCTGTGACTTGGAGACCCAATCACCTCTTTGAAAATTATGTATCCCATCTAGAGGTCTATTTTCATTACAGGTTGGGAATTTCTAAAGTGGAGGCCACAATTTCCTTGACAGAGGTTCTATTTACCCATGCTTGTTTTAACTACGATTATTGGCTTGTGTTTCCTAGCCCATGTGGCTCCTCTGGTTCTGTGTGTGATTTACCCCTATAGAAGGTGGGAAGAATTTTATCTGTAGAATGCATGATTTAGGCAATTTTTGAGTTTTGGTATGTTTGGTAAACCCTAGCCACCCACCATCTATAGGTAGGTGGCCTGCCATAGGAACAATCTTCTACTTGAGGCTTGAATTTTTTCTTGAAGATGGTAATTTGGATCTGCTCAAACCCTACCAACATTATTTATTTGACTAGCTATTTGGAGGTGTAGAGAATTTTTCAAACTTTATAATTTATAAAGTTTCCCCTAAATATTTAGGGTTCTCATCTTCTACACAGCATTTGAAGGAGGGCCCACGTTGCAGATTCAAAGTAGTTCATAGAAACTTTAGTCCCACATTCTCCAGGTGTGGGAGTCATTTTATGTTCATATACAACTCTTCACCTTTGATTTTTGTGACCATGTCTGGTGATTTGTGGTATGTATGTTGTTGTGTTGTCTAGATTTGGTGGATTTTTCTTAGTGTTGGCATGGAGATAAGGTAATGGGCCCCACCAATTTTTACACCAAATCAGGTTTTTATAACCATCTTTGAAAATTTTGAAGAATTATCAATTATAATGGTTTCTTTGGAGAAAGGGAACTTTAGGCAATTGAGTGATTTTATTCTCACTCATCTTAGTGAGCAAAATCTATTTCCATATTTGTATAATGAAGTTCCCATTCTAGGCACATATAGTGGGTATATTATTTGGAAAGCATATAGGGCTAGAGTCTTTAGAGTTATTTTTTACATATAAATGATGATGACCTTTTAGATTCACTTGTTCATTTTGAGTGCCCTTGTGCTCTTTGGAATTAAATTCAAGAATCATATGGAGATCATGATACTCCATCATGATCCTCTTTCCAATACCAATGTGCATCTTTATTCTTTAGAGAAGATAAACCATGCTTGTGATCCTTTAGATGTTTTTTAGACTTTAGATGAGATTGCAGTTGCTTCAAAGGTTCTTGATTCTTTGTTAAATATAGTTGATCCACCTTCATTAAGTACTTCCATCATTCCTAAGCAACATGATTCTTATTGTCTTCCTAATTGGGATTCTTATTTTTCAAACATTGGGACCCGTTTCTCGTGGAATCTCACATTTCAGACTTGGAAGACACATTTGAAGGATTAATTTTCCTATTTTATGATAGTTGTGGTACATTTTTTGTCACTCCATCATTGTCTTTAGAGAATGTTCAAAATCAGTTTCTAGTGGTACCTTATTTGTCCCCTTCTATTATGATTAGGCATATTCCTAATTGGTTTCTAGCGTCATCTTCCAAGGCCTTGGTGACACATGAGAAAAAGTTAGAGACATTATCATCCTACATTTGGATTTCACTTGCTAATTCCTATCCAAAATGGGAAGCATTCCTACATTTGTACTTAGTTTTGTTTCATCCAAAAGGGAGACAAGTTGTTTGTCAACATTGGATCATGTTTTTTCTTCAAGAACTTACCATTTCTACAAGACATTATTGATCATGGGGGGATATGTAGTCTCCTTTGTTCCTTCCTATGGGAGGATCATTGATTGTATATATATAATGTATGTACTCCTTGGGGGGTGTTATTGAGTCCTACATCCATGCATCTTGTTTTTCTTTTTCTCTCTTTTGGAGAGGGGTTTTTTCCAATAGGTTTTTTCTCCTTTTCTCTATTTGTGAGAGATTGTATTTCATTTTTCATAATAATCTCCCTCATTTTTCACTTAATGGGGAGTTTTAGTGTGTTAATTTTAACATAGGGATAATTAGTTTTACTTGTATCGGGTAGTTTTACACCCATTTCATTTTTCACGCCTTTAAAAGGCTATACATTATGTATTTTATCTCATC
>VDFB02281492.1:891441146-891457287 GCA_007258455.2 Sequoia sempervirens
TTTCCTATGGATGAGGAAAAATTATTTCTATAAGCCCAAAGCACATAAGATAGTTGTGTATGCCAATCTCTATGATGCTTAGTAATAGTTTTCTTAAGGATTTGTTCAAGAAGCTTATTAGTATTTTCAGCTTGTCCATTGGATTGTGGATAATATAGTGTAGAAAAGTGATGTTGAATGTTGAATGTTTAAAGGAATTTATGAACTTTGTTATTTTTAAATGGAGTTCCATTTTCTGAAACAATTGTGGAAGGGAGTACAAAGTGAGCAATTATGTGATCCAAGATGAAATAAAAAATTGCTTCAGCAGTTGTAGAACAAAGATGAATAGCTTCCACTCATTTCATGAAATAGTTCGTTGTAGTTATGATAAACGTATGTCCAACAAAAGGTGGTGAAATTTTTCCAATAAGATCCAATCCCCATACTGAAAACAACCAAATGGGAACATTGGCATGTAGCTCAGCAATAGGAGTGTGAATCAAATTGCTATTCTCTTGACATTTGTGACATGTTTTAACATAGGTGAAACAATCCTTCTCCATGTGTCTCCAATAATAATCCATACAGATAAGGTTTTGCACTAATGAACAACCTCCAAAATGACTACCACAGGCACCAGCATGAGCCTATTCAAGTGCTAAAGGGATTTCAGAATCTCTAAGAAATCATAATAGGAGACCATTAAGTGATATTGTATACAATGCATTTGCAAGGATTACATATTTAGTCACGAGTTTACGTAGAATCAAGATTCGATTATTCTTTGTGGTAGGTTCGGGAATGGTACCATCTTTCAAATAGTTGTATATTGTATCGTACCATTCACAGGAAGCATCTTGAGTTATTGCCAAAAGGTCTTGTAATGGAGTACCGATCAAGGGTTTCATGATGGGATGGATAATAAAGGTGAAATCAGTAGAAGGATCATGTGGGGAGAGGAGAGAAGATGCACTCACCATTGCATCCACATGTCGATTATCTTTTCACAGGATGTTATCAATGGTGAACGAGTCAAATTTTTCTAATAGCCTCATTATAAGATCCTTGTATTTTAATAATTTTTCATGTTTAGTTTGATATGTATCATTGATTTGTTTGATGACCAATTGTGAATCACCAAAGATCTTGATATGTTTAGCGTTTAAAGATAAAGCAGCTTGTAATCCTACAACCAAGCCTCATACTCAGCTGTATTATTTGTGCATAGGAAATTTAATCGATAGGATAAGGGAATAGGTTTTCCATCAGGTGGAATAAGTACCACTGCAGCACCAGAACCAATTTTACACTTAGATCCATTGAAAAATAACTCCCATGGTTTAATGTTAGTGGTTAAGACATGATCATTAGGAAAGGAACTAGAAGTAGGTAAAGCAAAAGGAGGAGCGTTAACTAAATGATCAGTTAAGGCTTGTCCTTTAATTGCTTTTTGTGAAAAAAATTTAAGGTCAAACTCAGTTAACATCACCCACATAGGTAAGCGTCCTGAGAGTTCTGTTTTATTGAAAAGATATTTAAGAGGATCAAATTTTGTGACAACTTGTATTTCAACAGTTAGCAAATAATGTCACAACTTAATAGTAGTGAATACAAGAGCCAAACATTGTTTTTCAATTGGTGAATATTGTGTTTCATAATCAAATAAAGTGCAGCTAATATAATAAACAGGGTGTTCTTTACCATTATCATCATTTTGAGCCAACAATGCTACAAGAGCATGGGCCAATGCGGCGATGTACAAAATAAATGGTCTATGTGGCACAATAGGTTGTAAAATAGGTGGATTGGCTAGATATTCCTTGAGACTCTCAAAAGCCTATTTACAATCCTCATCCCATTCAAAAGGGATACCCTTTTAAGGAGATGTGTGAAAGGTATTGTGTGATCGGCTAAAGATGTAATGAAATGATCTAGATAGCTTGAATTTGACCTTGTGACATGTGCAATTGAGAAATATTCTTGGGAGGTGGCATATTAATAATTGCATCAATTTTCTTGGTGTCCACTTCAATGCCTCTGTGAGATATGACAAACCCAAAAAATTTACCACTATCTATGCCAAAGACACACTTTTTTGGATTTAATCACATGTTGTATTTACATATTCATTCGAAGATTATACGAAGGAATTTTACATTGTCTTGTCGTGTTAACGATTTAACTAGGATATCATCGTCATAATCTTCCAAAATTTTGTGAATGTAATCATGAAATATTAATGTCATTGCATGTTGATAAGTTGCATTGGAATTCTTTAGACCAAAGGGCATCACAACCCAACAAAATGTTCCCCAAATAGTTGTGAAAGTTGTTTTATATTTATCTTGAGGGTTAATAAGGATTTGATTATAACCAAAAAATCCATCCATGAATGACAATAAAGCATGTCTAGCAATTGAATCCACAATCATGTCTATATTAGGAAGCGGAAAATCATCTTTTAAAGAGGCTTTATTCAAGTCTCAAAAATCTGTACATATCCTAATATGATCATCGGGCTTAGCAACTAAAACAATGTTTGAGATCCAAGGAGAATAATCAATAGGTCAAATAAATCTAACATCAAGGATTTTTTCAAGCTCCTATTTAACACGCAAGGCTACATTAGGATGCATTTTTAGAATCTTTTGACGAATAGGTTTAGCATTGTTAGCAAGGACAATGTTATGCATCACAATTTTTTGGGTCAATTCCTAGGATGTCAGAATATTTCCAAGCAAAGATGTCAGGAAAATCATGAAGTAAAGTGGTAGTATCTTCTTGTTCTTCATCAACATGACACTTCCCAATCTTAATAACTTTATCTTTATTAGTAATGTCCATTAACACATCAATTGTATAGTCTAAAGGGAGTGCATTGGATTTAGAACTTTCAAATTTAGGAAATTTTTCAGTGATATCACTTGCTTCTTGCTTGATAATATTCATGGAACAAATAATGGTTTTCTTGTAAGTAGGAAAGGATGGGTAATCATAAATGCCTAACATTTGTTTCAAAGCCTCATCACTGTTGACATACTCCCATGAAGGTGGTAAGATTATATCAAGAAAATCAGGATGTTTGATTGTAAGTTTGTGTTGAGGGTGGCATGTTATAGCATTAATGTTCAAGGAGGGTTGTTGAGTAGCTTTGGTCACTTTAGAAAAAGAATATCCCAATCTGATTTTCATTTCTTGTGCATTAGGTTCTATAGGGATAGAAATACCTTGCTCATGTTTTCCACACCCTTTTCAAGTATATCCTAATTGTTTTAAAAATTTATAGCCTTTTCCATAAAGTCGTTCCATTTCACAAAAAGTAGGTGGGGATTGGTAATCTATCTCATCAAAATTTGTTGTATATGCTGCATTGTTGTCTGAATTATAGGAGATAGATGTTTGAGAAGATTTTTCAGAATTTTGAGTGGACATGATTGTTGGTTTATCTTGTTTCTCATTTTTCTTGTGTATGTATTTACCCATAAATGAGGGTGTGAATTCTAAGGATCCCCAATCATCACTAAATAATTTAGATACTGATTCCTTATCATTTTGCTCAATTTGAAGAGGATCTTTATTTGATGTTGGAATTAATGTTTTCAAAGGACTTGTCACCTCTTTTTCAAGGTGCAAGCAAATTTTAGGCTCGAGATCTATTTCAATTTGATATATGTGATTGTTATAAACATATTTCAAGAGACAATGAAGGGTGGAAGGCACAACATTCATCTCATGAATCCATGGCCATGAAATAACCAGCAATTATCATAAAGGCATCATGTTGATTACGCAACTCCAAAGGAGGGAGCTCATGTTGATAGAAGGTAATGTCAAGATTCTTTTTGTGTATGAGAACTACCACATCATTCAGAGTGGTACCAGCAAGAATTGTGATTTGGTTTAAGGCGGATTGAAGAATATTGTGATAATTTGGTGAGTTTTGAAGCAAATCCCAAAAGGAAATTTTGGCTGAAGTATTCTTTAATTGTTCCACAAGATCATACTCCTTTGTGTGTGGGCTATAGCGAGGAGCACTAGGCAGATTGGGTAAAGGTAAAGAGGGTGGGGTTGGTTGTGGAAATTGTGGGTTGTTTCGGGTGTTATATGTATGAGTAATAGTATCATTACTAGATTGTTGGGATACATAGCCATTAGGGGGATAGAGGGTGTATCGAGGTTGATTAGAGGGATGAAAGGGATGTGAGGGTGGGTAAAAAATGAGTTTAGGTTGAATTACATTAATGTCCTTAATGTTAGAAGTCTCACAACAAACCAAAGTAGATGAGTTAGGTGAGATGGAGTCTTGAAGTGACTCATCTATCACATGCAAATCATCATGACTAAAAGTTTTGAGATGTAAATTATCATCAACTAGTTTAAGAGAAGCATCAGAGGTTGTAACTTTTGGTATCGGAAGGTGGTCTCCACAAACCTTAGCGGATAGCGTATGCGAGATGAAGTCTTGGAGAACTTCATCTAACAAAGAAAAGTAATCACTACTAAAAGGTTTAGGGGATAAGATATCGTTAATTGGTTTGGGTTTCTCATGAAAAGAATTAGAGGATGAAGTGAGTGAGAAGATGCCCTTAAGGGCTTAATCTAACTTATCAACATCATCATTACTAAGTGGCTTGGATGAGATGTTATTTCTAAATTGGATCATTTGTTCAATTGGATCAATGGATGTGTTTTTTGATTGGTTGTTTATATTTGCTAAAGTCTCCTCAATGTAAGCTAGTCTAAAAGAACTACGAAATAGCACTAAAAATGGAACTTGCAAAAATCTAATACTATCCATAAATGCCATAATGTAAATAGAAACAAATGAACTATAATAGAAAGATAAGTAGAGAAAATAGAAAGATGCAATGTAGGAAATTGAAATATGAAAATGTTAATGCAACATTGTAGAGGGACTGATTCACCCTAGGTGGCGAATGAGTCCCAGGAGATTATTTTTTTAAGATTTTTCTAATTTTTTTGTGTTTTCTGAAGATTTTCAAATCTATAAAATGTAGAAATAGAATAGAAATACAAAATTTTGAAATTATTAAATGAAATTAAATGTAATAATGAGATCTAAATAATGCTTTTACTAATGCAATGTTTAAGAATCCTAAAAATGCAAAACAATGCAAAATGATGCAAAATGATAAAGTAATGAATTCCTAAGATGAAAATAGAAATGTAAATTAGAATAATCTTATGTTCAAAAGTTAGCTTCACCAAAATGAACTGTCGATTTTTGGCTCTTAGGACTTCTCTAACTCTTATAGGGTTTTTCACCTAAAATGAGAAAGTTAGGCCAAAAATGCTATAGGGTTCATTCAAATTATGTTATGTAAGATGTTTCCTAAGCTAAATGAATTAAAAAAAATGCAATTGAATGATCTAAATGAATGTAAATGAATGCAAAACTAAAATCTATGCTATGTTTGAAAACACAGTGTTGTTCGCAAAGAAACTCTAAAGAATGAATGGTAATGCAAATTAAACTAAATAGAAGGTTATTTATCAGAATAAGTGCACTTGTAAAATTGAAGAAGATTGGAAAACACTCTAGAAATTTGATGAATCTTGAATTTGAGTTGAGTGGGACTCATTCACCACCTTGGGCGAATCAGTCCCAGATTAAGACTTTTTTCTACACATAAGTTGTTTCTGACAGTCGGGGACCTGGATCTGCATCTAACTCAAATCTGCATTTCAAAAGGGACTCATTCACCAAGCATGGTGAATCAGTCCTGAACCGTAGATTTTTGGACCCAATAGGCTCTCTAGCTCTTAAAGGGTTTTTCACCTAAAAGGAGAGATATTAGATCCAAAAATGCTAAGGGTTCATTCAATTTATACTATGAATGATGTTATGATGCCTAAATGAACTAAAATAAATTCAATTGGATGATTTAAACTAATATAAATGAATGCAAAACTAAGTTTTAAACTATGTTTGAAAACACACTGTGATATGCAAATAATGAATAAATTGAAGAAAATATGTAGAACAGAGATAACAAGGATAAATTTGAGTGCACCTGGACAAATTCTGATGATGTTGGAATGTCTGGAATGCTAGATGATGTCACTGATTTTTCACAGTGGGACTCATTCGCCCTGGGTGGTGAATTAGTCCATCTACTGATGAAAAACTGTCAGGAAACAGTTTCTGATAGTCAGGATTCAAAACCTAACAAAAGTAAGATTTTCAGTCGTCAAGTGGGACTCATTCACCACTAGTGGAGAATCAGTCCACTCTTAGATTTCTAGAAAATCAAGAGACAACTTTGCAATACCAGATCTAGAAAAATTTGCTTGTTGGGTTGTCGAAGTCAATTCTATGGGAAATAGACAGAAAAATTTCACCAAGCTTGAAATAGTGATACATTGAATTGAAGCACCTAGTTGACTTGATTTCCACTTTTCAACACCTTTAAACTTGTTAAATCTGGAAACAAAAGGCTGCAAATACACATGCAAAGGGGAAAAATTGTTGAGGGTTAGCAAATAGGGGTTTGCCTTGGTCAAACCCCACTTTGGTAATCAAACCCAATAGAAATAAATGAAATGCAAAGGAAATGATAAATAAATAACATGAAAGTGTTACAAACTTACAAAGATCCTTGAATATGCAAGTCTGAAGTAATGTCAATGGTTGCTCCAAAGTGCTTGAATAATTTATTTGATGAATGTTGTAAATGCTTGAATGAATAAGTGAATGGATGGATTGATGGATAGATGTGTTGGATATGTAAAATGAGGTGAAAATGACTTATTTATACCTTCTTGTGCCTTAGTTACCATTCATACCTCATCACAGGATGACATCAAGTATAATTTTGAATAAAAACCTTAAAGAAATTTGAATTATTTTAAATTTTGGAGCCAAGGGGGACTCATTCACCACCCATGGCGAATGGGTCCCACCTAGGACTTGAATCTAGGTGTCAGGAAATAAATAGCATTTAATGTTATTTGTTGGGAGTATATTCAAGAATACACTTCAATAAAGCATATGAGGGCATAAAGGGGTCAAATAAGTCATAAGAAAGAGATAAATAAGGGGAATATTCCTAGAAACGTGTGAATCTTTATTACAAGACTTAACAAAACTTCAAAATAGGACTTGTTGATGTGTGAAAAGATGATTTTAAAGTTAATTATATTAAATAAATTCTAGAATAATGTGGAAATTTCCTACAACACTTCACAACACTTTCACAAGACTTCATTATTTGAATTTTAGTACCTAAATAAGCATGTTCAAGCCATGTTATATCATAAAATTAGAGCAAAATATGTCAAACATGATGAAAAAATACCTAGAGGGCCATGAAAATGAAAAGGAGCCATTTTTCTATGGCACAAGTCTGCTTTTAGATTTTTCCAATCTCAAAGTGATGTCCTGCACCTTGACACATGTACAATAATTTCTGATGGAAACCTGATCTTGGATTTTAGAGAATTCCTACAAATTAGCTTAAAATTGTTTGTCTAATGGAGGGTTTTCCTTAGTAAAACTCCTAATTGGGTAATTAAACCTTGAATGGAGAGAAAATATGAATAAACCCTAGCCTTAGATGTGTTAAAGACTAGGAAATTTTGAATCATAACCAAAAATCCTATTCTATTGATCTAGAAGAAGACATGCAAAGATGGCTAGTGTGATGCTAGATCTCAAACCCTAGAAACCTTACAACACATGAAAAATAGGAATCAAATGACATGCAAATGACTAGTAAACAAAATGCAAACATTAATTTGAAGATAGAGTGAAAAATGGAAGATGGAATCAATAGGAAACCAAGTCCTTAGGTGTGATTTAGTGGCTAGTTTCACCTCTTCACCCTATATTTCTTCATGATTCACCATAGGCATCCATCATCAACCCTTTGCAATGTTGAATCTTGATAATAAAAGTGAGCTTCAAGACCTGCAAAAACCCTAGTTTGTTGTCCTAAAACTTCAACTTTTGCTAATGAAACTTGTTGTAGAAGACTTGACTTTATGAATTGCTCTTGAAGAATGACAAAGAGATAAGAAAGATGATAAAAAGATGTGTGAAAATGACTTAAAATGATTATTTATAAGCAATAACACCTTATTTTCTCATTAATTAGACCTAAGAGGCCGACATTCACTGGAAATAAAAGTTAAAATGATTAAATTCCCACTCAAATTTGAATTTTCCCTCAAAGGGGATTCATTCGCCACCCTTGGCGAATGGGTCCCACTAGAGGGGACTCATTTGGCCAAGGTGGAAAATGGGTCATTCTATTGTTGTTTGTAGGTGGGTTTTCAGGATATGATATAATTAAATGTTGTTTGTCGAGTTTTATGGGATTCTTAGGTAAAATGGGCCTTTAGATAAAAATTAATGGGTCTAAGGGGCCTACAAATGTCATTTTAAAAGTTAAATGATGTAAAGGAACTCAAAAGTGGTGCTAATTATGCGTGAAATTGTATCTTTTTGCAAGAGGGTTCAATTTTCTATGGCACAACTCTCAAGGGAAGAAGGGCAGAATGGGTAGCTCTGATACCATGATGGTGGAGACCACTGAGCCCAAGATCACCATCTGCAATAAAAACCTTTACAAATATGAAAGAAGTAACATGTTATTTCACCAATGAGTGAATAAAATGAGATGAGATAAAATACATAATGTACAACCTTTTAAAGGAGTGAAAAATGAAATGGGTGTAAAACTATCCAACACAGGAAAAACTAATTATCTTTATGTTAAAACTTAACACACTAACATAATTGTATTACTTTTGCTAAAGAACTATCAAAATATCTTAGTGCTTTGGAAAAATAATGTATTCTTTGAAGTCCTTGGTTGAAGTTTGATTTCATTCATTTGGTAATGCTTCTCCAATAGAAGATGAAGCTCATGTATTCCTCTCTCCCAATGCATACCCCCCGAGTGAGCATATATTGGTGCAAGAGGAGGATATCATTAATAGCTTCCTAAATAAAAACTTACCTACCTTGTATTCAAACATAACTCCTACCAACCACTAATAGCTTTAAGAAACCACTCTCAAAAAAATATATAAAATCCTAATGAATCATTTATTTTTTAAAGAAAAAATATTAATTTCTATTGGCGAATCTTTCCTTTTTTTGAAAAAAATATTAATTTTATTGGTGATTTTTTACATCACTAAAATTTTATAAAAAAAAATTCATATCTTTAAAATAATAGGAAAATTCATTAATTATGATGGTGAATCTACCCAATCTAAAAATAATTCTCATGGAAAATTAGGGGTGCAAGGGTGGAAATTATCAATGGGTTGAAGGGGTAGACTATAATATTTAATTTCCACCATTGTTTTAAAAGATAATATAATGGCCCTTATTGTATTCTACAATGTAAAATGTACCCATGATCTGTAATTCTCATGGGGCTCAAAATTTATTTTAGATCATTGATCTAATGACCCGTGTTGTACTTTGTAAGTTAAGATTTACCCATAATCTATAATGCTCATGATATCCAAAATTGTGGGCCCCATGAGCATTATAGATCATGGGTACATTTTACCTTATGGAATATAACAAGGGCCATTAGATTATATTATAAATCAATAGTGGAAACTGAAGATTAGAAGTATGTTCGTAAAGCAACTAATAATTATGATATACTATTGGTGAATTAATATAGATTTCTACTATAATTTATAAAATTCAGGCTAATCTGACCTAATCATGTATTGAATATTATGGTGAATTTTTGAGTTAATTTTTTAATAAAATAAATTATTTGGCAATTTAAATAAAACTATAATAAAAAAAATTTAAATGCGGTGATTCAAGTAACGTTGTAGCTCAAACTATTAGCCAATTGGTGAATATTAGCCACTAAAAAAATCACTACTACCAACATAACACCTATGCATGAAAAATCCATATACCATCCTCCAAGTTCACCCACTCACCTTCACCAAAGGTCCATAAGACATATCATACCATCAATTGACATGTTGCCATCCTCCCACAAATGAACTCTGCTATTATTTATTCCTTGCCCATTACGTATACATAAAAATAATTCTAGTTCCCCTACCAACAATGACACTCCCTTGCCACAAAATATTTATCCATCTCATGCAAATGGAACTAGAAATACACATATTCACTTAGAAAAGTGTTATGGTCAAGGATTTAAGATCCTTTCTAAACAAGGTTTGGATACAAATAAGGAACATGAAATTCAAACTCTCTTAGAATAAACATCACATTATTTTATAACGGGACTTGGTTACCAAGGGCCTCCACCTTTGCATAAGACATTAGGGTATGTGCAGGATCATCATGGAAAAAATAGGCCCTTAAGTGGCAGAAAATTTAGAAAAAAATAGAGTTAGGCAACTTTACTTAAAAATTTGAATAAGTTATCTATATTATTTCAAAAATATGTAAGAATAGAATCTGTAGCAAATTGAATCTAGTTTCTAAACTACTACCTAGTTTATTTAAAAAAAAAAACTATTTGGTGAAAATTTGAAATTTCAATGCAGTAGTACTTAAATTTCAGGGAAAAAAATAAGAAGCAGGTGTCTGTCTAACAACCCTAACCACAATAAAATGATAATATTTTTTTATAAGATTTTAGATATAAGTAGATGACTCATGTCTCAATGTGATGCATATATTTTTGTAATTTATTTTCCAAGTAAATAATTAATTATGAATTTTTTATTACAACTTTTAAAAAATATAAAAACTTGTATGTTTGACCACCTTAACTTGGTCAAAACTTCATGAAATTCAATTTTTTTAATCCTATAGTATGCAAAGAATAGAATGTGACACATTTTTTGAATTAAAAAAATGTGATTTCTTTTGAAAGCTATAGATTTTTTTCAATCATCCTATCAATCAGGACTTTAATCGTAATTTGAATAGAAAATGAATAATAATAATTTATTAAATTCAAAGTAAAGCATAATTTAAATTGGTGGGAAACTGAGAATATCCTTTAAAATCCCTTTTCATTTCATCAATTTTGGGTTAAAAAAAAGTCATCAGCCACATACCCTACACATACCCATCATATCACCACTTTTTGGCCCATCATGATCCTACACATACCCATTCATTCAATCTTCCACCCCATCACCAGCATTAATTGTTCAAGAAGAGACAACCTACTCCCCACTCTGTATCCCTTGTTCAAGATAGAACATACATTATGCACACTTTTTAGGTTGGAATAAATCACTTTCCCACCTCCTTGTGAGAGAAGCTCTAACAAACAAATAAAAAATAATTCATCATTTGTGCATATCATCAAATTTTTGGGAATTCTACAGATGAGTGTTGTTCCTTAAAAATAAAATTGCAATAGTTAATTCAATTATATGACATTGATGTGGCATTTTTATCGTTCCATATGGGGTTTCCTAAGATAAATTAAAAAATATCAACTTAAAATTTTATGACTCAATGATAACATTTACATGAAAAAAACCTTTATAAACTTAAAATGACAGTCTTAAAGAAAGATAATGACATATCTTATATTAATAGCTCTAAGTAGGTGATGCAATATAGAATGGGTTATAAATACAAATACAAAATATTTGAAGTGATCGATATTAATTAAATATAGGCTTAAACTATTCCCTCTTTGCCATATATATACTTTTCTATATTAAAACCTAACAATACCATTAGTAAAAGCATAATCAACCTATTAAGTGGGAATGAGATCTAAGATTCAACAACTAACAAGTGAATTAACCTAGACAAATCTTTCATTTTTGGCTTAACATTAGAGAACAAGTAAACTAGGGTTTGATGATTGGCTAACTACCTCAAAGGAGAGCCAATCTACTAGGGTTTGGTTCCTTTGTTGCAAAAAGGGAATATTTTATGTGTGATTTAATAAGCCTAGTTGACATAAACCCTATATTTGAAATACGAAAAATTACGAGAATTGACACTATAAGAAGAAAATAGAGGGGAACCTATACATGGAATTTGAGCCTAAAATAGAGGAAAAAGGGCACTAGAGGAATTAGTCTAGGTGTTTGGAGGTCACCAGATACTAGATCACTCTAGCACAATCTACTCTCAAATCTAACTTGCACACACAAAAAGAGGGAAAAGGTTGTGTTGTCTAGGATTTTCCTCAATCAAAACCCAATTTTGGTGTTCCCACCTCCATAAAAAAATGATGATGGTATAAATCACATGCCCTAGGTCAGGTTGAGGCAAAGTAAAAAAAAATGACTATAATAAATAAATGACAATTGATAATGTTACCTTAAGCATGAATCCCATGTTGAAGTGATGTCACACCATAAGTTATCACAAAGAGTTGATGGATGATTAGATTGCCTTGAATAACACTCAAATTTGCATTCTTTGTTGGACTCAAGACATTTAGCTCATCTCATACAAGGAGAAATTGATGATTGATTGAAGATCCTGCAAGTGTTAGTGTTCACAATAATAAAAAAAACATGGAACATGAAACATCTTATACATAAACATGACTTTTATGATATGTCGTAAACATGGATTTTATTAAAAGAGTGTTGTAGATATTTTTCTTATTTTTCTCTTGAAATTGCTTTAATTTCATTTTTAATTTTCTTGAGAGATCAAAATTCATTAAATGTTCAAATGGAAGGAAAAGCTTATATTTATATGATTTTCAACATATTTCACATTAATCATCATGATAAGCCAGCAAAGGTCTTTAGATTTATGAATATATTAATCCTAACAATAAAGTATTAAATTTAAGACTAGATTCAAGAGGACAAGTGTGTTGGAGCATCCTAATTATCCAACCCTATTTTAATTTTTAAATATTCATTAAATAAATAAATAATTTCATTTCTAAAATTTTATTTTATTTTTCTGAAAAAGACAAAAAAATGGATAATAGATAACCATAATTAGACACAACCACTTGGGGGAGCCAAACACAATATCAATTGTGTAAACGATTATTCTAATCCTACTTCTTTGTACAATGACATCAAACATACCTGAAAACAGAAGCTTGATCTATTCTTTTTTAGGGAAGGTAGTCCCAACCAAGTCTCCATGCTAGCCTATGCCCAACTACCTACCAATCTTGTTGTACCATAGAAAAATGGACCTCTTACTTGACATGGGAATAATTCATGATAAAATGGACTTATTGAGGCCTTGATTTAGTGTTGTGAGGAATTTCATGCATCCACACTAGGTCTTGGACCCTTTCAAATGCATTTATCAATGTCTTGTGAAGTTGTTGTAGAGTCTTGTAACAAAATTTCACACTTTTCTAGACTTAATAAACATATTTTCCCCTAATTCAACATTATAAAATGTATTTAAATACATATTCACATCAATCTAGAAGGCTTATAAAATAAACTTAATGTTAAACTAGTGTTGTAATGTTTCTTGCACATTCACATTCATTCTTGCGCCTTTCTAGGTTGTGTGGATCTCATTTTAGTGTTGTAAAGTGTACTTAATTACACTTTCACATTTAATTTTATGTCCCAAGCCCTAATTGACTTTTACATCATCACTAATAGGCCCCTATTAACCCACATTGTGTATCTCGAGGCAATATTTGATAAAATACTTGACAAAGTTGCAATTTAAACCTTATTTCCTTATCTCATGGCATCTTAGCTATCAAAATGGCCCATGTAGGACCCAGCCACCATCCATGGAAAATTCATCCCATGGAGGTGGGACCCATTCTCCATGGGTGGCAAATGAGTCCCATTTGGCTCATTTTTTACCTTTGAGCGAGAAAAAGTGAAATTTAAGTTTATTATCTTTACATGCCAGCCTTAGGGATCTAAAAAATGGATAAACAAGGTGAATTGCCTATAAATATTGGTTTCTAAACCCTAAATCACATTCATTCTTCATTATTCATCAACCAATCTTCCATCTCAATTCAACCAAGTTAGGGTTTCATCATTGCAAATCATCAAGAAAGCTTCCAAAGACATTCAAGGGCTGAATCTTCCTTCATTTCCACAAACATCCAAGATCAATCATCATTGGAAGGTAATCAACTCCATTATTGCATGTTTCATTGCATTCTTTCTCTATTTTGGTTTAATTTAAACCTAAAAGGGGTTTAACCAAGGAAAACCCCCATGCCCTAACAATAAACATTTTCTCCTTCTTTCATTGTGTGTTTGTAGATTTAGTTATCTTGGAGGCTTATAAATCATGGAAGGTTTCATTTCAAATTCATTCAAGTCAGCTCTTCATTATTTAAGGAAAAATATCAACAAAAAAGTCACTTTCAAGCTTGAAAATTAGAGTTTCAGAAGCGGACACCTATAGAGCATCAAAGTGTAGATTGGGAGCTCTGGATCGCACTTTTGAATATTCAAAATTTCAAAAGTGGACTGATTTTCCATGGATGGTGAATGAGTCCCACTCCAAGGTTAGTTTCTGGGTTTCTACACTTTTAGATACCCTTTTATCAAAAACAGGTTTCAAAACAATTTTGTAGAACTAGAACCGATTCACCTAGAATAGCGAATGAGTCCCACCAAGCCTAAATTTTAGCATCAACAACATTCCAAATGTCATTTCCAGTCCTCATCCATATCCTAAGTGCACACTTTCAGTTTCATTCATTTTTGTTTCAGTTTTCCTTCATTTCTAAGTCTTTTTGCATTACACAAAGTGTTTCAAACAAGTCTCATTTCTTAGACCTTGCATTAATAAGTCATTTATTTTATCAGTTTAATACATTTAAACATTTCATCTAGGCACATAATAGCCATTTCCCATCCATTCTTACATTAATTTTGAGTGAAACATTGTGCATTTTGGCCTACCTCTCTCCTTTTAGGTGAAAAACCCTAGAAGAGCAAGAGAAACTTAGGGTGCCAAAATCCTTTGTTTCATTTGCTATGCAGAGAAACAATGCTCATACAATTGTCCTCTAATTAGCAGAAAAATAAAGAAGAGAAAACAAGGATGGAAATGAAATTCTAATTTGATTTTTTCCAAATCCCTCCACCTCCCCCAAATAGTGGATGACTCCCACTATTTAATTCCACTTTCCAAATGAGGTCTTCCTCATGTTATGCTTCAAAATGATCTAATTGACTATGCTAGGGGGAGTGAGTTCACAATGCAACTTCCCATTATGTCTGTAATCTTCTTTCAGAATGGATTATTTATGTCCACCCTTGAGAATGGCAGGTGAAATTTAGAACGTAGTCTATAATCAATTTTAAGATTATTTAATAAATTATTATATACTTTTATTTATTTATATTTGTATAGGATCAAATTTTCACCCCTTATGCAAATTCCCATTTCACACACCCTCACCTTAGAAAATCAAATCCAAAGGTGAAATTCCACACCACCCAACTACCTTCCATCCACTTGGGATGTGTCCTTTGTGTCAGTGAGAGAATATTTGTTAGGGACACATGTGTGACATGCAGACATCCATGTGGCATGTTTTCATCCTTGATAGATTCCTACATCTAAAGTTGGAAAGAACATTACACACCCAATTGGGGTCGAATTGTAACGTCCCTCGTCGACCAACCAACCCAAAAATGAGTTCTTCCTCATTATTCCTTCATATTCATACATTCTCACTTCATTTTGATCCTCTTGCAACATCTTAGCAATTCAATCTCACATTCTAACATCTCATTCACTCTCAAGAAATATTTTAGAACTCTGTTGCAGCAACAACACTCTATCAACTCCACATTGCAAGTGTGAAGCAAGACATAGAAGCATGGGATTAGAGTCTTGTGAGACCTCCCTTCATCACACTTGCGGTCATGGTGAATTTTACAAGTCTATGTCTCCTCAATTGGGTAGTGAGCTTTTGGGTGGAGGTGGTAATGTTTAGATTGTATCCTTTGTGATTTGGTTGAGTAGAATTGTATATTTTTGTAGTTTCTCTCTTTCCTCCCTTTTATCACATATTCTACTCTATTGCTTTATGGTTGTCCGTGGAGGTGGAAACACCAAAGTGGGGGTCTGACTAAGGCAAGCCCCTATACAACCCCAACAAATTTTCCCCTTCTTTTTTTTTTAGGTGAACATATGTGTGGAGCTAGCTAGCAAACAAGAAATTTTGTGAGATTATCTTCATCACCCTAGTTCTTGTTTACTTGCTTTATCATTTTAGTATCTATTTCC
>VDFB02281492.1:891457387-891718085 GCA_007258455.2 Sequoia sempervirens
AGATCGTTAATGAGATTATGGATAGCATATGAGAGTGTTATAAGACAACTCCGTCAAGTTGAGAGTGCATTATAGTTATCATAGACCTCAGCAGAGGTAGAGAGACTACATGCGGAGCTAGCATAGACATGGGCAGAGAGGGATTGGGTGGTAGAGGAGCGGCTTGTAGTCGTTGGTCGAGTATAGGGTCTGAAGTATGCACTTAGACTAGGAAGTTTGCGATCGCGGTCACACATGACCGTCTCATGATGCCTAGGGACTAGATCATGAGTTCTAGATCCCGAGGGGTCTAGCTCTCATAGACCATGATGACATTGTATATGATATGATGAGGTATATGTAAAAATTTGATATATATATATAGACATGGGTGAATTTGATGTTATAATGATGATGTTCTTTATGTGAATGTTAAATGTTATGTGATTAATTAAATAACCTTAGGAAAAATTATTTAATTAATGGCTACATGATTTAATAGGATTGATGAAATCTAATGTAAAACATATTTCAGTTTTAACATAGATACAACATTGGGAATGAGAAAAGAATGATGTTAAATTAAATACACTGATAAGGATCCAACTTAACACAACAAGAATGTGAATAGTATGAAACCTAAAGAAATTATAAAATGAATTGAAGTAATTACATTAGCGTTCAAGAAAAATACAAATTTAGTTGTTAGAACAAAGCAATGTGAAAGTTATCAAGGAACTTTAAATAGCACTGCTATATCAACCATACTATTCAAAAAGAGGGTTAAAGATAATACCAATGCAAATGTGTTGCATTATTGGGTTCCCTAAGGGGTGTTTTGTCAATTTGCATTAAGAGATAAGCACTATACCCATAATTTCTATCGACTATATAAGGTCCCAACCAATTAGGGCTGAACTTATCTTTATCTTCGTTGTCTGTACTAGCAATTCATTGATTTTCAATAAGAAAAAAATCTCCCTTAGAAAATGATTGAGAGATGAAATGAATGTTGTGTTTTTGTTGTAATTGTTTGATATGGTCTTGGAGATGTTCAAGAGCGTTAATGTGTTGTTCATCGAGCATCTCAACTTGTTTTAATCATTGATCTTTATAAGTGTCATCATAAAAAATATCTCAGAGATCAACTCGTAAAGTAGGAATTTATAACTCCAAGGGCATAATCGCATCAGTACCATAAACAAGGCTATAAGGAGTATTTCCTATGGATGAGGAAAAATTATTTCTATAAGCCCAAAGCACATAAGATAGTTGTGTATGCCAATCTCTATGATGCTTAGTAATAGTTTTCTTAAGGATTTGTTCAAGAAGCTTATTAGTATTTTCAGCTTGTCCATTGGATTGTGGATAATATAGTGTAGAAAAGTGATGTTGAATGTTGAATGTTTAAAGGAATTTATGAACTTTGTTATTTTTAAATGGAGTTCCATTTTCTGAAACAATTGTGGAAGGGAGTACAAAGTGAGCAATTATGTGATCCAAGATGAAATAAAAAATTGCTTCAGCAGTTGTAGAACAAAGATGAATAGCTTCCACTCATTTCATGAAATAGTTCGTTGTAGTTATGATAAACGTATGTCCAACAAAAGGTGGTGAAATTTTTCCAATAAGATCCAATCCCCATACTGAAAACAACCAAATGGGAACATTGGCATGTAGCTCAGCAATAGGAGTGTGAATCAAATTGCTATTCTCTTGACATTTGTGACATGTTTTAACATAGGTGAAACAATCCTTCTCCATGTGTCTCCAATAATAATCCATACAGATAAGGTTTTGCACTAATGAACAACCTCCAAAATGACTACCACAGGCACCAGCATGAGCCTATTCAAGTGCTAAAGGGATTTCAGAATCTCTAAGAAATCATAATAGGAGACCATTAAGTGATATTGTATACAATGCATTTGCAAGGATTACATATTTAGTCACGAGTTTACGTAGAATCAAGATTCGATTATTCTTTGTGGTAGGTTCGGGAATGGTACCATCTTTCAAATAGTTGTATATTGTATCGTACCATTCACATGAAGCATCTTGAGTTATTGCCAAAAGGTCTTGTAATGGAGTATTGATCAAGGGTTTCATGATGGGATGGATAATAAAGGTGAAATCAGTAGAAGGATCATGTGGGGAGAGGAGAGAATATGCAGTCACCATTGCATGCGCATGTCGATTATCTTTTCACAGTTTATCAATGGTGAACGAGTCAAATTTTTCTAATAGCCTCATTATAAGATCCTTGTATTTTAATAATTTTTCATGTTTAGTTTGATATGTATCATTGATTTGTTTGATGACCAATTGTGAATCACCAAAGATCTTGATATGTTTAGCGTTTAAAGATAAAGCAGCTTGTAATCCTACAATCAAAGCCTCATACTTAGCTGTATTATTTGTGCATAGGAAATTTAATCGATAGGATGAGGGAATAGGTTTTCCATCAGGTGGAATGAGTACTACTCCAGCACTAGAACCTATTTTACACTTAGATCCATTGAAAAATAACTCCCATGGTTTAATGTCAGTGGTTAAGACATGATCATCAGGAAAGGAACTAGAAGTAGGTAAAGCAAAAGGAGAAGCGTTAGCTAAATGATCAGTTAAGGCTTGGCCTTTAATTGATTTTTGTGAAAAAAATTTAAGGTCAAACTCAGTTAACATCACCCACTTAGGTAAGCGTCCTGAGAGTTCTGTTTTATTGAAAAGATATTTAAGAGGATCAAATTTTGTGACAATTTGTATTTCAGCAGTTAGAAAATAATGTCACAACTTACTAGTAGTGAATACAAGAGCCAAAAAATATTTTTCAATTGGTGAATATTGTGTTTCATAATCAAACAAAGTGCAGCTAATGTAATAAACAGGGTGTTCTTTACCATTATCATCGTTTTGAGCCAACAATGCTACAAGAGCATGGGCCAATGCGGTGATGTACAAAATAAATGGTCTATGTGGCACAATAGGTTGTAAAATAAGTGGATTGGCTAGATATTCCTTGAGACTCTCAAAAGCCTATTTACAATCCTCATCCCATTCAAAAGGGACACCCTTTTTAATGAGATGTGTGAAAGGTATTGTGTGATCGGCTAAAGATGCAATGAAATGATCTAGATAGCTTGAATTTGACCTTGTGACATGTGCAATTGAGAAATATTCTTGGGAGGTGGCATATTAATAATTGCATCAATTTTCTTGGTGTCCAATTCAATGCCTCTGTGAGATATGACAAACCTAAAAAATTTACCACTATCTACGCCAAAGACACTTTTTTGGATTTAAGCACATGTTGTATTTACATATTCATTTGAAGATTATACGAAGGAATTTTACATTGTCTTGTCGTGTTAACGATTTAGCTAGGATATCATCGACATAATCTTCCAAAATTTTGTGAATGTAATCATGAAATATTAATGTCATTGCATGTTGATAAGTTGCATTGGCATTCTTTAGACCAAAGGGCATCACAACCCAACAAAATGTTCCCCAAATAGTTGTGAAAGTTGTTTTATATTTATCTTGAGGGTTAATAAGGATTTGATTATAACCAGAAAATCCATCCATGAATGACAACAAAGCATGTCCAGCAATTGAATCCACAATCATGTCTATATTAGGAAGCGGAAAATCATCTTTTAAAGAGGCTTTATTCAAGTCTCAAAAATCTGTGCATATCCTAATATGATTATCGGGTTTAGTAACTGCGACAATGTTTGAGATCCAAGGAGAATAATCAATAGGTCGAATAAATCCAACATCAAGGATTTTTTCAAGCTCCTATTTAACACGCAAGGCTACATTAGGATGCATTTTTAGAATCTTTTGATGAATAGGTTTAGCATTGTCAGCAAGGACAATGTTATGCATCACATTTTTTGGGTCAATTCCTGGGATGTCGAAATATTTCCAAGCAAAGATGTCAGGAAAATCAAGAAGTAAAGTGGTAGTATCTTCTTGTTCTTCATCAACATGACACTTCCCAATCTTAATAACTTTATCTTTATTAGTAATGTCCATTAACACATCAATTGTATAGTCTAAAGGGAGTGCATTGGATTTAGGATTTTCAAATTTAGGAAATTCTTCAATGATATCACTTGCTTCTTGCTTGATAATATTCATGGAACAAATAATGTTTTTCTTGTAAGTAGGAAAGGATGGGTAATCATAAATGCCTAACATTTGTTTTAAAGCCTCATCACTATTGGCATACTCCCATGAAGGTGGTAAGGTTATATCAAGAAAATCAGGATAATTGATTGTAAGTTTGTGTTGAGGGTGGCATGTTATAGCAGTAATGTTCAAGGAGGGTTGTTGAGTAGCTTTGGTCACTTTAGAAAAATAATATCCCAATCTGATTTTCATTTCTTGCGTATTAGGTTCTATAGGGACAAAAATACCTTGCTCATGTTTTCCACACCCTTTCCAAGTATATCCTAATTGTTTTACAAATTTATAGCCTTTTCCATAAAGTCGTTCCATTTCACAAAAAGTAGGTGGGGATTGGTAATCTATCTCATCAAAATTTGTTGTATATGCTGCATTGTTGTCCGAATTATAGGAGATAGATGTTTGAGAAGTTTTTTCAGAATTTTGAGTGGACATGATTGTTGGTTTATCTTGTTTCTCATTTTTCTTGTGTATGTATTTACCCATAAACGAGGGTGTGAATTCTAAGGATCCTCAATCATCACTAAATAATTTAGATATTGATTCCTTATCATTTTGCTCAATTTGAAGAGGGTCTATATTGGATGTTGGAATTAATGTTTTCAAAGGACTTGTCACCTCTTTTTCAAGGTGCAAGCAAATTTTAGGCTTGAGATCTATTTCAATTTGATATATGCGATTGTTATAAACATGTTTCAAGATACAATGAAGGGTGGAAGGCACAACATTCATCTCATGAATCCATGGTCAGCCTAAAAGAAGATTATATGAAAGATCATGAGGCATGACATGGATAGAAGTCCCAAAGTGACCAACCCAACTGTAAGAGGCAAAGTGATTATCCCAAGTGGTTGCTTTGTTAGATTATCAATTCCTCGAATAGAAACATAATCAGGTATTATTTGGGATTTGTCAACATTTAATTGATCAAGGACACTCACACTACACACATTAAGGGAAAAGCCATTATCTATGAGAGCATTTCTGATACCTATGCGATTGAATCGAGCAATTATCATAAAGGCATCATGTTGATTACGCAACTCCAAAGGAGGGAGTTCATGTTGATAGAAGGTAATGTCAAGATTCTTTTTGTGTATGAGAACTACCACATCATTCAGAGTGGTACCAGGAGGAATTGTGATTTGGTTTAAGGCAGATTGAAGAATATTGTGATAATTTGGTGAGTTTTGAAGCAAATCCCAAAGGGAAATTTTGGCTGAAGTATTCTTTAATTGTTCCACAGGATCATACTTCTTTGTGTGTGGGCTATAGTGAGGAGCACTAGGAAGATTGGGTAAAGGTAAAGAGGGTGGGGTTGGTTGTGGCAGTTGTGGGTTGTTTCGGGTGTTATATGTATGAGTAATAGTATCAATACTAGATTGTTGGGATACATTGCCATTAGGGGGATAGAGGGTGTATCGAGGTCGATTAGAGGGATGAAGGGGATGTGAGGGTGGGTAAAGAATGAGTTTAGGTTGAATTACATTAATGTCCTTAATGTTAGAAGTCTCACAACAAACCAAAGTAGATGAGTTAGGTGAGATGGAGTCTTGAAGTGACTCATCTATCGCATGCAAATCATCATGACTAAAAGTTTTGAGATGTAAATTATCATCAACTAGTTTAAGAGAAGCATTGGAGGTTGTAACTTTTGATATTGGAAGGTGGTCTCCACAAACCTTAGCAGATGGCTTATGCAAGATGAAGTCTTGGAGAACTTCATCTAACAAAGCAAAGTAATCACTACTAATAGGTTTAGGGGATAAGATATCGTTAATTGGTTTGGGTTTCTCATGAAAAGCATTAGAGGATGAAGTGAGTGAGACGATGCCCTTAAGGGCTTAATCTAACTTATCAACATCATCATTACTAAGTGGCTTGGATGAGATGTTGTTTCTAAATTGGATCATTTGTTCAATTGGATCAGTGGATCTATTTTTTGATTGGTTGTTTATATTTTCTAAAGTCTCCTCAATGTAAGCTGGTCTAAAAGGACTACGAAATAGCACTAAAAATGAAACTTGCAAAAATCTAATACTATCCATAAATGCCATAATGTAAATAGAAACAAATGAACTATAACAGAAAGATAAGTAGAGAAAATAGAAAGATGCAATGTAGGAAATTGAAATATGAAAATGTTAATACAACATTGTAGAGGGACTGATTCACCCTAGGTGGCGAATGAGTCCCAGGAGATGAATTTTTTAAGATTTTTCTAATTTTTTTGTGTTTTCTAAAGATTTTCAAGTCTATAAAATGAAGAAATAGAACATAAATACAAAATTTTGAAATTATTAAATGAAATGAAATGTAATAATGAGATCTAAATAATGCTTTTACTAATGCAATGTTTAAGAATCCTAAAAATGCAAAACAATGCAAAATGATGCAAAATGATAAAGTAATGAATTCCTAAGATGAAAATAGAAATGTAAATTAGAAATTCTTATGTTCAAAAGTTAGCTTCACCAAAATGAACTGTTGATTTTTGGCTCTTAGGACTTCTCTAACTCTTATAGGGTTTTTCACCTAAAACGAGAGAGTTAGGCCAAAAATGCTATAGGGTTCATTCAAATTATGTTATGTAAGATGTTTCCTAAGCTAAATGAATTAAAAAAAATGTAATTGAATGATCTAAATGAATGTAAATGAATGCAAAACTAAAATCTATGCTATGTTTGAAAACACAGTGTTGTTGGCAAAGAAACTCTAAAGAATGAATGATAATGCAAATTAAAGTAAATAGAAAGTTATTTATCAGAATAACTACACCTAGAAAATTGAAGAAGATTGGAAAACACTCTAGAAAATTGATGAATCTTGAATTTGAGTTGAGTGGGACTCATTCGCCACCTTGAGCGAATCAGTCCCAGATTAAGACTTTTTTCTACACATAAGTTGTTTCTGACAGTCGAGGACCTGGATCTACATCTAACTCAAATCTTCACTTTAGAAGGGACTCATTCACCAAGCATGGTGAATCAGTCCTGAACTGTGGATTTTTGGACCCAATAGGCTCTCTAGCTCTTAAAGGGTTTTTCACCTAAAAGGAGAGATATTAGATCCGAAAATGCTAAGGGTTCATTCAATTTATGCTATGAATGATGTTATGATGCCTAAATGAACTAAAATAAATGCAATTGGATGATTTAAACTAATATAAATCAATGCAAAACTAAGTTTTAAACTATGTTTGAAAACACACTATGATATGCAAACAATGAATAAATTGAAGAAAATATGTAGAACAAAGATAACAAGGATAAATTTGAGTGCACTTGGACAAATTCTGATGATGTTGGAATGTCTGGAATGCTAGATGATGTCACTGATTTTTCACAGTGGGACTCATTCACCCTGGGTGGTGAATTAGTCCACCTACTGATGAAAAACTGTCAGGAACCAGTTTCTGACAGTCAGGATTCAGAACCAAACAAAAGTAAGATTTTCAGTCCTCAAGTGGGACTCATTCACCACTAGTGGAGAATCAGTCCACTCTTAGATTTCTAGAAAATTAGGAGACAACTTTACAACACCAGATCTGGAAAAATTTGCTTGTTGGGTTGTCGAAGTTAGTTCTACGGGAAATAGACAAAAAACTTTCACCAAGCTTGAAATAGTGATACATTGACTTGAAGCACCTAGTTGACTTGATTTCCACTTTTCAACACCTTTAAACTTGTTAAATCTGCAAACAAAAGGCTGCAAATACACATGCAAAGGGGAAAATTGGTTGAGGGTTAGCAAATAGGGGTTTGCCTTGGTCAAACCCCACTTTGGTAATCAAACCCAATAGAAATAAATGAAATGCAAAGGAAATGATAAATAAATAACATGAAAGTGTTACAAACTTACAAAGATCCTTGAATATGCAAGTTTGAAGTAATGTCAATGGTTGCTCCAAAGTGCTTGAATAATTTCTTTGATGAATGTTGTAAATGCTTGAATGAATAAGTGAATGGATGGATTGATGGATAGATGTGTACTGGATATGTAAAATGAGGTGAAAATGACTTATTTATACCTTATTGTGCCTTAGTTACCATTCATACCTCATCACAGGCCGACATCAAGTATATTTTTGAATAAAAACCTGAAAGAAATTTGAATTATTTTAAATTTTGGAGCCAAGGGGGACTCATTCGCCACCCATGGTGAATGGGTCCCACCTAGGACTTGAATCTAGGTGTTAGGAAATAAATAGCATTTAATGTTATTTGTTGGGAGTATATTCAAGAATACACTTAAATAAATCATATGAGGGCATAAAGGGGTCAAATAAGTCATAAGAAAGAGATAAATAAGGGGAATATGCCTAGAAAAGTGTGAATCTTTATTACAAGACTTAACAAAACTTCAAAATAGGACTTGTTGATGTGTAAAAAGATGATTTTTAAGTTAATTATATTAAATAAAGTCTAGAATAATGTGTAAATTTCCTACAACACTTCACAACACTTTCACAAGACTTCATTATTTGAATTTTAGTACCTAAATAAGCATGTTCAAGCCTTGTTATATCATAAAATTAGAGCAAAATATGTCAAACACGATGAAAAAATACCTAGAGGGCCATGAAAATGAAAAGGAGTCATTTTTCTATGGCACAAGTACACTTTTAGATTTTTGCAATCTCAAAGTGATGTCCTACACCTTGACACCTATACAACAATTTCTGATGGAAACCCGATCTTGGATTTTAGAGAATTCCTACAAAATAGCTTAAAATTGTTTGTCTAATGGAGGGTTTTCCTTAATAAAACTCCTAATTTGGTAATTAAACCTTGAATGGAGAGAAAATATGAATAAACCCTAGCCTTAGATGTGTTAAAGACTAGGAAAATTTGAATCATAACCAAAAATCCTATTCTATTGATCTAGAATAAGACATGCAAAGATGGCTAGTGTGATGCTAGATCTCAAACCCTAGAAACCTTACAACACATGAAAAATAGGAATCAAATGACATGCAAATGACATGTAAACAAAATGAAAACCTTAATTTGAAGATAGAGTGAAAAATGGAAGATGGAATCAATAGGAAACCAAGTCCTTAGGTGTGATTTAGTGGCTAGTTGCACCTCTTCCCCCTATATTTCTTCATGATTCACCATAGGCATCTATCATCAACCCTTTGCAATGTTGAATCTTGATAAGAAAAGTGAGCTTCAAGACCTGCAAAAACCCTAGTTTGTTGTCCTAAAACTTCAACTTTTGTTGATGAAACTTGTTGTAGAAGACTTGACTTTATGAATTGCTCTTGAAGAATGACAAAGAGATAAGAAAGATGATAAAAAGATGTGCGAAAATGACTTAAAATGAGTATTTATAAGCAATAACACCTTATTTTCCCATTAATTAGACCTAAGAGGCCGACATTCACGAGAAAAAAAAAGTTAAAATGATTAAATTCCCACTCAAATTTGAATTTTCCCTCAAAGGGGATTCATTTGCCACCCTTGGCGAATGGGTCCCACTAGAGGGGACTCATTTGGCCAAGGTGGAAAATGGGTCATGCTACTGTTGTTTGAAGGTGGGTTTTCGGGATATGATATAATTAAATGTTGTTTGTCAAGTTTTATGGGATTCTTAGGTAAAATGGGCCTTTAGATCAAAATTAATGGGTCTAAGGGGCCTATAAATGTCGTTTTAAAAGTTAAATGATGTAAAGGAACTCAAAAGTGGTGCTAATTATGCGTGAAATTGTCTCTTTTTGCAAGAGGGTTCAATTTTCTATGGCACAACTCTCAAGGGAAGAAGGGCAGAATGGGTAGCTTTGATACCATGATGGTGGAGACCACTGAGCCCAAGATCACCATCTGCAATAAAAACCTTTACAAATATGAGATAAGCAACATGTTATTTCACCAATGAGTGAATAAAATGAGATGAGATAAAATACATAATGTACAACCTTTTAAAGGCGTGAAAAATGAAATGAGTGTAAAACTATCCAACACAGGAAAAACTAATTATCTCTATGTTAAAACTTAACACACTAACATAATTGTAGTACTTTTGCTAAAGAACTATCAAAATATTTGAGTGCTTTGGAAAAATAATGTATTCTTTGAAGTCCTTGGTTGAAGTTTGATTTCGTTCATTTGGTAATGCTTCTCCAATAGAAGATGAAGCTCATGTATTCCTCTCCCCCAATGCATACCCTCCAAGTGAGCATATATTGGTACAAGAGGAGGATATCATGAATAGCTTCCTAAATAAAAACTTACCTACCTTGTATTCAAACATAACTCCTACCAACCACTAATAGCTTTAAGAAACCCCCCTCAAAAAAATATATAAAATCCTAATGAATCATTTATTTTTTTTAAAGAAAAAATATTAATTTCTATTGGCGAATCTTTCCTTTTTCTGAAAAAAATATTAATTTTATTGGTGATTTTTTACATCACTAAAATTTTATAAAAATAAATTAGAATCTTTAAAATAATAGGAAAATTCATTAATTATGATGGTGAATCTACCCAATCTAAAAATAATTCTCATGGAAAATTAGGGGTACAAGGGTGGAAATTATCAATGGGTTGAAGGGGTAGACTATAATATTTAATTTCCACCATTGTTTTAAAAGATAATATAATGGCCCTTATTGTATTCTACAATGTAAAATGTACCCATGATCTGTAATTCTCATGGGGCTCAAAATTTATTTTAGATCATTGATCTAATGACCCATGTTGTACTTTGTAAGTTAAGATTTACCCATCTATAATGCTCATGATACCCAAAATTGTGGGCCCCATAAGCATTACAGATCATGGGTACATTTTACCTCATGGAATATAACAAGGGCCATTAGATTATATTATAAATCAATAGTGGAAACTGAAGATTAGAAGTATGTTCCTAAAGCAACTAATAATTATGATATACTATTGGCGAATTAATATAGATTTCTACTATAATTTATAAAATTTAGGCTAATCTGACCTAATCATGTATTGAATATTATGGTGAATTTTTGAGTTAATTTTTTAATAAAATAAATTATTTGGCAATTTAAATAAAACTATAATAAAATTTTTTTAAATGTGGTGATTCAAGTAACGTTGTAGCTCAAACTATTAGCCAATTTTGGATTCCCAAATTTCAACTATTAGCCAATTGGCGAATATTAGCCACTAAAAAAATCACTACTACCAACATAACACCTATGCATGAAAAATCCATATACCATCCTCCAAGTTCACCCACTCACCTTCACCAAAGGTCCATAAGATGTATCATACCATCAATTGATGTGTTGCCATCCTCCCACAAATGAACTCTGCTATTATTTATTCCTTGCCCATTACATATACATAAAAATAATTCTAGTTCCCCTACCAACAATGACACTCCCTTGCCACAAAGTATTTATCCATCTCATGCAAATGGAACTAGAAATACACATATTCACTTAGAAAAGTGTTATGGTCAAGGATTTAAGATCCTTTCTAAATAAGGTTTGGATACAAATAAGGAACATGAAATTCAAACTCTCTTAGAATAAACATCACATTATTTTATAACGGGACTTGGTTACCAAGGGCCTCCACCTTTGCATAAGACATTAGGGTATGTGCAGGATCATCATGGAAAAAATAGGCCCTTAAGTGGTAGAAAATTTAGAAAAAATAGAGTTAGGCAACTTGACTTAAAAATTTGAATAAGTTATCTATATTATTTCAAAAATATGTAAGAATAGAATCTGTAGAAAATTGAATGTAGTTTCTAAACTACTACCTAGTTTATTTTATAAAAAAAAAACTATTTGGTGAAAATTTGAAATTTCAATGTAGTAGTACTTAAATTTTAGGGAAAAAATAAGAAGTAGGTGTCTGTCTAACCACCCTAACCACAATAAAATGATAAGATTTTTTTTATAAGATTTTAGATATAAGTAGATGAATCATGTCTCAATGTGATGCATATATTTTTCTAATTTATTTCCAAGTAAATAATTAATTATGAATTATTTATTACAAATTTAAAAAAATATAAAAACTTGTATGTCTGACCACCTTAACTTGGTCAAAACTTCATGAAATTCTTTTTTTTTAATCCTATAGTATGCGAAGAATAGAATGTGACGCATTTTTTGAATTAAAAAATGTGATGTCGTTTGAAAGCTATAGATTTTTTTCAATCATCCTATCAATCAGGACTTTAATCATAATTTTAATAGAAAATGAATAATAATTATTTATTAAATTCAAAGTAAAGCATAATTTAAATTTGTGGAAAGCTAAGAATCTCCTTTAAAATCCCTTTTCATTTCATCAATTTTGGGTTAAGAAAAAGTCATCAGCCACATACCCTACACATAACCATCATATCACCACTTTTTGGCCCATCATGATCCTGCACATACCCATTCATTCCATCTTCCACCCCATCACCAGCATTAATTGTTCAAGAAGAGACAACCTACTCCCCACTCTGTATCCCTTGTTTAAGATAGAACATACATTATGCACACTTTTTAGGTTGGAATAAATCACTTTCCCACCTCCTTGTGAGGGAAGCTCTAGTAAACAAATAAAAAATAATTCATCGTTTGTGCATATCATCATTTTTTTGGGAATTCTACAAATGAGTGTTGTTCCTTAAAAATAAAATTGCAATAGTTAATTCAATTATATGACATTGATGTGGCATTTTTATCATTCCATATGGGGTTTCCTAAGATAAATTGAAAAATATCAACTTAAAATTTTATGACTCAATGATAACATTTACATGAAAAAAACCTTTATAAACTTAAAATGACAGTCTTAAAGAAAGATAATGACATATATTATATTAATAGCTCTAAGTAGGTCGATGCAATATAGAATGGGTTATAAATACAAATACAAAATATTTGAAGTGATCGATATTAATTAAATATAGGCTTAAACTATTCCCTCTTTGCCATATATATACTTTTCTATATTAAAACCTAACAATACCATTAGTAAAAGCATAATCAACCTATTAAGTGGGAATGAGATCTAAGATTCAACAACTAACAAGTGAATTAACCTAGACCAAATCTTTCATTTTTGGCTTAACATTAGAGAACAAGTAAACTAGGGTTTGATGATTGGCTAACTACCTCAAAGGAGAGCCAATCTACTAGGGTTTGGTTCCTTTGTTGCAAAAAGGGAATATTTTATGTGTGATTTAATAAGCCTAGTTGACATAAACCCTATATTTGAAATACGAAAAATTACGAGAATTGACACTATAAGAAGAAAATAGAGGGGAACCTATACATGGAATTTGAGCCTAAAATAGAGGAAAAAGGGCACTAGAGGAATTAGTCTAGGTGTTTGGAGGTCACCAGATACTAGATCACTCTAGCACAATCTACTCTCAAATCTAACTTGCACACACAAAAAGAGGGAAAAGGTTGTGTTGTATAGGATTTTCCTCAATCAAAACCCAATTTTGGTGTTCCCACCTCCATAAAAAAATGATGATGGTATAAATCACATGCCCTAGGTCAGGTTGAGGCAAAGTAAAAAAAAATGACTATAATAAATAAATGACAATTGATAATGTTACCTTAAGCATGAATCCCATGTTGAAGTGATGTCACACCATAAGTTATCACAAAGAGTTGATGGATGATTAGATTGCCTTGAATAACACCCAAATTTGCATTCTTTGTTGGACTCAAGACATTTAGCTCATCTCATACAAGGAGAAATTGATGATTGATTGAAGATCCTGCAAGTGTTAGTGTTCACAATAATTAAAAAAACATGGAACATGAAACATCTTATACATAAACATGACTTTTATGATATGTCGTAAACATGGATTTTATTAAAAGAGTGTTGTAGATATTTTTCTTATTTTTCTCTTGAAATTGCTTTAATTTCATTTTTAATTTTCTTGAGAGATCAAAATTCATTAAATGTTCAAATGGAAGGAAAAGCTTATATTTATATGATTTTCAACATATTTCACATTAATCATCATGATAAGCCAGCAAAGGTCTTTAGATTTATGAATATATTAATCCTAACAATAAAGTATTAAATTTAAGACTAGATTCAAGAGGACAAGTGTGTTGGAGCATCCTAATAATCCAACCCTATTTTAATTTTTAAATATTCATTAAATAAATAAATAATTTCATTTCTAAAATTTTATTTTATTTTTCTGAAAAAGACAAAAAAATGGATAATAGATAACCATAATTAGACACAACCACTTGGGGGAGCCAAACACAATATCAATTGTGTAAAAAATTATTCTAATCCTACTTCTTTGTACAATGACATCAAACATACCTGAAAACACAAGCTTGATCTATTCTTTTTTAGGGAAGGTAGTCCCAACCAAGTCTCCATGCTAGCCTATGCCCAACTACCTACCAATCTTGTTGTACCATAGAAAAATGGACCTCTTACTTGACATGGGAATAATTCATGATAAAATGGACTTATTGAGGCCTTGATTTAGTGTTGTGAGGAATTTCATGCATCCACACTAGGTCTTGGACCCTTTCAAATGCATTTATCAATGTCTTGTGAAGTTGTTGTAGAGTCTTGTAACAAAATTTCACACTTTTCTAGACTTAATAAACATATTTTCCCCTAATTCAACATTATAAAATGTATTTAAATACATATTCACATCAATCTAGAAGGATTATAAAATAAACTTAATGTTAAACAAGTGTTGTAATGTTTCTTGCACATTCACATTCGTTCTTGTGCCTTTCTAGGCTGTGTGGACCTCATTTTAGTGTTGTAAAGTGTACTTAATTACACTTTCACATTTAATTTTATGTCCCAAGCCCTAATTGACTTTTACATCATCACTAATAGGCCCCTATTAACCCACATTATGTATCCCGAGGCAATACTTGATAAAATACTCGACAAAGTTGCAATTTAAACCTTATTTCCTTATCTCATGGCATCTTAGCTGTCAAAATGGCCCATGTGGGACCTAGTCACCATCCATGGAAAATCAGTCCCATGGAGGTGGGACCCATTCTCCATGGGTGGTGAATGAGGCCCATTTGGCCCATTTTTTACCTTTGAGCGAGAAAAAGTGAAATTTAAGTTTATTATCTTTACATGTCAGCCTTAGGGATCTAAAAAATGGATAAACACGGTGAATTGCCTATAAATTTTGGTCTCTAAACCCTAAATCACATTCATTCTTCATTATTCATCAACCAATCTTCCATCTCAAGTCAACCAAGTTAGGGTTTCATCATTGCAGATCATCAAAAAAGCTTCCAAAGACATTCAAGGGTTGAATCTTCCTTCATTGCTGCAAACATCCAAGATCAATCATCATGGAAAGATAATCAACTCCATTATTGCATGTTTCATTGCATTCTTTCTCTATTTTGGTTTAATTTAAACCTAAAAGGGGTTTGACCAAGGAAAATCCCCATGCCCTAACAATCAACATTTTCTCCTTCTTTCATTGTGTGTTTGTAGATTTAGTTATCTTGGAGGCTTATAAATCATGGAAGGTTTCATTTCAAATTCATTCAAGTCAACTCTTCATTATTTAAGGAAAAATATCAACAAAAAGTCACTTTCAAGCTTGAAAATTAGAGTTTCAGAACCGGACACCTATAGAGCATCAAAGTGCAGACTAAGAGCGCCAGATCCCACTTTTGAATATTCAAAAATTCAAAAGTGGACTGATTTTACATGGATGGTGAATGAGTCCCACTCCAAGGTTATTTTTTGGTTTTCTACACTTTTAGATACCCTTTTATCAAAAGCAGGTTTCAAAACAATTTTGTAGAACTAGAACTGATTCACCTAGAATGGCGAATGAGTCCCACCAGGCCTAAATTTTAGCATCAACAGCATTCCAAATGTCATTTCCAGTCCTCATCCATATATTAGGTGCACACTTTCATTTTCATTCATTTTTGTTTCAGTTTTCCTTCATTTCTAAGTCTTTTTGCATTACACAAAGTGTTTCAAACAAGTCTCATTTCTTAGATCTTGCATTAATAAGTCATTTATTTTATTAGTTTAATGCATTTAAACATTTCATCTAGGCACATAATATCCATTTCCCATCCATTCTTACATTAATCTTGAGTGAAACATTGTGCATTTTGGCCTACCTCTCTCCTTTTAGGTGAAAAACCTTAGAAGAGAAAGAGAAACTTAGGGTGCCAAAATCCTTTGTTTCACTTGCTATGCAGAGAAACAATGCTCATACAATTGTCCTCTTATTAGCATTAAATAAAGAAGAGAAAACAAGGATGGAAATGAAATTCCAATTTGATTTTTTCCAAATCCCTCCACCTCCCCCAAATAGTGGATGAATCCCACTATTTAATTCCACTTTCCAAATGAGGTCTTCCTCATGTTATGCTTCAAAATGATCTAATTGACTATGCCAGGGGGAGTGAGTTCACAATGCAACTCCCCATTATGTCCCTAATCTTCTTTTAGAATTGATTATTTATGTCTAGCCTTGAGAATGGCAGGTGAAATTTAGAACGTAGTCTATAATCAATTTTAAGATTATTTAATAAATTATTATATAGTTTTATTTATTTATATTTGTATAGGATCAAATTTTCACCCCTTATGCAAATTTCCGTTTCACACACCCTCACCTTAGAAAATCAAATCCAAAGGTGAAATTCCACATCACCCAACTACCTAACATCCACTTGGGATGTGTCCTTTGTGTCAGTGAGAGAATATTTGTTAGGGACACATGTGTGACATGCAAACATCCATGTGGCATGTTTTCATCCTTGACATATTCCTACATCTGAAGTTGGAAAGGACATTACACACCCAATTGGGGTCGAATTGTAATGTCCCTCGTCGACCAACCAACCCAAAAATGAGTTCTTCCTCATTATTCCTTCATATTCATCCATTCTCACTTCATTTTGATCATCTTGCAACATCTTAGCAATTCAATCTCACATTCTAGCATCTCATTCACTCTCAAGAAAGATTTTAGAACTCTGTTGCAGCAACAACACTCTATCAACTCCACATTGCAAGTGTGAAGCAAGACATAGAAGCATGGGATTAGAGTCTTGCGAGACCTCCCTTCATCACACTTGCGGTCATGCTGAATTTTACAAGTCTATGTCTCCTCAATTGGGTAGTGAGATTTTGGGTGGAGGTGGTAATGTTTAAATTGCCTCCTTTGTGATTTGGTTGAGTATAATTGTATATTTTTGTAGTTTCTCTCTTTCCTCCCTTTTATCACATATTCTACTCTATTCCTTTCTGGTTGTTCATGGAGGTGGAAACACCAAAGCGGGGGTATGACTAAGGCAGGCCCCTATACAACCCCAAAAAATTTTCCCCTTCTTTTTTGTTTAGGTGAACATATGTGTGGAGCTAGCTAGCAAACAAGAAATTTTGTGAGATTATCTTCATCACCCTAGTTCTTGTTTACTTGCTTTATCATTTTAGTATCTATTTCCTATACTTTCTCATTTTATTTTTACCATCTATATTAACTAGCTAGGTTGATAGAAGGTTTTGTGGTAGTTTTTGTTGTACTTTCTATTTTTTGACTATATAGATGCTATCACACTTGAGAGATGCCAACACCACTGTGCCTTCACCCCATAACTACACTGTCATCCTCGGACAGAGAGATATCTGGGACGTAGTAATAACTCCAAAAACAAGCTCTCATAGCCTAAACCTAAGTTTAGGATCTATAGAGTGATAAAAGTTCATTATAGTGCTCATAATTCTTGATCCCTATCCCAAGGCATCTTTTAGAGTGAGGTAAGTTAGGGCAGCCCTCCACTCTTGGCTCTCCATGACCTGGATGCTTGACATGGTTGGTCCCCCTCTCTTACATTTTTGGTGAACTAGACATGAACCATTTTGGTTCCATTTAGAAGTACTGAAGGGTCCTTTCCTCACATTCTAGGAGCATTGTAGGTGCTAGTGTTGTGAGGTGTTTCACCTTATAGCCCAACCTGCGACCCCTAGTAGTTGTAGTTAGAAGGTTCCATACATATTACAGAACAAAGCCTTAATTGGGTCATTGTCATATTTCAAACCTTTGGAGGGCTTTGTGAGAGTATCATTTAGTGTGTGTGATGGCCTCTTTTCTACATCTTCCTATCCCCTCTGTGCAGTCTACAAGTAGTAGTACAGGTATAACCTTCACCTCATAGGACTTGCCAATGGGCTTTAATAGAGAACCATATCCTCTTTATATCCGTGCAAAAATAAATGAGAACACTATAGCAGGGGTTCTTATTGACCTGACGTCTTAGGTGAATACTATAGGTTCTGAGGATATCATGTTAATTAACTTCTCTCACAAAGATTGGTATGACCCACCTGTAAGCACCATCTATATGCATAATGGACTGTTCATACCTCCCCTTGGTAGCATTATTTTGATAGTGCTTGTTGGACCTAAATCTGTAAACCAGTTGTTTGACATATTCTCAAGATTTGAAATCTTCAAAATGATGTTGGCTATCCCTTCGTTAGTAGCTATGAATGTAGTTCCCTCGGTTGTGCATAAATTTTTTAAATTTATTCATGAGGGTTTCATGCATGTGGTTCATGACACCGGTTATAGACCACTAGTTGCACGTGGAAGTTATTCCTTAGACCAATTTTGGCCTGAACTTTTTGTTCCTCTTCTACCTAGAAAGGACCTCTTGTACTAGACATATCAAAAGTACAAGGCTAATTAACACCTAGAGTGAGGAACCCTACATCACCTTATGTTGTTTCGCATGGGGCATGCCTAAAAGTTGTCAGTGATGCTACCAAGGCCTATAGAAGAGAAGTGAAGTCCTCTCAAGGTACCTCTTCTTCGTATTTTTCTATCTAGCCTAATGCTTCCTCTCATCCTACTATGGTGCCATCAGATTGTGTTCCATACTTGCTAGAGAATCCTATGGTGCCTACTTAGTGAAAGCCCAAGCATCTCACGTTTGGGATTCCTGCTCTTCCCACAAAGCCTAGGCTCATTCTAAAAGGTAGAAGAAAAGGTCCCCATTGGGAATCCTCTATGTCCCGACATCCACGACCTCCCACCGCTTCTGCTCCCAAATTCGTAAATGGGAAGAGGCTCACTACCGAGTCACTACAGCCAAATCCACCCCATCATTTCTCAACCTACTCCTCCTACTCGCATTCAGGGGCTTGTACCTCCACTAAAAATGGTTGTAGTGGACACTCTTGTGGCTGAGCAAGAGTCTTTCATCCCTTCGTAGCTCTTGGCCTCTAACTTGAAGAGTCGCAAAAACTACCTTACATGTGAGTTCAAGCATCAATAAAAGGCTCTAGAAGTTGAGCAGGATGCTTTGCAGAAGAAGCAAGAGGAGATGACTACCCCTACTTCAGGGCCTCTTGTTGTGTCATCCTCTTTCCTCCCCTCTGCTTTTGTTTAATCAACTTTAGTGTCGCTTCTAACTCCTGCTATGAGCATGAGTACACCTGACCCCAAATAGGTGCAGTTGTTTATCACTCCTTTGGTTGAATGACCCTTGTTGATGTCCCTCTTGGACATTGTGCCATTCCCAAAACTCATGGACATGTCGAATACCTTAGTGGTTTCCACCACAGTTTTCTCCTCCTCTTCCTCTGCACCTCTTTCCTCGTCTGTGGGGAGTTGACATCCCCTGATGAAGTAGAAGGTAGAGGTTGGCCCTTCCAGTAATAGATGGCATAAGAGGAGCCCACCTTCTCTAAAAGGCGGTCCTGCACTAGCTTGTTTCATCCTAGTAATGGAGCAAGTCCCAGATTCCCCTGAGTTTGTCACCACTCTTGAGTCACTCGGTGAGCCAAGCAATGGATCTCAGGTGTAGCCTTCTCTATCCATTGAGGTATGAAATGGAACTCTAGTAAATTTCATGTTCAAATCTCTAGATGAGTTTCTAACCTTGTTGACAATCTTTGCAAAATCACTAACCATATCTCCACAAGAGCCTAGTGGAGAAGACCTTGTGGGGCCTTCTTCCTTAGCCCTTGTTGTAGGAGGCTTGGAAGCTCCTCCCCTTAAAATATTCCACCACTGTAGGCTCATCCTCCTTCCCCTTATAATGATCTAGATTTGGAAGTGGACGACCTCTTGGTCGATGAGTGTTAGGGGGAGGCCTCTTCTTTATCTTTATATTAGATGTGTGTGTGTGTGCTGTGATGTGATCCCCCATGATTATGTTATATGTTCCTAGATGACCCTTGCCACCCTTGTTGGTTCTTGTATATAGGAGTTATTTTGTGTCATAAACCTTCTTCTATTTGTATCATCATTCTTCCATGTTTGTGTCTAATTTTTGGTAAATTGGGGATGATGCAAAGTGTTGGGCGAATTTAGGCTTCCCTTCCATGTTGACCTAATTTTTTATATTTACTTTATTTTTCGTGCATTCTTCTTGATCTAGTAGGGATTGATGATCTTTCACCTTGCACCATGGTTACCTATTATTTATATAAGCATGAGTAGATCTGACCCTGTGAAACTAGATCCCCTTGTGTACTCTATTTGTGATTATTTCTCTTTTGCAATTTTCTTATCTTTATCTCTTCTTTGCTTGAGTTGTCCCTCTCATGTGTGACAATGCCTTTTCTAGGATACTTTGATTTTCATAAAATACATTCATTTCCAAGGAATATTTTCTTGAAATTCCTTGGAACCTTTTTTCAAAAAATGCATTCTCGACTTGGACCTAATGGAACATGTTCCCTTCATCATGGGTTCAAAAAGAAAGAACTTGAGAAATTTCCTTCAAGGTGGGAGCAACTTTAACCTTCCCCTTGTGAGGGGGCATTTTTTTCCTTTTGAATTCCTTGATGAAGTGAAAATATTTTGAAAGGATTCCTTGGTGATGAATTAATTTGAGAAAAAACATCTATGTTACACTTTTAGATAGCGCATCCCTTGAGTGGACCCCTATTCACATGGACCCCTTTGAAATCCTTCCAATTTTTTGATGGTTTGCATGACTGCCTGCTTATTTTCCTATGTGGATGCTTTATTTTTGGACATGTTTTATCTCTTGATCAACATGTCACTTCACAGATGCACTTGTGAAGCTGCCATCTGACTCTATGTTGTCTCCTTCTCTGGGTTTCCTCCATGTGAAAGATCTTGGGAGATGCCTCCTTATGGGTCTGTAGGCCTATGAGGCACTTACATCTGAGTTTCCTCCATGTGAAAGATCTTGAGGGATGCCTCCTTATAGGTCTGTGGACTTGTAAGGTGCTTACATATTTGGGTTTCCTCCATGTGCGAGATCTTGGGAAATGCCTCCTTGTAGGTCTGCGAGCCTATAAGGTGCTTACATCTTGAGGCTTCTTTCATGTGAGAGATCTTGAGGGTTGCATCCTTGCAGGTCTATAGGCTTGTGAGAGACTTTCATCCTACAATATTTTTCCATCGTTAGTCTGAGGACCTTTGGTGTACTTTGTGTAGCTTCATAGTTCTACGGGGCTGTGGAGCCTTTTGTTCAAAAATCCTCAGAGAGAGTACCTATGGAATCCTTTTCTTTCCCTGCGCTTTTGAGCTCACTAGATTGTAGTCTGCTTCCTCGACATTTCAGGTATAAATTTCTAACCCTACTAACTCTATGACCTACTTTACCGAATCACTCATCAGTACTCATGCTCACTAAAGTAGGGTAAAGATGCATAGGAGCGAATTTTCACCCCTTATGAAAATTTCCCTTTCACACACCCTCACCTTAGAAAATCGAATCCGAAGGTGAAATTCCACATCACCCAACTACCTTCCATCCACTTGGCATCTTTCCTTTGTGTTGATCAGTGAATATTTGTTAGGGATGCATGCACAACACACAAAAATTCACGTGGCACACTGCCATCCCTGATGGATTCCTACATCTAAAGTTGGAAAAGGCATTACACACCCGATTGGGGTTGAATTGTTACATCCCTCTTCGACCAACCTACCCAAAAATAGAAGGTTCTTCCTCATTCTTCCTTCAAATTCATCCATTTTGACTTCATTTTGATCCTCTTGCAATCTCTTAGCAATTCAATCACTTTCTAGCATCTCATTCACTCTCAAGTAGCATTTTAGCACTCCATTGCAGCAACAACACTCCATCAAGGGTATGTGCAGGATCATGATGGGCCAAAAAGTGGCGATATGATGGGTATGTGTTGGGTATGTGGATGATCACTTTTTTTTACCCAAAATTGATGAAATAAAAAAGGGTTTATAAAGAAGATTCTCAGCTTTCCACCAATATAAATTATGCTTTACTTTAAATTTAATAAATAATTATTATTCATTTTCTATTTGAATTATGACTAAAGTCCTAATTGATAGGCTGATTGAAAAACATGTATAGCTTTCAAATGGTATCACATTTTTTGAATCCAAAATATGCATCACATTCTATAGGATTAAAAGAAAGTTGAGTTTCATAAAGTTTTGACCAATTTAAGGTGGTCAAACATATGAGTTTTTATTTATTTTTAAGTTGTAATAAAAAATTCATAATTAATTATTTACTTGGAAAAAAAATACAAAAAAACATGCATCACATCGGGACATGAGTCCTCTACTTATATCTAAAATATAATAAAAAAATACTATCATTTTATTGTGGTTAGGGTGGTCAAATAGACACCTACTTCTTTTTTTTTCCCTGAAATTTAAGTACTACTACATTGAAATTTCAAATTTTCACCAAATATATATATATAAACCTAGTAGTTTAGAAACTACTTTCAATTTGCTACAGTTTCTATTGTTAGATATTTTTGAAATAATATAGATAACTTATTCAAATTTTTATGTTAAGTTGCCTAACTCTGATTTTTAAGAATTTTATTGCCACTTAAGGGCCTATTTTTCCCTGATGATCCTGCACATACCCTAAACTCCACATTGCAAGTGTGAAGCAAGACATAGTTCTAAGCATGGGCTTGGAGTCTTGCAAGACCTCCCTCCATCACAATTGTGGTTGTGGTGACTTTTCCAAGTCCATATCTCCTCCATTGGCTAGTGATCTTTTGGGTGGAGGTGGTAACATTTCACTCCTCTCCTTTGTGATTTGGTTGAGTAGCATTGTATTTTTTTATAGTTGCTCTATTTTCTTCCCTTTATTGCATATTCTACTTCATTTCTTTCTGGTTATCCATGGAGGTGGAAACACCAAAAAAAAGGTCTAACTAAGGTAGGCCCGTATATAGCCCCAAAAAATTATCCCTTTCTTGTGTGTAGGTGAACATATGTCCAAAGCTAGCTAGCAAATAGGCACTTTTGTGAGATTATCTTTTAGAGTCACTGAAAAAGTAACCCTTCTACTTTTTTTGACTTGTTCAGTCCCTCCTTGTGATTTTGGCTGAATGTTTCCTTGATTTAATGTTGTAATGTGGATAACACATTCACATTAGGTCTTGGGCCCTTGTGAACTAATAAATTTTAATGGTTCCTTGCAAAAGTTTTAAGAAGTGTTGTAACACACTTCCATACTTTTCTAGGGTTTTATCAATTAACCAAGCATAATAAACATAATTTTAATCATAATCAACCTTAATCTTGCCTTATTTGGAGTTTTGTAAATTTTCATAACACACCTTCACATTTCTCTAGGCTTGTCATTAATAATTGGGCTTTCTTATGCTTTAATTAGCCATATTTTGCATCCACAAACCTCCCTTATTGCATCTTTTCAAGGATAATCCCGACACCAATTAGTAACCAATCATAAATCAAGTGTTCCTAGTTGTGCAAGCCATATTTACTATTTGGACTCATTCACCTCCTTGGGTGAATGAGTCCCACCTAGGTCTTTTTGGCCCCAATGCAGGTTTCACACATTTCTAAGCACTTTTCATTTTTTCTCTCATACATTATGTCTAGTGGGACTCATTAACCACCTTGGGTGAATGAGTCCTGTGTGACAAAAATTCAAATTTAATTCAAATTTCCAATGGGATTTTATTCTCCTAGATCTTATGTTGGCTTGTAGTGTTGTAATTTAAGGAATTCTTGCATAATTGAGTATAAATACAAGGTTATTTCACTCATATTCTCACCTAGAAAATTTTACAAGCATTCAAGAGTTCACAAGATAATTTGAGTATTCACAAGAGCATTCAAGGCATTTCAAGGGTAGATTATCAAGCATTTCAGAGAATTCTTCAAGTGCAAATCATCATGTCAAAGATTGCATTCACCATGTTTGTTATTGTGCTAACAATTGTGATGTAGAGTTCATGATTCAAGCAAGAATTTCAAGAAAGAGTGAAGAACCACATCCATTACAGTCATTTCAAGCATAATTTTAGCACCTTATTGCTAGGGTTTGGTGAGTTGCAATATTTTTATTTGTTCATTCATCACTCTCCATTTGTATTCACTTTCATTTCAAGGTTTAATTACCAACAAGGGGTTTGACCAAGGAAAAACCCTATTCACTAACCCCCACAACATTTTTCCCTCTTCTTGTATGTGATTTGCAGGGCTAGGTTGCATATTTGTTAAGAAGAAAAGCTGGAGAAAAGTTGTCAAATCCAAAAAGTTTTCATCAAGCCTTCGAGAAGCTTGGAGAAGGTCTACAAGTGGAAATTTGTAGTTTCAGATACAGAAACTAGCCAAAAATAGTAGAGAAGACCAAGAGGAACAAAATTAGGTCCTAAAATTTTAGAAAAGAAGAAGTCGACTGATTCGCTACTATTGGTGAATGAGTCCCACTATACAAGCCTAACAAATATTTTCATAGATCTGGATACCCTTTTGGCTGAAACCTCTATCTCCACATTTTCCCAGAAATTGGACTGATTTGTGTAGCTTGGAAAATGAGTCCCAATTAGCATTAACTAAAGATTTTACAGAATTTCAGACATCCATTCTACTCTCTTTAGTCTCCCAGGTGCACACTTTCTATTTCACAGCTTTTTGTTACATTTTCTTCATCTTCCTAGGTATTTAAAGTTATTTTACATTCAATTAGGGTTTTGTTTTACAAATTTCATTGCATTATATTTTCCAAGTCCAAAGTTGGTGTTGAACCCCTCATTAGATCATATTAAATCCCTAGGATAGCCCTATCACAAGATTTCAATCTCCTTTGCATAGAGATCTCTAGGGTTATCCTTGAGTGAAATCTCTTGGAAAGTGGGCGTGAATACATCAATCAATCATCATCACATCTCCAAATTTCATAGCTTCCATTTTGGTGAACTTGCATTTAGAACATCATAATTCTTATTTAGAGTGCATTAACATTTCATTAGGTTTTGCATTGGTTAATTTGCATTCTAGGGTTTCAAAATTTTCATTACTGAAAAAGCTCATTTTGCTTGCATTATTGCATTTAAATTCATTGAAAATTAATCAAATTCTACATTTATATCTAATACATATCTTAGAAAACATAAAAAAGTGTAAATTTCAATTCAAAAATTCTAAAAATTATCAAAAAAATCAGTACCTAGACTCATTCTCACCTTGGGCGAATCAATCCCTTTGCATATTTTTCACTACATTTTTTGGCATTTACAATTTAGTTTCTGAGTTTCTATTTGTTGTTTCTGCATTTTTGTTTCAGTTTCTAGTAGTTTAGTTATAAGTAATTCATTGTCCTTAGCTTACATTGCTTTTGCACTCACCCCACATTTAGTAGCCTTTGTATGAGTTTTTGTTGTCCTATTGCTAATACTATAGTGAGAAGAAGTTTGAGACTCACGCCATCCTGTGATAGCATAATCGTTGTGGATCTTGGGTTATCTAGAGATTCCACTCCTAGTATTGACACTAGTACACTAAGCATGGATAACACCCTTAGCAACTCTTTTCCTTCAGGTAGCATGCAATTTGAACCAAGGAATGATAGCATCCCGCAAGAAAAAATAATTCAAATTCATGAGGATCTAATGAAATTATAACATCAAATAAGCCTTGAAAACATTTCAACTATCGCCATTCCTACCATAGAAAACATTCACCGCATGCTTGAAAGTGATGATGGCCTTGACCTTTTGAAAAACATAGTTCAAATCTTTGGAAAGCATCTTCCCTCGACCACTACTTGTCCTTTTCCCACAAGAAATGTTACAAGTCAAGGAGGAACTCACATTCCTCATCCCACAACAATAGCCTCAATACCTACATACACCAATCCTCAAGTCACAACAACTATGCAACAAGTTAGTAATGCCATTCCTTTCGTGGGTATTCCTGCAAGCATCCCTAGTTCCTATGTGGCATCATAAGTTATATCTCCTAAATTTCCATCTATAAGTATTCCATTCACTTGTCCTATGAATAGATACACTCCATTACCACTTTCACTTCCATCTCATAACAAAAATTTTCCAAACTGTTTCATCCCTTCAAAAACAAATTTCCACCATAAACCAAAATCAAAATGGTCAACCTACATATTATGTTATTATCCTTGGAGATATTGTGAACATTGATTCCACAAGGTGTAGAGGTTGATGCAGAGCAAGGGTGAATAACTTTATGTGGACACAAAAAAAATCCCTTTTTGCTTGCTTGATTTGGGAATAATTCATGACAAATTGGAATTAATGAGGTCTTTATTTAGTGTTATGAGGCATTTCATGCATCCACATTAGGTCTTGGACCCTTGCAAATTGAGTAAAATACATTTATTGATGTCTTGCAAGAGTGTTGGAAGATGTTGTAACACATCTTCACACTTTTCTAGGACCATAATTTTATAATTCACCTAAATATCCTTACCAAGACCTATTTCAAAGTGTTGTAAAGTCTTGTAACACACTTTCACACTTTCGTAGGCTTGTCACCAATATTTACACCTTTCTTATGCTTTAAATGGACCCTTTATGCACTTACAAGCCTTAATTAAGTGTCTTGTTGAAGAAAAACCTGATAGACAACATTTAATACATCTCAATCTTTGATATCCACTCAAAATTTACCAGGTAGACTAATTCTCCACCTTGGGTGACTTAGTCCCATGTGGCACAAAAATAAAAATTAATTTAATTTTCTTTCGGGTTTTTATACCCCAAGACCTAAGGTCGGCCTGTGATGAGGTATTTTATAGAATTAATGCATAACTATGTATAAATAAGGGTTTTCCCTCTCATTTTCAATCTAAGTAACCTAATTTATTTACTCCTCTTTCTTTCATCATTCATCTTCATCATTCTTCTTAAGCAAGCTAGGGTTTTATCATTCAAAGTCTTCAAGATAGCCTTCTAAGGAATTCAAGAAAAAGATTCTTCATCCATTGTTGCAGAAAATCAAGATCAAACATCATGGAAAGGTAATAATTCCTTTATTGTATGCTTCATTACATTCTTTCATCATTTTGGTTTAATTACCTACAAAGGGGTTTGACCAAGGAAAACCACCATGACCTAACATTCAACATTTTCTCCTCTCTTTGTGTGTTTGCATATTTAGGAACTTTAAGGGATTGAAGATCATTGCAGACTTGTTGAAGACATCTCCTTTTTAATCAAGCCAAAATATCAGCTAGAAGTCACTTTTAGGCCTGAAAATCAAAGTTTCAGAAGCATACACCTATGGGGAACCGAAGGGCAAACCTGGGGCTTCTGTTTCCACTTCTGAATTTTTGGAGATTCAAAAGTGGACTAAGTCACCACCTTGGGTGACTTAATCCCACTGGACCTAATTTTTAGTGATTTTTGTAGATTTGGATACCCATTTGGCTTGAACAGGTTTCTAGGCAGTTTCCTTAAATCAGGACTAAAACACCTAGCCTGGTGACTAAGTCCCACAAGGCCTAAAAACTAGCATCAACAACATTTGAAATGTCATTTCCAGCCTCTTTCAATATCTCAGGTGCACACTTTTAGTTTTATCCATTTCTGTTACAATTTGCATTCATTTCTAGGTGTTTTTTCATTATTGTTAGAATTCGCTATGGATGCCAAGACCTAGAGGCCAAATGGAAAGCACAAAAAGAGAGAATATGATGTGACAAGAATAAACTATATTCAATGTCAATGATATGAGATGATTGATGTACAATGAGAGATACCTTGGTTATATAGCCAAGGTGAAATGTAAGATGTCATAGGATTATGACAATTGTCTTAATCATATGATGTGACAACTAATTACACTTACCTAGGTTCACATGTAGTAGTTGTCAAAAGATAAGATAACAAATAATGACAACTAACACCTTCTAGAAAGATTCCTTCCTAGGACCTAAGTAAACTTAACATGTGTAAATAAGTCCCCTAGTAATGAATGAACTAGGTACAAGACTTTATTTATACCAACAATTACACAATGTGTTTTCAAACAAGTTGCATTTCTTTAGTTTTCACAGAATACTCAATGTATTTATTTAGCTTTATAAATTTAGATTAGTTTATTCAGACATTGTGCACCCACATTACATCAATCTAGAGTGTAGACATGCATTTTGGCCGATCTCTCTCCTTTTAGGTGAAAAAACCTATAAGTGTTAGAGAGAATATTATGTTACTAAAATATTTGTTTACACTTTAACAAAACCTTAATCAAAAAATATTTGTAATCCTACAACACAACTTGGTGGGTTTATCCTCACAAGCCTTCAATATTTAAAGCCTAAAACATAGGGGCAGTAAATTGGATTTTTTAGCCATAAATTTTAGTGCAAACATGATCTCAAAAATGTAAACATAGTTATAGATACCCATTTTGTCTTTATACAAAATACCTCAAAATAAGGATAGGTTACTTTGTATGGAATCCTTAAAAAATGGGCTATCCTTTTGCTAGTTTAAGCCTAAAACATGAAAAATCAGACCTAGGGCACATCATCAAAATATGTGCAAACCACAATATGGAACCCTACAACTTTGGAGCATGGTAATATATAATATTTCAGACTACCACACAAAAATTTATAATTTTACACCTTGGAAACCATCAGAAATCATATTTTTAAAGTCAGTAGTTACCCTGTCTAGGGTTTATGACAGTTTTGAACCATTTTTGCAAAAAATGCAATATCTCTCTCCAAACTAAAAAAAAATCGATGAGACCAAGTGCATTAGAAATAATATTCACATGTCTTTCAATCCTATATGGTATGATATCATGATATAGAATATCAAATCCATACCAGGTGTTGCAACAGGCTGGTTACCGAAAAAATCAAGAAGTGGCAGTCACTAATTTGATCATAACTTACATAAAACTTAATGAAAATAAACCAAAAAAATTGAAAATGAAATTTAACTCAATCCTATATGACACCCAAGAATTTTAAGATCATGAAAATTCTATATAGTACCATACTATATCAAAGAATAGTGATGCAATGTTCATATTTTTAGAAAACAAAGGAATTTTATTGCTCAAACTTCAAAGTTACAACTTCTAACCACACCCCAAACTTTTCTTCAACCTTAGAAGGAATTTTTAAGAAATTTTCATCAAATTCCCAATAGTTACAAACTAATTTTCAACTTCCAACTATTCACCTTCCACTAGACACCAAAAAATTGCAAAATTTATTTTTTGTAACTTGACAACATTCAACAACTGACACTTTTTACATTTGCACACAAAATTAATACCTAGTGACCTAAAAGACTCCAGCACATTTAAAATGGTCTTCTTAGACCTTAATACATATTAAGAACTTAAAAAAATAAAGCATTAACTTTTTACCCCTCTTGGGCATGAGAACCTAGGTGCCCCTACACCATACTCCCAAGGGGAAGAAAAACTCAAGTCAACTTGAGTGTAGGTTTTCTCTCTCTTCCTAGTCTTCCAATTCTTTGGCAACTTGTGCTTCATATCTACAAATTTTCCTAGGTCATTTTTCTTCTTCTTGTACCATCTCTTATGGAGCATCTTCTCAACTTCAAGGTACTAGAGTTTGAGTTCTCATTTATATGCCTCTGTACCACCATCTATGTCTTCATCTTCATCATTAAAATACAATATGTCAGCATATTGATCATCCATAAAATTAGAAAATTCAACCATTACCTCCATTTTTTTTGTAACATCTTCTTCACTATTCATTTCATAACAATATGCATTCACTACATTCACTTCTCCTTTTTCTTTATACCCTTTTCCATCTTCCTTTTCATTTGTTGCACCTATAAATACACACTCAAAAATATTGTTAGAAATAACATTTTGAGTCTCAAGGGACCCATTGTCTTAAAACTTTTCCTCTTCCTCAAATGGCTTAGGCTCTTCCATCATCATCAAAGACTCTCCAAGGTCTAGTTCTACTACCCTCTCTTGCTTTCTTCTCTTCAGAATAATCTTCTTGATAGGTCATTTAACCTTCTTCCTTATTGGCCAATGCCAACCTTTTTGTTGGTTTTCTCTCTCAAGCAACTGCTACATCTCAAGTTCCATTCTTTTTCCATTTCTTCCAAGGTGTACCTCAACTCGATTATCTCTTACTAGACATTCATTTTTTCTTCTTGTTGGAATCTAGGAACACTAAGAGGGGGGTGAATCAGTGTTCTATAATTTTTAACTTTATTAATCTGATATTTAAACCACTTACAACATTGAAGCAAAAGAAAGATGCAAGAAAATAAATCAATCAACCATAACACCATAACACAAGGATTTTTACATGGAAACCCTATTAAGGGAAAAACCATAGTGGAGGTCAATCCACAATATGAAGAGTATACTCAAAATAAGTGTTTACAAAAGGGGAATGCACATGCATTCAGACACACTGCCTAGAGCTCACTGCTCAAATATAAAAATAAGAATCATTGTCTTACAAAAGATTTGGATTACATCTAGAAGATTTGAAATGAGAGAATGGAATTTTTCAATACCTAATTACAGTTCTAGTTAAGCTCATCAGTCACATTCTTGACCTTCTATCCAATTCTTCTCTTCTACTCTGTCTGCTTTAATTTGGATCACAAATCTTTTTATGCACAGGTCAAACTACGCATAATCATTGTACAAAAATTTTGAATTTTCCAAAATACTTGAAAACCCTTTGCAAACACATCCAAATGATATAAATGATCGCTATATATATACACAACTAAAGATTTAATCAACCACATGTCGGCTTCAATAAAAAATAGAATATTTACAAACTGTCGACTCAATCCACAAATAATTTTCAATGCACACCATCCAAAGTTAGCTAAAACATAGTGAGGATCCAAAACAAAATCCCCAAACATGAAAATACCTTAAACAATTTCACCTGAACATCTGCAATGTGCTACATTCACTTATTCAGCCTTCTTGCACTATTGAACAAAAAATAAATCAACCAGATCTTCTAACTTGGACACCAATCGATACAAGGCTCTAAGATTCAAGGATAACATAGATCATACATTGAAAAATCTTTCCTGAGATCCACAACTCAAAATGATAACTAAAAATTTCATATGAATTGATGAACACAATTCTATCGGATGCTCTGTTTTAACTTGATATTTAATCACAAAACTTCAATTTGACTTCTGGTATGAACAAATACGAACGTGTGGATTGAATTACTGACTAAGGTTTCCATCAATGACAACAAAAGATGACATGTGTAGTGTCTTTTTCCAACAATATCCCCCTTTGGCATTGATGCAACACTTAGTGAAAATTGACTAAGTGTCAGATCAGTACCAACATGAATACACTGTCAACCTTCAAAAATTTAAAACACAACTCCCCCTGAGATGAATAAGGCATTTTTCACTGTCCCACTCTCTCCCTTTGAAAAAAATGGCAAAGGCAGGAATCCACATACCAAAAATCAAACAAAATTGCTATGAACTGTGCTGTAGAAAAAATGACCCTTTTCTTGACATGGGTTAATTCATGATAAATGGACTTAATGAGGCCTTGATTCAAGTTTTTTGAGGCATTTCATGCATCCACACTAGGTCTTGGACCCTTCCACACTGAATAAAATATGTTTATCAATGTCTTGTGAAGGTGTTGTAGAGTTTTGTAAAGGACTTTCATGCTTTTCCAGACTTAATAAACTTATTTTCCCTTAATTGACCATTATAAAACATGTTTAATTACATCACCTCATTAATTTATAAGGCTTGTAACCTAACTTAATGATAAACTAGTGTTGTAATGTATCTTGCACGTTCACACTGGTTCTTGTGCCTTCCTAGGCTATGTGGACCTTATTTTAGTGTTTTAAAGTGTATTTAATTACACTTTCACATTGATTTATATGTCCCAACCCTTATTTGACATTTACATCATCACTAATAAACCTCTTTTAACCTAGATTGTGCATCTTGAGGCTTAAATTGATCAAACACCCAACAAAGTTGCAATTTAAACTATATTTCCTTATCTCCTAGCTTATGAGCTATAAAATGGACCCATGTGGGACCCATTCACCATGCATGGTGAATCAGTGCCATGTAGGTGGGACCCATTCACCATGTGTGGAAAATGAGTCCTATCTTGCCCCCATTTTGATATTTGAGCAAGAAAAAGTGAAATTTAAAGTTTATTTTCACTTTATGTTAGCCTATGATGAGGTATAATCAGGTACTAAGGTACACTTGTCTATAAATAAGTAATTTTACCCTCATTTTCCTTCAATAAAATCATTATTACATCTCTCACCTTTGATTTATCATCTATTTTCTCTTTCAAGTCAAGCAACTTAGGGTTTCTCCATTAGAAGTCTTCAATTTAGCATTCTAAAGCATCCAAGGGTTGATTCTACATGTATTGTTGTAGAAATTCAAGATCAATCATCATTGCAGGGTAATTTATTCTATTTTTTCATGTTTCATTCATTTATTTCATCAATTTGGTTTAATTACCTAAAAGGGGTTTGACCAAGGAAAACCCCATACATGCCTTAACAATCAACAATTTCTCTTTCTCATGTTGTTTGTATGTAGATTTAGGATTATTGGAAGCTTAAGAATAATTGAATATTTCATTCCAAAGTTATTCATGTCTTCTTCTCTTCATTCAAGGCAAAATATCAAGGAAAAGTCATTTTTAGATCCAATTCTGGCAGATTCTGAAGCAGACACCTATAGAAGGTGGAACTACAGATATGAAGCTATAGAATCATCCCCTAACTTTTCAGATCCCTGAAGGAGGAATGATTCACCAAGAATGGCGAATTAGTCCCATCTATGAGCCTAACAAAGTGGTTTTATCAGAATCCAGCTCCCGGCAGTCGGAAACCTATTTCCAAAAGGTTTCAACAAAATAGGGACTGATTCACTCTAGGTTGTGAATGAGTCCTGAAAAGTTTAAGAAACATCATGAACAACATCTCAGAACTCATTTCTAGCCTTTTTCTATCCCCCCAGGTGCACACTTTCAATTTCCTACATTTCTATACAGTTTTCTATACATTTCTAAGTATTTCTGCATATCATAATGTGTTTTCAAACAAGTTACATTTGAATAGCTTAGCATACTTAATCAATCAATTTCATAGCTCAACTGCATTTAGATCATTCCATTTAGTCTTCATTCCATCACAAATATCCTAATTTGAGTGAACCCTCTAGATCATTGAGGTCTATCTCTCTCCTTTTAGGTGAAAAACCTTAATAGTGAAAGAGAAGTACATAGACCCAAAAATGTACAGTTCATTTTGGTGAACCCAACTTTTTGAATACTTCTATTTTTCTGATTTGGTGTCTTTCATCATTGATCTAGTCTTGCATTCATTTTTCATTAGGATTTTCATTAGTTTGCATGCTAGGTTTTAAAACATGCATTCATAAAAAGTGCATTTAGGTTGCATTTGTTACATCTAAAGTCATTTAGATTTATTGAAATCCTATATTTTTATTTTGATCTATGTATTGGCTTTTAGAATTCACAAAAATCAGTCTAAAATTTTTGAAATTTTTGAAAAAGGTTGAGACTGGGAGTCATTCACCACCTTGGGCGATTTAATTCCTTTTGGCACCTAAAACAACATTTTCCAGATTTTAGAAATTGGGTTTTAGGCTTTTGATTGGTGCCTTAACTTGTATATATTAGTTGGTTACATTTCTATAGCATGAATTTCAAAAAACTAGCCTAAATTAGCTCATTTCATGCATAGTTTAAATTGCACATTTGCATTCTCATATTATTCCATAGCATAATCAGTCAATTTTTATTTGAATTGCATTTCATTTCAGCCTTTTACATTTCATTTTGAGTTAGCATAGATTGTTCTTTCAAAATGTTACTTTCCATTTTCTCTATATTTGCAAAGAAAAAGTTAGTTAATAAGCATGATTTTCCTACTTATGAGATAGAACTTACACCCCTTCCTATCTTTCTTATTTATGTGGATGAAGTGATAGAAGAGCATACAAACATAGATATTCATGATGATCATGATTGTACTTCTCCCAATGCCTCTCCTTTTAGTGACAAAGGTATCTTGGTGAAAGAAGATATAATCATTGAGCATCATGCACATCTTGCTTTTCCTTCTCCTCATCCCCTTTGGCAAGATACTAGGTATGTGCAGGATCATGATGGGCCAAAAAGTGGCAATATGATGGGTATGTGGCTGATGAATTTTGTTTTACCCAAAATTGATGAAACAAAAAGGGTTTTTAAAGGATATTCTTAGCTTTCCACCAATATAAATTATACTTTACTTTGAATTTAATAAGTAATTATTATTCATTTTCTATTCAAATTATGACTAAAGTCCTGATTGATAGACTGAATGAAAAACATCTATAGCTTTCAAATGGTATCACATTTTTTGAATCTAAACATGCATCACATTCTATGCTTCACATACTATAGGATTAAAAAAATAAAAATGAATTTCATGAAGTTTTGACCAAGTTGAGGTGGTCAGACATATGAGTTTTTATATTTTTAAAAGTTGTGATAAAAAATCATAATTAATTATTTACTAGGAAAAAAATTACAAAAAATATGCATCACATCGGGACATGAGTCCTCTACTTATATCTAAAATCTTATAAAAAATATATTATCATTTTATTGTGGTTAGGGTGGTCAGAGACCTACTTATTTTTTTCCCAGAAATTTAAGTACTCTGCATTGAAATTTCAAATTTTCACCAAATAGATTTATTTTTTTTAAACAAACCTAGTAGTTTAGAAACTACATTCAATTTTCTACAAATTCTATTCTTACATATTTTTGAAATAATATAGATAACTTATTCAAATTTTTATGTCAAGTTTCCTAACTTTGATTTTTCTAATTTTTTTGCCACTTAAGGGCCTGTTTTTTCCGTGATGATCCTGCACATACCCTAGTACTATAGCACAAGAAAATGAGATTGTAACTGATGAGGATGATATATTGGTCTCTAACAACCCTCTTTATGATCCTTCCCTCACCCCTCCTATTTTGAAATATATTAGGGAACAAAGCAATGAAGTCATAAATGATCATGATAATCACATTTTTTCTTCTCCTAGTATCTCTTCTAGTTGTGAAGAAGATACTATGTTGTTAGAAAACATAACCAATGAGAGTCATGGCAATCTTAGTTTTCCCCTTTCACCTATGAAAAACTTTATTGAGCAAAATAATTCAATCATTGATCCTACTCATACTAGTGATGAAGCTACTTTGCAAATTTCAACCTTAGATGAACATATTACAATATCTCTTAGTATTGTAGACACCATGTAATGAGAGAATGCAAACTTAGAAACAACCAACAATCAAATACAATCTTCACCTAATCAAACACATTCAACCATTAATACCCCCCTTAGTTGTGATGAAGTTATTTTGGATGAACCAAACTTTACTTGTCATGCACATGTGGTTTGTTGTTCTCCTACCCACTCTCCTTCTAAGGAGGACATTATAACCCAAGACAAAGATAATATCCCCTTCAACGACAATAAAAAATCTCACTTGATAATGGATGTTAACAATGTTCAACCTCAACCCAAACCTAAACTTATCCTTTACCCATCGTTGCATCCACTTCATCCTTCCAATACACCTAAAATCACCCTTCATCCCCCTTCACCTAAGAACCCTTCACCCTTCACCCAAACTTATTCTCTACCCACCTTCACATCCCCTTCATCCTTCTAATGTATCGCAACAATCTAGTACTAATATCATTGCTCATACATATAACACTCGAAATAATCCACAACCACTACAACCTTCTCCAAACTCTTTACCTTTACCCAATCTGCCTAGTGCTCCTCATTACTTCTCACAAACAAAGGAGTATGATCTTATTGAACAACTAAAGAATACTCCTGCCAAGATTTCCCTTTGGGATTTACTTCAGAATTCACCAAATTACAACCATTTTCTTCAAATAGCCTTAAAACAAATTGAAACTCCTCATGATACAACTCCAAATGATGTAGCAGCTCTCATCCCAAAACAAAATGTTGACATTACTTTCCATCAACACGAGTTCCCTCCTTTGGAGTTACATAATCAACATGATGCCTTTATAATAATTGCTCGATTTAATCACATAGGTATCAAACACACTCTCATAGATAATGGTTCTACCCTTAATGTGAGTAGTGTGAGTCTCTTGGATTGATTAAATGTTGACAGATCACAAATCAAACCTGATTTTGTGTCTATTAGAGGATTTGACAATATAACAAAACATCCGCTTGGTGTAATCACTTTGCCTATTATAGTGGGGGTGGTTACTTTGGAAACTCCTATCCATGTCATGCCTCATGATCTTTTGTATAATATTATTTTAGTCCGACCATGGATTCATGAGATGAATGCAGTTCCTTTGACCCTTCACCGTATAATGAAATATGTCTATAACAATAAGATTTATCAAGTTGAAATAGATCCCTAGCCTGAAATTTGTTTGCACCTTGAGAAAGGAACCACAAGTCTTCTAAAAACATTAATTCCAACATTGAACATAGATCCTCTTGAAACTAAATATAACAATGAGGAAGAAGTATCTAAATTATTTGGTGATGATTGGGGATCTTTCGAATTCACACCTTCATTTATGGGAAAATACATATTCACATAAAAGACCGATGAGAAACCAGCACAACCAACCATCATCTCAATGCAAAATTCAGACAACCTTTCACAAGCATCCACCTCAACCACTTTAGACAATGTCACAAACTCTACAAAAACCCTTGACGAAAGAAATAATGAACAACCACCTAATTCCAAAGCAATGCAAAAGCTTTATGGAAAAGGGTATAAACTCCTTAAAAAAGAGGATATGATGGAAAAGGTTGTGGTGCTCGACAACAAGGTATCCACAATCCTATAGAACCTAACACACAACAAATAACTCATGGTCTTGGTTATTCTCCTTCACTCAACATTAATACTATCACACTAGACTCTCCCAAGACTCTTCTTTATCCACATAAATAATGGTAGTCATTGCTCCTTGCTATGCCATAGTTGTAGGATCATAGCATACTCACTATCACATGTTTTGCATCCTTTGCAAGGGGAAACATACTATCATCCATTTCAGGCTCACCTTTGTCCTACACTTAGTTGGGTGCAAGGGATTAGTTAGCCTTGTCCTTGTATGTCATATGTCATTGTCTCTTTTGACTTGTTGTTAACCTTTCATGAACATTTAAGAGCAAGCTTGAGATGTGGATGACATGTCTTAAGATTGACTTGCATGTGACATACTACCTTTCTTTTCATTTCCCTTGACATGACATGGGCTAAATTTGAAACTTATGACTTGGCATAGGGCTTTCCTAGCTGGCTCTCATGTATTGATTTTATTTTTGCATTCTCTTTCTTCTTCTACTTTAAAGCAATTTCTCATGAACAATGTGTAGCAATTCATTTAAAGTGGGGGGCATACAATACCATAATTCATTTGTATTCTTAGTTCTTAGTGTAGTCTTTTCATTTATATGATGCGTTCATTACTCTGTGGATGACATTGGGTGTGATGTTCTTCATAAGTGTAATCCTTCTTAGCATATTATATTCCTCTTGGTGGTTTGATGCGACACACTTCATCGCCTAAGTTGTGAATTTACTATCCTTTGATTGGTCCTCTCTTGGAGACATTAGACACAATGTTCCCTAAGTGATTGACCTTACATAAACTGAACAAGACTCCTTTGAACATCTTTCATAGTACATTTTATATTATAGTCTTATTTTGGCACCTTGCATAACACAACTTACATGCCTGTGGTGCCATCCTATTTTGTTCATGAGTTCTAAGCATATAGAGTTTTGCTTGTCTCATGAAGTCTAAACCAACATTTACATTTCCTTTTTCTTTGTGGCACCTTGTTAAAGTTATCAGGAGGTATAACTTTGGTATGGTTGAGTGGGAAGCCCAACTAGCGGCATGACTTTCCCTATATCCACTTTTGTGTTTATGAGTGCATACCAACTAGCGTATGTATCTATTTTTGGGATTTCTCACCCCACAGACAATTGAAAGATCCATGTCCCTAGAGTGAGTATGTTTTTGGCCCTTCTCACCCCGTAGATGATCTGAAGTGTGGGCCTAGAGTGAGTACATCTTTTCCATCTTCCTTTTGTATGATTTTGTATCTTGATGGTTTGAATTAGGATCTTCGATCCTGGGGGCTTATGGAACCCCCTTGATCTTTGTCATTCTCCATCATCTATATCTGTACATGTGGATCTCTCTTGAATGTCTACTTTAGTATGAGTTTGAAGTAGGTTCATCCTCTCACTAAAGTGGGGGCTAAATGTGTCATAGAAAAAAGATCCCTTTGCTTGACATGGGATAATTCATGATAAATGGACTTAATGAGGCCTTGATTAAAGTTTTGTGAGGGATTTCATGCATCCACACTAGGTCTTTGACCCTTCCACATTGAATAAAATGTGTTTATCAATGTCTTGTGAAGGTGTTGTAGAGTCTTGTAAAGGACTTTCACGCTTTTCCATACTTAATAAACTTACTTTCCCTTAATTGAACATTATAAAACATGTTTAATTACATCATCACATTAAATTAGAAGGCTTCTGACCCAAACTTAATGATAAACTAGTGTTGTAATGTTTCTTGCATGTTCACATTGGTTCTTCTACCTTCTTAGGCTGTGTGGACCTCATTTTAGTGTTTTCAAGTGTATTTAATTACACTTTCACTTTGATTTCTATGTCTAAAGACCTATTTGGCATTTACATCATCACTAATAAACCTCTTTTAACCCATATTGTGTATCCTGAGGCTTAAATCGATCAAACACCCAACAAAGTTGCAATTTAAATTGTATTTACTTATCTCCTAGCTTATGAGCTATTAAATTTACCCATGTGGGACCCATTCTCCATGCATGGTGAATTAGTCCCATCTAGGTGGGACCCATTCACCATGTGTGGTGAATTAGTCCTATCTAGGCCCCATTTTGATATTTGAGTGAGAAAAAGTGAAATTTAAAGTTTGTTTTCACTTAATGTCAGCCTGTGATGAGGTATAATTAGGTACTAAGGCACACTTTTCTATAAATAAGTACTTTTACCCTCATTCTACATCAATAAATTCATTATTACATCTCTCACCTTTGATTTATCATCTATTTTCTCAGTCAAGTCAAGCAACTTAGGGTTTCTCCATTAGAAGTCTTCAAGTTAGCATTCTAAAGCATCCAGGATAAATCATCATTGCAAGGTAATTTATTCCATTGTTGCTTGTTTCATTCATTTATTTCATCGATTTTGTTTAATTACCTAAAAGGGGTTTGACCAAGGCAAACCCCCATGCCTTAATAATCAACAATTTATCTTTCTTCTGTTGTTTTTAAGCAGATTTAGGATTATTGGAATCTTAAGAATCATTGAAGATTGTATTCCAAATTTATTGAAGTCTTCTCCTCTTCATTCAAGTCAAAATAGGAAGGAAAAGTAATTTTCAAACCTAATTCTGACAAATTCTGAAGCAGACACCTGTAGAAGGTGGAAGTGCAGATATGAAGCTACATAATCATCCCCTAAATTTTTATATCCTTGAAGGAGGACTAATTTTCCAAGCGTGGTGAATTAGTCCAATTTATGGGCCTGACAGAGTGGTTTTATCATAATCCAACTCCTGACAATCTGAAACCTGTTTCCAGAAGATTTCATCAGAATAGGGGCTGATTCACCCTAAGTGGAGAATGAGTTTTGACAGGCTTAAGAAATATCATGAACAACATCTCAGAACTCATTTCTAGTCTTCTTTAAAACCCCCAAGTGCACACTTTCAGTTTCTTGCATTTCTATACAGTTTTCTATTCATTTTAACATATTTTGCATATCATAATGTGTTTTCAAACAAGTTACATTTCAATAGTTTATCATACTTAATCAATCAATTTCATAGCTCAACTGCATTTAGATCATTCCATTTAGTCTTCATTCCATCACACATATCCTAATTTGAGTGAACCATCTAGATCTTTGAGGTCTATCTCTCTCCTTTTAGGTGAGAAACCTTAAGAGTGCAAGAGAAGTACATAGACCCAAAAATCTATGGTTCATGAAAAAACTGCATATGTACAAAAATGCTTCTAAAACTTACATAGACTTGAATAAATCTGCAAAATTACTCTTCAACAGGCTCAAACTAGTGTCCCAACTCTTTTTGAGACTCTCCAAAATAGTCATGTGACCACATAATAAGTAAGATTGCATCTTTGCTGACTCAAGGTTTGTTGGATCACTGACAGCCAAAGCATCTTGTGCATACTTCAATGCACTAAGGATTGTATCCATATTAGGACCAATCAATCCTCTGAACTCACACACTCTTTCAACAATTCTGTGTTCTTCATGCTTCAAAATTTTGACTTTGTGAAGCAGGGATATGACTTGACCTTCTTGCTTTCAAATAGAAACTATTAGAGGATCAAATGCTTGAGAGATATCTGCTAAGTATTTCTTATATTCCTTCATTTTCATTTTAGTGTCCATAGTGAACTTGGACAATGATAAACATGACTTGTAAATATTTCCACCTTCAGAAAAAGCACCTTGAATGTTCTTTATATAGGTAGCTAACAAAGATCTATCATTAGCATCATCCCCTTCAATCTACCAAACCTGTTAGCATCAAATTCCCTATGAACCTTATCCATAGTTGACTTCTCAAGTGACTCAAAGTGAGTACTTACATAATTGACAAGTTCCTTTAGCTAACCGCATGGAGAATTGGATGAATCCTTAACATATGTGGGCATGATTTTCTCAAGAATACCAGATGCAAGACTTAGTAGCTTACTGTCCTCAATATGATATTTCAATATATCCTCCATTTCCTTGTTTTGAGCAAATGTTGCTACCTTCATTTTCTCAATGGGAGAAAGAGTGGCCAAGTTGATAGGACCTTTAATTAGATAAAAATCCTCATGTTGCTCCTCCAAAAACTCCTTTGTTTCCTTAGCAGTGTCTCTTGCTTCCACATGAATTTCCTTTAATTAAACCTTCTTCTCTTCAGTCACTGATTCTTCCTTTGCTTCAGAAGTCTCTACTTCTTCACCTATCACAACTATAGGAGCTTCAGTCTCCATAGGATTTTCAACATCTTGCATTTCAAGAGGATTTAGAGTATCCTCAAATGTATCTTCTTTTCCTTCTTCAACTTCCAGACCATATGGAGCATTTTCATTATGCATTTCTTCATAAACAACAGTGTATTTGTTCTTTAACAAGACTACCTTAAGGATTTTCTGAGTACAACTTTCTTTTTCCACCTCTTCAGTTTTCCCAATCATCAACTTTCTCACCCTTGTTTTACTCTTGAAATCTCTTTTTGCATCACTTAGAATCTTCTTCATCTCTTCTATTGACATCACCAGACACATATCAACAAGTATCCATTCTCTCATTTGCTCTTCTTCAGTTCTTGCATTTACTCTCCTCATTTCTAAGACTTCATACAAACTTTTAGGTAACTCAGACATTATTTCAATGAGAGTCATATTGAAATTATTAAAATGATTTATTGTGGCTTCCTCAAGAATTCTTTGACTAGCACTATCAAAGGTATCATACCAATCACAAAGTGGCCTAAGATTACCATCTTCAATCAAGGCTTTTTCCACTTCTTCAACAAACATACTTGATTTTTCAGTTTTCATCTTTTTCTTTACTTTCTCTTCATTGTAGAGCTTGCCCTTTGAGACTTTAGATGCTTTAGTTCCCTTTTGCTTGATTTCTCTTACATCTTCATCAGATTCAATCTCTTCATCCTCTGAAATAGCAACATATAATCTTGTGCTTTCATCCTTCTTCCTTATTCCTTCTCTCCTAGATGTCTTAACTTGAGTTTTCACAAGGTTTGAATTCTTTGCATGACTGGATGAGAGTGTAGATCTCCTTGTAGATCTAGATTGGGTATAGGATGCTTCTAGACTAGCAGACTCAATTCTAGCTAGTTCTCCTACTTCATCTTGTTCTCTTTTCCTCCTAGCTTCCCTTACTGCTTCAACTGATATACCCATGCTTTCTTCAAAAGCTTCCACTTCTTTTCATATTTTTTGGATTATCATGGGATTCTTCATTTCTACATGCATTTGTATATTCTTCTCTTCAAAAGTACTGAACCTTTCTTCTGTTGGATCTCAAGGTTTATTCAATAGGTGTTGAGCATATAGCTCCAAAATGTGTTCCTCAACCTCATAACCCATAGGAATTATCCAAACTATTCTGGGTTCTACAACTTCCATTAAACACAAATCAATATCAACCATGAAGAAAATTGTGTCCTTATACTTTTCCACAAAAGATCCCAAAACATCTACACATCACTAATGCAATCATTGCTATCTACCACATTCTAGTACCAACTACTGACAAGGGGATTAAAATATTTTCTTGAAAACTCCCCCTAGACCAAAGTCCATAACCTTATTCCCAAAGGAATTACTAGATCCAAATTGTGGGGTAGAACCATTTCCTACATTAGAATGACTCTTCTTCACCCATGTCTTCTTCATTTGCTTCCTGATCTCATCTATAGTAACTTTTCCTTTTCCCTTTTCATTCTTTTGCACATTCTTCCCTTTGCTTACCAAACTGTTCCTGCTCCAACAAAATCTAGCAATATGACCAGATTTGTTGCAATTATAGCACACAACATTTCTCTGTCCAGACTAGTTGTTCCATTGATTTTCTCTTGATTTGTGTTGGTTAGCAATATGGCCAAATCTATTGCATGTATAACATCTGACATCTCTATTAATTTTTTTTTTTACATATTTTTGCATTCAATATTAATTGATTTATGACCATTCTTATTGCAATTGAAACACTAACTAGAGAATGATGGACCAGTTTGATTCATTCTACTTCTACATTGAGCAGCCATATGACCAAATTTGTTGCAAAAAAAATAGTAACCATCGAACCTTTGAGCATTAGGTTGTCTTACCAAATACCTTCCAACTTTGTTCATCTGATTTCCTTACCTAAAATTCCTTTGTCCAGATCTAGAGCTTTCTCCTTTCTCATATCCAAGACCTCGCTTGTCACTTCCAATCCTTTGGATTTTAATTAGTTCATCAAGCTTGGCTGAGCTAATCTTGAACTTTTCCTTGTATTCATTTGTAGTAGCAAGTTCATCTCTTAGGGTAACAATCTGTCTTTTAAGCTCTTCTTCATTGTCTCTAGATTGTTACAAATCAAGTGCTAGCTGAATGAAATTATCATTAAGTCTACTACATTCCTCATATTTTTATTTCAAGGATTGAGAAAGATTCTCTTTAGTCTTCTTTCTCTCTTCAATCTCCTTGTTCATCGTCATCATAATATATTTCATCTCATGCTTTAGGATAACATTTTCTTTTGTGATATTTTCACATTCTTTTGTCTTTTCCTTCAAGGCTTGATTTAGGTGTTCATCTTACATGCTTTAATTTCTTTTTGCTTAAGCTGATCATAGAGTTCCTTTCTCTTATCTCTTGACTCATTGATTTTTTCTTTCAATGATTGAATGAATTTATCAACATTCATGAGGCTTTCTTGTAATTCCTGGACTTCAAATTTTGCCTGATCAAGATCATCTAGTGCCACCAAAAGTTGTTGAAGACTGCTTAAATCCATTGAATCACTTTCTCGGATCTTCCCCAAGCTTTTAAACTTCTTCAAAGGAATTAGGATCTGATACCAATTGTTGGAATCAAGGAACACTAAGAGGTAGAGGTGAATCATTGTTTTATAATTTTTAACTTTATTAATCTGATCTTTAAACCACTTACAACATTGAAGCAAAAGAAAGATGCAAGAACATAAAGCAATCAACCATAACACAAGGATTTTATGTGGAAACCCTGTTAGGAGAAAAACCACAGTGGATGTCAATCCACAATATGATGAGTATACTCAAGATAGGTGTTTACAAAAGGGGAATGCACATGCATTCAGGCACACTGCCTAGAGCTCACTACTCATATACAAAAAGAGGACTCACCGTCTTACAAAAGATTTGAATAGAGAGAATAACATCTGTTAATGCTTGATTATAGTTTTGGTTAAGCTCATCAGTTGTATTCTTTACTTTCTATCTGATTCTACTCTTCTGCTTTGTCTACTTTAATTAGGATCACAAATCCTTTTATGCATAAGTGAAACTGTGCATAGTTTCTCTATAAACCTTTTGAATTAACATAGAATATTTAAAAACTGTCAGCTCAATCCACAAATAATTTTTAATGCATACCATCCAAAGTCAGCTACAACATGGTGAGGATCCAAAAAAAAATCCTTGAACAAGAAAATACATTAAACATTTTTTCCTCAAACATCTGCAACACGCTACATTCACTTAGTCAGCCTTCTTGCACTATTGAAAATAAAATCGGTCAATTGGATCTTCTAACTTGGACACCAATTGATATGAGGCTCTGAGATTCAAGGATAACATAGATCATACATTGAAAAACCTTCCTTGAGATCCACAACTCAAAATGATAACTGAAAATTGCATATGAATCAATGAACACAATTCTATTGGATGCTCTATTTTAACTTAACAGTTAATCACAAAAATTCAATCTCAATTCTAGTACGAACAAATACTAGCATGCGGATCAAATCATTGACTAGGATTTCCATTAATGACAACACTAGATGACATTTGCAGTGTCTCTCGCCAACAATTCCATCTCATTTTTCTTCTTCATCTCACTTTTCTCTTTTCCTTTCCCTTGTTTCTTGCTTGGTGCCTCCTTACTCTACAAGTCTCTATGGACTATTCTCCTCAACATGTCCATTCTTCACTACCTAGTCTTTTGGCATCTAGATTCTTCCTTCAACCTACAAAAAGACAAAACATAAATTCCAAAAACTTATCTTGCCCAAATCTTTGGGCTCTGATACCAATTTGATGTAGAGCAGGGGTGGATAAATTAAACACAACCTTAATCAAATAATCTTTCCAATCCTAGAACATAACTTGGTGGGTTTTTCCTCACAAGCCTTCAATCTTTAAAGCCTAAAACATGGGGGCAGAAAATTGGGTTTTCTAGCCATAACTTTCAGTGCAGACATGATAGAAAAAATGTAAAAAGAGTTATAGATACCCATTTTGGACTTATACAACATATCTCAAAATTAGGGTAGATTACTTTGTACGAAATCCTTAAAAAATGGACAGCCCTTATGCTAATTTAAGACTAAAACAAGAAAAATCAGACCTAGGGCATCATCAAAACACGTGCAAAATTCAATATGGAACCCTGTAAATTTTGAGCATGGTAATATACAACATTTCAAACTACCACACAAAATCTTAGAATTATCCACTATGGAAACCATGAGAAATCATATTTTGAAAGTCACTAGTTACCCCACCTAGGGTTTATGACAATTTTGAACTATTTTTTCCAAAATTGCAATCTCTCTCCAAACTCAACAAAAATTTATTAGGCCAAGTGAATTAGAAAGTATATTCACATGTATTTCAATCCCAATTGGTCTAAGATCAATATATGGAATATCAAATCCATACCACATGTTGCAATAGGCTGGTTACAGAAAAAATCTGGAAGTGGCAGTCACCAATTTAATCATAACTTACATAAAACTTAACAAAAATCAACCAAAACAATTGAAAATGAAATAAAAATCAATCGTCTATCACACCCAATCATTTTAAAATAATGAAAATTATGTACAATACCATACTATATATTAAAGAACAGTGATGCAACGTTCATATTCTTAGAAAACAAAAGAATTTTATTGCTTAAACTTCAAAGTTACAACTTCTAACCACACACAAAACTTGTCTTCGAACTTACAAATAATTTTTAAGGAATTTACATAAAATTACCAATAGTTAAAAACTAATTTTCAACTTCCAACCATTCACCTTCCACTAGACACTAGAAAAATGCAAAAGTTGTTTTTTGCAACTTGACAACATTCAACATCTTTGACACTTTTTACATTTGCACACAAACTTAACACCTAGTGACACAAACTAGACTTCAACACATTTAAATGGTATTATTAGACATGATTAAATATTAATAACTTAAAAAAAATAAAATATTAACTTTTTACCCCTCTTGGGCATGAGAACCTATGTGCCCCTGCACCATACCTTTGTTTTCTAAAAATCTGGACGTTACATCATTGTTCTTTGATATAGTATGGTATTGTATAGGATTTAATTATTTTCACATGATTGAGTGTGATATAGGATTGAGTTATCTTTCATTTTCAATTGGTTTGGTTTATTTTCATTAAATTTTGTGTAAGTTATGATCAAATTGGTGACTACCACTTCTAGATTTTTTATGTCACCGACCTATTGCAACACGTGGTATAGATTTGATATTCCATATATTAATCTCAAACCAATTTGGATTGAAATAAATGTGAATCTAATTTATAATTCACTTTTTCTCATTTATTTTTGTTGAGTTTGGAGAGAGATATTGCAATTTTGGCAAAAAGAGTTCAAAACTGTCATAAACCTTTCGTAGGGTAACTAGTGACTTTGAAAATATGATTTCTCATGGTTTCCACAATGAAAAATTCTAAATTTTTGTGTGGAAGTCTAAAATTTTGTATATTACCATGCTCCAAAGTTTCAAGGTTCCATATTGAGGTTTGCATGTGTTTTGATGATGCCTTAGGTCTGATTTTTCATGTTTTAGGCTTAAATTGGCAAGACAGCCCATTTTTTAAGGATTTTGTACAAAGTAACTATACTGTAGAAAAATGAACTTCTTGCTTGGCTTGAGAATAATTCATGATAAATTGGACTTAATAAGGACTTAATGAACCCATTTCTCCATAATTCACCATTATAAAATGTGTTTAATAACATTATCACATCAATCTAGAAGGCTTGTAAAATAAACTTAATGATAAACTAGTGTTGTAATGTGTTTTACACATTCACATTGGTTCTTGTGCCTTTATGGGTTGTGTGGACCTCATTTTAGTGTTGTAAAGTGTATTTAATCACACTTGACATTGAATTATGTGTCCCAAGCCCTAATTGACCTTCACATCATCATTAATAGGCCCCTATTACCCCACATTGAGCATCTCAAAATTGATCAAATAACTTACAAGGTCACTATATAAACCTTATTTCTTAACTTCCTATCATCTTATCTAGAAAAATGGCCCCTATGGGAGCCATTCACCATCCATGGTGAATCAATCCCATCCAGGTGGGACCCATTCACCATGGGTGGCAAATGAGTCCCATTTGGCCCATTTTTGACCTTTGAGAAGGAAAAATTGAAATTTAAGTTTATGATTTTCACATGTTAGCCTTAGGGATCCAATTAATGGATAAATAAGGATTATTTTCTATAAAATCAACTCTCTAAGACCTAATTAATATTCATAACTCATTCACACAACCATTCTTCATTATTCATCCATCATTCTTCCATCTCAAGTAAAATAAGTTAGGGTTTCATTGTTTCAAGTCATTAAGATAGCAATTTCTAGACATTCAAGGGAAGATTCTTCATGTTTTATTACAGCTATTAAAGATCAAACATCATGGAAAGGTAATCAACTCCATTATTACATGTTTCATTGCATTCTTTCTCTATTTTGGTTTAATTACCTAAAAGGGGTTTGACCAAGGAAACCCTACATGCCCTAACAATCAATATTTGATCCTTCTTGCATTGTGTGTTTGTATATTTAGACATCTTGGAGGTTTATAAATCATTGAAGGTTGCATTTCAAAGTCATTCAAGTCATATCTTCATTATTTAAGGAAAAATATCAACAAAAAGACACTTTCAGGCTTGAATCGGACAGTAACGGAACTAGGCACCTAGAGGTGCATATTTAGCATATCGAAAGCTCCAAATTCCACCTTAGAATATTTAGAAATTCAAAATTGGACTCATTTTCCATGGGTGGTGAATGAGTCTCATTTCCAAGTCATTTTTTGGTTTTCTATATTTTTAGACACCCATTTGTCTGAAATAGGTTCTGGAATAGTTTTATAGAACTGGGACTGATTCACCTAAAATCATGAATGAGTCCCACCAAGCCTAAATCTCAGCATTAGCAATGTTCTAGAAGTCATTTCTAGTTCTCATCCATATCTTAGGTGCACACTTTCAATTTCCTGACATTCGGTAGAAAAATGGATCATTGGCATTTTCATAGTCATTTAGGTCCTACTTCCTTAGTATTTGATCTATTTTTCTTTATTTAATGATGTAATATGGCTTAAATATTCACATTAAACTTTAAATATTCAATTTATTGAAGTCTTGTGATAGTGTTATGAAGTGTTGTAAAATGTTTCTACACTTTTCTAGACTCTTCTTATCATAAAATCACCTTTTTATTCATCATCAAGTGCTATTTTGAAGTGTTATAAATTCTTGTAACAAAGATTCACACTTTTCTAGGCTTATTTTCCTTATTTACACCTTTCTTATGTCTTTTATGGCCTCTTTATACACTTATAGGACACATTTAAGTGTATTTTTGAATGTAAACCCGACAAATAGAATTAAATGAAAATTAAATCCCAACACCCTTTCACAAGCCTGGGGTGGGAACCATTCGCCATGGGTGGAAAATGAGTCCCCCTTGGCTCCAAATTCAAAATATTTCAAATTTTCTTTCAAATTTTTATTCAAAATTACCTTATGTCAGCCTGTGATGTTGTATTATTGAGTTACTAAGGCACAAGTGTGTATAAATAAGTGATTTTCTCTCATTATTCACCCCCCCATTCATTCAAGAATTTAGTTCATCATTGCATTCAAGTATTTTATCATCTCATCAAATATTTATTAAGTACTTTGGAGATGCCATTGCATTATCTTATGATTTCTCCAACAAGGGTTTGGTAAGTGAGAATTTGCATGTTATTTATTTATCATTCTCTTTCATTCCATTATTTCATCAAGGGTTTGATTACCAAAGTGGGATTTGACCAAGGAAAATCTCTATTACCTAACCCTTAACTATTTTCCCCCTCTTGCATGTGTGTTTGCAGAACTTTTGTGTGCAGATTTATCAAGAAAAAAGGTATTGAAAGGTGGTCAATAAGTCAACAAAGCTTTTCAAGTCAACATCAACCTATTTCAAGCTTGGAGAAGACCTACAACCTATTTTTTGTATATTTGATTTCGGCAACCCGACGGGAAGAAGATTACAGATCTGGGCCCACAATCTTGATTCTTGAATCTATAGAATTTTTGGAGAGGACTGATTCACCATCTGTGGTGAATGAGTCCCACCTTATAGTTGAAAAGGTGATTTTGTCATATTCTAGATCCTGACACTCAAAAACCAATTTCTAGCAGTTTTCATCAAGAGTAGGACTAATTCACCATTAGTGGAAAATGAGTTCTATTGTTGATTTTTTGTAATTTCAAACATCATTCAAAATATTCTAGATTCTTCATTCTTTTCCTAGGTGCACTCTAATTCAACCTTCTCTCTTTCTATTCTACATTTTGTTCATATTTAGTTTATGCTTGCATACCTCACTGTGTTTTCAAAAATTACATTTTACATTAGTCTTTCAATCATACTTAGTTCATTTCATTATTTAGTTGCATTTTTAGCATTTTAAATCCTTATTTGAGTGAGCCCTTCAATTTTGGTGTTGGTGTAGTGTGGCCTAGAGGATTCTCTCTCTCCTTTTAGGTGAAAGATCTTGAAAGTGTAAGAGAAGGACATAGAACCTTCTTCTCCAATTACATATCCAAAATTGATTGTTCACAGGAATTTCTGTTACTATTTGTATTCGTTTCTAGGTGTTTTTGCATCACACAATGTGTTTTCAAACAAGTTGCATTTCCTAAACTTTGCATTAATAAGTCATTCCTTTTATTAGTTTCTTGCATTCAAATATTGTATCTAGGAACATTACTTCTATTTCCAATCCATCATTACATTAGTCTTGAATGTAACATTGTGCATTTTGGTCCATCTTTCCTCTTTTAGGTGAAAAACTCTAGAAGGGCTAGAAAGAATTAGGTTGCCAAAATCCTTTGTTTACATTTCATTATTTTTGCATATTTAATCAATCAATTTCATCACTTTGTTGCATCTATATTATTGCATTTAGTCATAGTTTCATCATACATTCCTTAGATTGAGTGAACCACTTAGATTTTGGGTGTGGGATCTATCTCTTTCCATTAGGTGAAAGACACTAATTGAGCAAAAGAGAAATAGCATTCCATAAACCTTTAAAATCTATGGTTCATTTTGGTGAACCTACTTTTCAAACACCTTATTTTCTTATTTGGAGTCCTTCACCATAGATCTATCCTTGCATTGAATTTTCATTAAGGTTTGCATTAGTTAATTGGCATGCTAGGTTTCAAAATTTTCATTCATAAAAAGTGCATTTAGGTTGCATTGTTGGAATCTAAATTCATTTAAATTTTCTGAAATTTTTTATTTTTAACTTAGGTCTACATCATGTCATTCTTCAAACATCAAAATCACTCAAAATTTTGTAAAAATTCTAAGAAAAGTTCATACTGGGACTCAGTCGCCATCTTGGGTGAATCAGTCCCTTTTCACCCCTGAAATTGCCCTTTACAGACATAAAAATCCTATTTTTCAGCTTTTGTTTGGTGCCATTATTTACCTATATCGATTAGTTGAGTTTCTGTAACCTACATTTCATAAAATCTAGCTTAACATAGCTCATTTCATACATTATTTAATTTCACATTTACATCTCCAAACATTTCATTTTAAGTCATTGCATTGCACTATCTTTTCTTTTTTATCATAGCATGTTTACTTTCAAACAATGTGGCTTTGATTTGATTAAAAATTGATTGTATAAGTACAACATCCCCTCCTATGAATTTAATTTTGATTACAACGATGAAGTTATTAAGAAACTTGTTTGTCATAGTCAAACCATTGATGCAATCCTTAACATGACATTACCCATTGGTGAGAATGGTAGTGTAGACAATCATAACAATCCTACTTGTTCTTCTCTTGATATCTTTCCTATTAGTGATGATTATATCTTGGTGAAATAAGATACAAGCCTTGAGGGTCTCTATTTTCCATCTCCTCATCCCCCTTTGGACAATGTAAGACAACAAGAACATGAGATCATAGACACATTCCTAAAAATTACCTTACCTAGTTTCCATAGTCATGACCATCAAACTTGTATATCTCCTAATGTCCCTCCTAGATGCAAAGAGGATAGGTTGGTGTTAGAAGATATACCTATTCAACATCATGAAATTATTAACCCTTGAAACGAAGGATTTTGGCAACCTAAAGACTCTCTAGCTCTTCTAGGGTTTTTCACTTAAAAGGAGAGAGGTAGGCCAAAATGTACAATGTTTCACTCAAGAATAATGTAATAATGGATGGGAAATAGATGTAATATGCCTATATGCAATGTTAGAATGCAAGAAACTGATAAAATAAATGACTTATTAATACAAAACTTAGGAAATGTGACTTGTTTGAAAACACCTTGTGTAATGCAAAAACACCTAGAAATGAATGCAAACTGTAACAAAATTTAATGAAACTAAAAATGTGCACCTGAGATATTTTTAAGTACCAGAAATTACATTTGAAATGCTATTGATGCTAGTTTTTTGGCCAGGTGGGACTCATTTTCCATTTTGGGCAAATTGGTCCCAGTTTTGGATGACTGTACCAGTGCCCATTTTAGCCAAATGGGTGTCCAAATCTACAAAAATATTCAAAAAAAATTTATAGTAGGACTCATTCACCACTAATGATTAATTAGTCCACTTTGTACTTTCTAAAAACTAAAAAATTGAATCTAAAGCTCTCGGTCTACTCAATCTACACCTCTAGGTGTCCCGTTCTAAAACTGCCAAATTTAGACCTATAAGTAACTTTTTGTGTAGATTTTGGCTTTGAAAAAGTGGAAATGACTTAAAAAAGTTTGTAACCTAATATTCAATCATGTCCAAGCCATCCAAGCACCTAAATTTGCAAGCACACAAAGGAAGAGAGAGAAAATAATGATTGTTAGGGCATGGGGGTTTTCCTTGGTCAAACCCCTTTTAGGTAATTAAACCAAAATGATGAAAAAATATAATGAAGAATGCAATAATGGAGTTTATTACCTTTCCATGGTGATTTATCTTGATTTTTTGTAGCAATGGATGAAGAATCTACCCTTGAATGTCTGAAAAGTGTTATCTTGATGACTTAGAATGATAAAATCCTACCTTGCTTGACAAGAGAAAGAAGATAAATGATGAATGAAGTTGAGTTATGATGAATTAGGGTTTAAATACTTATATTTATAGGAAATTCTCATAATTTACCTGTTCAGTGGATCCCTAAGGCCGGCATGGAGAAAAATTAAACTTAAAACCTAACTTTTCTCGCTCAAACCCCAAAAATTGCTCAAATGGAACTAATTCGCCACTAATGAATGGGTCCCACCTAGATGGGACTAATTCTCCACTAATGGTGAATGGGTCCCACAAGGGCCATTTTTGTTGGCAGAAATGCTGAGAAGTAAGAAAATCAGGTTTATATGATGACTATGTCAGTTATTTGATCAAATTATGCCTCAAGATGCACAATCTGGGGTCATAAGGGCCTATTAATGATTATATAAAAGTAAATTAGGGCTTGAGAAACAAAATTAAAAGTGAAAGTGTAATTAAATACACTTTACAACACAAAATAAAAGTGAAAGTGTAATTAAATACACTTTATAAAACTAAAATGAGGTCCACACAGCCTAGAAAGGCACAAGAACCAATGTGAATGTGTAAAACACATTACAATACCTAGTTAAAGTTAAATTTAGTTTACAAGCCTTCTAGATTGATGTGAGGATGTAGTTAAATAAATTTTATAATGTTAAGGGAAAATAGTTTTATTAAGTCTCAAAAAGTGTGAAAGTCCTTTACAAGACTCTACAACACCTTCACATGACATCAACAAACACACTTTATTCAATTTGCAAAGGTCCAAGACCTAGTGTGGATGCATAAAATGCCTCACAACACCTAAATCAAGGCCTCATTAAGTCAATTTATCATTAACTATTCCCATGTCAAGCAAGAGATACTTTTTTCTATGGAACATTTAGGCCCCACTTTAGTGAGAGGAAGAACTTGCTTCAAACTCACACTAAAGTAGACATTCAAGAGAGATCCAAATGTATAGATGCAGAGATCAAAAAAGCAGTCAAGCCCCTAGAATCAAACAACACAATGGAAAGAAAGGAAAACGAGGTGGGAAATATGTTCTCACTCTAGGGCCACAGAACATAAGGTCATCCGTGAGGTGATTTGTCCCAAAGACATAATTTGAAAAATAAAAAGGTGGATCAAGCTTCGACCGTTTGTCTAGCTAGTTGTGGATCAGATCTAGGTTGTTTGTCTAGAAAATAATTTTGAATGTCATTTAAAATTTTATCAAAGGGGATTTTTCTTTGTTCATGTAAGGTCTTCTTCTTAAGGATAATTGTGCCTAATGTCTCCAAGAGAGGATAGGTTGGGAGGTTAGATAGTTATCCATGGGATGCTTTGTTTGCATCAGGCCACTTTGATTGATCATTATCCCTAGTGTCAGATCATTATCCATGGGATGCTTTGTTCACATCAGGCCACTTTAGTCAGGATCGTTCACTCTTGGAATGCATCAAACCTAATAACACCACCAAGGAGAAGACGCATCACAAGAAAAAGTAAATCACACCATGAAATTTAAAAAGATGTTATCTATGTATGCCTCCACTTTAAAGAAATTGCTACACATCATTATGTCAGAAATTTCTTTAAGTAGAAGAGAGAATATGAGAGCTTATCTAAAAAGCGGGTATGTGCAGGATCATGATGGAAAAAATAGGCCCTTAAGTGGCGAAAAAATCAGAAAAATCAGAGTTAGGCAACTTGACTTAAAATTTTGAATAAGTTATCTATATTATTTAAAAAATATGTAATAATAGAATCTATAACAAATTGAATGTAATTTCTAAACTACTAGGTTTATTTAAAAACAAAAATATATTTGGTGAAAATTTGAAATTTCAATGCCGTAGTACTTAAATTTAGGGAAAAAATAAGTAGATGTCTGTCTGACCACCCTAACCACAATAAAATGATAATATTTTTTTATAAGATTTTAGATATAAGTAATGGACGCATGTCTCGATGTGATGCATATTTTTTTGTAATTTTTTTCCAAATAAATAATTAATTGTAAATTTTTTATTACAACTTTAAAAAATATAAAAAATCATATTCCTGACCACCTTAACTTGGTCAAAACTTCATGAAATTAAATTTTAATTCTTTTAATGCTATAGTATGTGAAGCATAGAATGTGACACATCTTTCAGATTCAAAAAATGTGATACTATTTGAAAGCTATAGATGTTTTTCAATCAGCCTATCAATCAGAACTTTAGTCATAATTCAAATAGAAAATGAATAATAATTATTTATTAATTTCAAAGTAAAGCATAATTTATATTGGTGGAAAGCTGAAAATATCCTTTAAAAATACTTTTTATTTCATTAATTTTGGGTTAAAAAAAAGTTGTCAGCCACATACTCTACAAATACCCATCATATCGCCACTCTTTGGCCCATCATTATCTTGTACATACCCAAGCCTTATGCCAAGTCATATGTTTTTTATAAGCTGCGTCATGAAGAGAGGCAGTATGTCACATGCGAGTCATTCTTAAGACATGTCGTCCACATCTCAAGCTTACTCTTATAGGTTCATGAAAAGTTAACGATTATCCAAAAGATACAACGGCAAGTGACATATGGGGATAAGGCTGTCGAACCCATTTCCCCCACTTAGTGCAGGACAAGGGTGAGCCTGGAATGGATGATGGTATGCTACCCCTTGCAATGGATGCAAAACATGTAATAGTGAGTATGTTATTATCCTACAACTATTACATGGCAAGGAGTAGCAACTAATGTTATTTATATATTGATTTAGGATGGACCAAGGTTAAATGATTCTTGGCAGAAGGGTTTGTGATAGTATGGCTGTTGAGTGAAGGTTTGTTGGATGAGTGAATTTCTATGAAAGGACAATTATGAAGACTATGATTTGGAAGAATCAGGTTGGGTGTATTATGAGCTTGTTTCTTAGTATATATAGGGGGATGATGAAGGGTTGGATTTGTTTGAGTATCAAGAGTGGGGATAGGAGAAGGAGGCTCTATTTGGTTGTCAGCTTTCTCTAAGGGGTATGTGCAAGATCATCATGAAAAAAATAGGCCCTTAAGTGGCAATAAAATTTAGAAAAATCAGAGTTAGGAAACTTAACATAAAAATTTGAATAAGTTATCTATATTATTTCAAAAATATGTAAGAATAGAATATGTAGAAAATTGAATGTAGTTTCTAAACAACTAGGTTTATTTAAAAAAAAAAACAAATCTATTTTGTGAAAATCTGAAATTTCATTGCAGCAGTACTTAAATTTCAAGGAAAAAATAAGATGTATGTTTCTGTTTAACCACCCTAACCACAATAAAATGATAATATATTTATTTAAAATTTTAGATATAAGTAGAGGACTCATGTCCCAATGTGATGCATATTTTTTTGTAAATTTTTTTCAAGTAATATTTAATTATGAAATTTTTATTACAACTTTTAAAAAATATTAAAACTCGTATGTCTAACCACCTTAACTTGGTCAAAACTTTGAATGATTATTTTTTTTTAATCCTGTAGTATGCAAAGCATAGAATGTGTCACATGTTTTGGATTCAAAAAGTTTGATACTATTTGAAAACTATAGTTGTTTTAAAATTAGCCTATCAAATAGGACTTTAGTCATAATTCAAATAGAAAATGAATAATAATAATTTTTTAAATTCAAAATAAAACATAATATTTATTGGTGGAAAGATAAGAATCTCCTTTAAAAATTATTTTCGTTTCATGAATTTTGGAATAAAAAAATGTCATTTTCCACATACCCTACACATACCCATCATATCACCACTTTTTGGCCCATCATGATCCTTCACATACCCTAAGGTATCTTTCTTATGTGCCATAATATCAACCCTGGGAGGAGAGCTAATATGTTCATCACATGTCAAAATTGGATTTGGAAAGATAGCTTCATCACTCATAGGATAGGCATCAATAGAAGTATAACTAGGAGTTTCATGGTTACTAATGTTTGGACTTTTTATTTCAAATATATCTTCTAACACTAAATGATCTTCTTCATGGGTAGAGAAGATATTAGGAGAAGAAAATGGTTAATTGTCATGATTATCTATACTTACATTCACATGTTCTAAGATGCCTTCTTGAGTGGGAGAGGTTATAAAAGAAGAGCTTTCAACATTGTCATGATTCTCAATTAGTGTATCTTCTAGCACCAAAATACCTTCATCACATGTAGGAGAGATAGTGGGAGAAGAGGAACTATGATTATCATGAGTATCGATGCTTTCATCTTCTTGTGTCAAACCTTTAGTGGATGATTTAGGAGAGATGAAGTCTTTAAGGGCTTCATCTAGCATTTCCAAGTCATCACTCCTAAAAGGTTTGGGGGATAAGGTATTGTTAATTGGTTTGGGTTTCTCATGGAAAGCTTTAGAGGATCAAATGAGTGAGAGGATTCCCTTAAGGGCCTCATCTAACTTATCGACATCATCACTACTCAGTGGCTTGGATGAGATATTGTTTCTATATTCAATTATTTGTTTGAAAGGTTGTGTTGATGTTTGTTGTTGGTTGTTGATATTTGCTAATATCTCCTCAATGTAACCTAATCTAAAAGGACTATGAAATAGTGCTTATAAAAATCTAAGTGCCATGAATGTAAGCGATGCTTATTTCTAATAAAATGCAATAAAAACATAGGATGAAATACAATTTTTTAGATTTCGAACAAAGTAATTTACTGATTACACTATGTACTAATCTAAAAATGAAATGTTAGAAATGAAAAATTGAATTTAACAATGCATGAAATGAGCTAATTCAAGCTAAATATCATGAAATGCATGGTATAGAAACTCAACTAATGGATGCAACTAGGTAATGGTAGGAAACATAAGCTATAAAATAGGGTTTTCAGCTTTGTTAAAGGTAGTTTCAGGGCCCATAAGGGACTAATTTGCTCAAGGTGGTGAATGAGTCCTAGTATGGACTTTTTTCAGAATTTTCAAAAATTTGGGAGTGATTTTAATGTTTTCAGAGTGCTATGATGTAGATCTAAGTTAAAAATGTAGAATTTCAAAAAATTTAAATGAATTTAGATGCCAACAATGCAACCTAAATGAACTTTTTTATGAATGCAAAATTTGAAATCTAGCATGCAAAGGAATCTATGGGTGATCCCACAAAGCTGGTTTACAATTTTTGGGAGGAACTGATTTTTGCTGAAATCACATATTTTTAGAAAATATAATTATTTAAGCCTTAAAAGGTTACATTTAAAGAATTCCAATTGAAGAGGGTTTGATCAAGCTACCTTAAATCAAACCCCCTTGGATAGAACCCTGCTAGTTTTAAACCACACCTATAACAGAGTCTCCTTTACACCTATCAAAATGTTGATAAAAAACCACTTTTGATTTACCTTTGGGGGATCAAATGAATTCATTTAAAATTTATTTTTTGCAAGTCTGTAGTCCTTTTTATAAGACCCCCAAAAAGTATAATTTTAAATAAATTTAATTTTATTATTATATTTATTTTTTATTTCTTGTGAATGTAGGATTTTCACTAAAAATCAAGCTCTCTGTTCTACACATGTGGAAAAATAGTAGATTATTAAAAAATAAAATTAAAATATTAGTGCACCAAATATTGAAGTCCTTGATCCAACAAAGAAAAAAGAATTGAATTTTGATACATACAAAAAAAGTTACGCATTATACAGTCATGCTATGTCTGAATTATAATTGGTTTGAATTCAAAACTTGATTAAAGAAAAAATATTCAATAGAAAACTATCTAACCAAGTGGAAGCACTAGATATCAGAGTTACAAATCTAAATTTGAAATAATTAGAATTTTATCCTTCATGGAAAAAAAGTTATGCATTATACGGTGAGCATCATGAAACTCTAGTTTGCATCATCTTCAAATTCCTCACGGTTTAGTCACTATAGGTGCCCGAAAGTGAAGATTTAGTTAAAAAAAATTATTTCAGTGTCCAGTTTGGCCAAAAATTGTAAACCACTATTGTGGGATCACCTCTATGCAAATCCTTATGCAAGGATAAATCTATGATGAAGGACTCTAAATCAAAAAAGAAGGTGTTTATCAATGCAGGTTCACCAAAATGAAACAAAGGATTTTGGAAACCTAAAGTCTCTCTAGCTCTTCTCATATTTTTCACCTAAAAGGAGAGAGGTAGGCCAAAACGCACAATGTTTCACTCAAGATTAATGTAAGAATAGATGGGAAATAGATGTAATATTCCTAGATGCAATGTCAGAATGCAAGAAACTAATAAAAGAAATTACTCATGAATAAAAAATCTAGGAAATGTGACTTGTTTGAAAATGTTGAGATTATGGATGCACAAGGTCCCTGAAGCTCCAGTCTTCAATGGAGGACCTTTTCCAAGAAAGATAATCAACCACACAAAAAGTGTTGCAACTAGTCATGCACAATGGAGAGTATATTATTGATCTACATTATGAGATGAGATGAATACAAATGTACAAAATGCCTGAATATATAGGAAAAAAATAAAACATAAGATGCATGAGATGTTGCCATGTGTCATGATCTAACAACATGTGACAACATCTGAACCCTATCTAGGAAATTATTAAATCTTGAGATAAGTTCTAGAAGGACAACTCATCTTCTAGAAGGAATCTTATCCCTACAAACATGGAAGGGGACATTACCCCATTATTAAATGATTTATTTAAGATGCAACCTAGGACTAAATGACCTATGTTAACTTATGCTAGTGTAATAATTAATTTAATTACACTAACACCCCCCCATAAGTTCAACTTAGGGAGGAAAATGCAATGATTATGCAAAGATGATGATGATGATGGGTCCCAACTATGAGGCCATGTTAGGTACCCATTTACATGAAAAGATGCAGAAAATATTCCACAACCGAAGAAAAGGGGAAAACCCAGTGGGAACAAAACCCCTCTCCAAAAAGGAGATGAAAATGCAAAAATGTGAGAGGGGATGGGAAGGATGGAGGACTCCCAAATACCCCCCAAGGACACCATCCATCACATGGATACAATAAAATAGCCCCCCAATAGGGAGGAAATAGAGAGACTATATAGCCCCCCAAAAAGATGTGATCACTTGCAAAAATGGTAAGTGTCTGAAGACATAACATGATCCAATGTTAACAAACAAATTGGCTCCCTTTTGGAAGAAACAAAACCAAGTGCAATTTTAGGGATGCTTCCTATTTTAGATAGGAATTAAAGGAAGGAAGGATGAATGTGGATGCCGATGATGTCTCAGAACTCTGCTCAAATGTCTCCTTTCCTGAAGATGAAGATGCCACAATCAATGAAGAGGGTGAAAAATCAGGACAATACAGAAATTGATGTTAAACAATATCCAAAGATAGTGTGATGGATATGATGAATGTGATGGAGACTTGATAGCCCCCCCTAAATGAAGTGTCCCCAAAATCACTGAAAGAAGTCAGAAGCCAATCCAATGGTAGATGTTGAAGAAACCTCAAATCTTGAATGGAATGACAGGGAAGAAGTCTCAAAGATGAAATATTTGAAGAGAAACCAAGTGCCTCCAAGATAGTCTCTGGATTCCCAATCAAGGTTGAGATAAAGGGATGAGGATACTCAAGAAAACTCTCCAAGATGTGATTTGAATAGAGGAGTGATATCCCCTCAAGATTGTCCTCCAAACTTGTAGAAGTAGCCAAGTCAGTGATACCTAAAACAAGGCCATCCTATGATGTCAAGTTTGGAAAAATGAAGGTGTCCTGATGAATGATGATAGTGGAAGCCTCAATTAATCAATCTGGACAAGGAATCACTGAATGTGAAGGGATACCAATAGTCTCTGATGGAGAAGAAGCACCTGAAGGAACCTTGTCAACCTCTTTAGAAGATTCAAAGAAATCAACTTCCTGCACAACAATATCATCATAGGGTACCTGATCTAAGGAATGACATTTTGAATCATGACCATTGGGGAAGGGTGGAGTTTCTAATCCTCCATATATCTCCCAAATCTTAATACAAAGGATGTGAGGATAATCACAATGATCAATAGCATTCAAAACATCACAATCAATTTGCATCTCAATGATCTCCAAAATAGTGTATTTGCTGCAACTCCAAGAAAGTTCATGAATACCTTCACTCGGATGGGGAAATATACCATACAAATGAGGCAATAGATCAAGTGATTGCAGATTGGTTGATCCCATCTTGCCATTGTTTATAGTTACCCTTGTGCAACATAACCAAAGGAGTATATGCAAGCCCCATAATGAAATTTCTCCAAAAACACAAAGACAAATGACCTTCAATAGCAAATAAAGACTTCCAAGAATGATGTGCAACTGAAGTGATGCTACTTGGATCAAAAAAAACTTTTCCCAAGTTTTAGAATATCCAAGTTATTGAAAAAATGCACCAAACTAAAAAAATTAATGCAAGAGTACCTCGAGTTGAAACTAGTCAAGGGGTCTAGACTGATGAAAAAAGCTCTGAATCACCTTCCTCATGCCACTAGAATCACTAAAATCTGATAAACGGTTGCGAAGATACAAACCTTTATGTCCAAATTAGGGTTTTATCTTTAGTTGGCTATAGAATTTTCTGCGTGCAAAATTTTGTAGAACTGATGTCACCACTAGAAATTTCTTGGAATTCCATTTTCGATGATATCTCATTTGTTGAGTTTAAATACCCTAGTGAAAGGTTATGATAAAAAGAAAAAAAATCCTAGATTTGGCACCTGGCACTTGGCAGGCTAATTAGGTGTAAAATTATAGCATCCCAGGCAAAAAAAATCCCACCCTTGCTCCTTGATGTGACCGAGAGCTAAAGTGTGGCAAAAAAAAACACCGCTTGAGGAACAAACACTCAGTCATGTATGTGACCATGGCTAGAACGGGTGGTAGAGTCTCCAGTAGATGAAGAAACTAACGGTGAGCATAAGGGATGTCGAGGGGACCTAGTAGATAGGGCCAGAAAACTCAGTGGTGGTTGGCGGTAAGACTACACCGGTGGTGCAAGGTCAAGAAGGGGAGAATGATTGTCGGTGTAGAAGTATCGATGATGGCAGAAAAGAACCTATCAGCGGCCGGTGAAATTCACGAACAGTTGGGACTCTGTAGAGGATGCCAGAAGATTTGGTGTTGAATGGAGGATGACCGTGAATGACATGGTATCAGGCCCGAATAGTACTCTCCCCAACAAGATTAAATATTTTTGACGTATTCTTTGCAAACTACGGAATAAGCAATATATACATTTTTTTGAATATTGCTTAAAAAGAAATTAAAAAAATGAAATGCTTATCAATATTTTAATCTACAAAAAAAACTTTTGATGCCGACCAATAAAAAAATCAAGCCCAAAATATTTTAATAGAATGCCGATGGGAGTAAAAAATCAAACCCTTATGCATGCTGATAAATAAAATATTGATGTCACAGATTAAAAAAAATATGATGTTGACCAAAGAATAAAATACAGGTCACTCCAATATTTTTATTTTTTTTTAAATCTGCAAACTATGGAAAAATCCCAAATACATATTTTTTGCCAAGATGATATGAAAATAGGCCAAAAAGAATTTCTAAACAAAAAGTGCCTACGACTAAAAAAAAATTTCCTTAGAGGACAACTGACCAGGGTGATTTTTTACTACAAATTGTACGGATCGTATGATTGATTTTGCAAACCCAAATATGTCTTATGGCTCCCAGGTTGAAGTATATGATTTTAATGAATGGGCAGGCAATCCTAGGGTTTCAAGGCCTTTTGAAGACAATGGCGAGCTCGGATTTGACTGTATCTAATTCAAAAATCAGCTTGGTCCCCAAGTGGAGTCAAGTAGCCTGCAAAGGAAACCTTCAGGCTGCGAAAAATCTCACACACCAACTTTCTTGATTGGGGGTTGATGTTTCACTAGAAAAGATCTAATACCATGTTGAGATTATGGATGCGCAGGGTCCCTGAAGTTACAGTCTTCAATGGAGGACCTTTTCTAGGAAAGATAATCAACCACACATAAAGTGTTGGAACAAGGCATGCACAATAGAGATTCTATTATTGATCTAAATTATGAGATGAGATGAATACAAATCTACAAAATTCCTAAATATATAGGCAAAAAAGAAAACCTAAGATGCATGAAATATTTCCATGTGTCATGATCTAACAACATGTGACAACATGTGAACCCTATCTAGGAAATTATTAAATGTTGAGATAAGTTCTAAAAGGACAACTCATCTTCTAGAAGGAATCTTCTCCCTACAAACATGGAAAGGGACATTACCCCATTATTAAATGATTTATCTAAATGACCTAATTTAACTTATGCTAGTGTAATAATTAATTTAATTACACTAACAAAAACCGCATTATGTAATGCAAAAACACCTAGAAATAAATGCAAACTGTAACAGAATGTAATGAAACTAAAAGTGTGCACTTGAGATATTGTTTAGGACTAGAAATGACATTTGAAATGCTACTGATGCTAGATTTTAGCCCTAGTGGGACTCATTCACCATTTTGGGCGAATCAGTTCCAGTTCTGGATGACTGTACTGAAGCCTGTTTTAGCCAAATGGGTGTCCAAATCTATAAAAATATTCAGAAAACATGTACTATGGGACTCATTCACCACTAATGGCGAATTAGTCCACTTTGGACTTTCTAAAAACTCAAAAATGGAATCTGGAGCTCCCGGTCTGCTCAATCTACACCTTTAGGTGTCTCGTTCTAAAATTGTCAAATTTGGGCCTATAAGTGACTTTTTGTGTAGATTTTGGATTTGAAAAAATGGATATGACTTCAATAAGTTTGCAACCTAATATTCAATCTTTTTCAATCCATCCAAGCACCTAAATCTGCAAACACACAAAGGAAGAGAGACAAAATATTGATTATTAGGGCATGGGGGTTTGTCTTGGTCAAACCCCTTTTAGGTAATTAAACAAAAATGATGAAAGAATATAATGAAGCATGCAATAATGGATTTTATTACATTTACATAGTGATTGATCTTGATTTTTTGTAGCAATGGATGAAGAATCTACCCTTGAATGTCTAAAAAGTGTTATCTTGATGACTTAGAATGATAAAACCCTAGCTTGCTTGGCGAGAGAAATAAGATAAATGATGAATGAAGGTGATTTATGATGAATTAGGGTTTGAAGACTTATATTTATAGGAAATCCTCATAATTTACCCATTAATTGGATCCCTAAGGGTGACATGGAGAAAAAATAAACTTACAACCTAAGTTTCCCACTCAAACCCTGAAAATGGCTCAAATGGGACTGATTCACCACTAATGGCAAATGGGTCCCACTTAGATGGGACTAATTTTCCACTAATGGTGAATGGGTCCCACAAGGGCCATTTTTGCTAATGGGAATGTCGAGAAATAATGAAATCAGGTTTATATGATGACTATGTTAGTTATTTGATCAAATTCAGGCTCGAGATGCACAATATGGGGTCATAAGGTCCTATTAATGATGATATAAAAGTCAACCAAGGCTTGGGATACAAAATTCAATGTGAAAGTGTAATTAAATACAATTTACGACACTAAAATGAGGTCTACACAGCCTATAAAGGCACAAGAACCAATGCGAATGTGTAAAACACATTACAACACCTAGTTAAAGTTAAATTTAGTTTACAAGCCTTCTAGATTGATGTCAGGATGTATTTAAATACATTTTATAATGTTGAGTTAAGGGGAAATGGGTTTATTAAGTCTAGAAAAGTGTGAAATTCCTTTACAAGACTCCACAACACCTTCACAGGACATAAACAAACACACTTTATTCAATTTGCAAGGGTCCAAGACCTAGTGTGGATGCATAAAATGCCTCACAACACCTAAATCAAGGCCCCATTAAGTCAATTTATCATGAATTATTCCCATTTCAAGCAAGAGATACTTTTTTCTATGAAACATTTAGCCCCCACTTTAGTGAGAGGAAGAACTTGCTTCAAACTCACACTAAAGTAGACATTCAAGAGAGATCCAAATGTATAGATGCAAAGATCAAAGAAGGTATTCAAGGCCCCAGAAACAAACCACACAATGGAAAGAAAGAAAAATGAGGTGGGAAATATGTGCTCAGTCTGGGGCCACAGAACATAAGGTCATCCGTGGGGTGAGTTGTCCCAAAGAGATAATTTGAAAAATAAAAAGGTGGATCAAGCTTTGACCATTTGTCTAGCTCTTTGTAGATCAGATCTAGGTTGTTTGTCCAGAAAATGTTTTTGAATGTCATGTAATATTTTTTCAAAGGGGATTTTACTTTTTTCATGTAAGGTCTTCTTCTTTAGGAGCATTGTGCCTAATTTCTCGAAGGGAGGACATGTTGGGAGGTTAGAGTGTTATCCTTGGGATGCTTTGTTTGCACAAAGCCACTTTGATTGATCATTATCCCTAGTCTCATATCATTATCCATGGGATGCTTCATTCACATTAGGCCACTTTAGTTAGGATTATTCACTCTTGGAAGGCATCAAACCCAATTACACCACCAAGGAGAGGACACATTGCAAGAAAAAGTAAATCATACCATGAAATTTAAAAAGACGTTATCTATGTACGCCCCCACTTTAAAGAAATTGCTACTCACCATTCTATGAGCAATTTCTTTAAAGTAGAAGAGAGAATATCAAAGCTTATCTAAAAATCCCTATGCCAAGTCATATGTTTTTGATAAGCTACATCATGAAGAGAGGTAGCATGTCACATTCGAGTCAATCTTAAGACATGTCATCCACATCTCAAGCTTACTCTTAAAGGTTCATAAAAAGTTAACAATTATCCAAAAGAGACAATAACAAGTGACATACAGGGATAAGGCTATCAAACCCCTTGCCCCCACTTAGTGCAAGAAAAGGGTGAGCCTAGAATGGATGACAATATGTTGCTCCTTAAAATGGATGCAAAACATGTAATAGTGAGTATGCTATTATCCTACAACTATTACATGGCAAGGATCAACAACTAATGTTATTTATATATTGATTTAGGATGTACCAAGGTTAAATAATTCTTGGAAGAAGGGTTGGTGATAGTATTGATGTTGAGTGAAGGTTTGTTGGATGAGTGGATTTCTATGAAAGGACAATCACGAAGCCTATGATTTGGAAGAATGAGGTTGGGTGTATTTTGAGCTTGTTTCTTAGTATATATAGGGGGTGATGAAGGGTTGGATTTGTTTGATTATCAAGAGTGAGGATAGGAGAAGGAGGTTCCATTTAGTTGTCAACTTTCTCTAACGGGTATGTGCAGGATCATCATGGAAGAAACAATCCCTTAAGTGACAATAAAATTCAAAAGAATCAGAGTTAGGCAAATTGGCGTAAAAATTTGAATAAGTTATTTATATTATTTCAAAAATATGTAGAATATAATTTGTAGAAAATTGAATGTAGTTTCTAAACTACTAGGTTTTTTTTTTTAATTTTTAAAATCTATTTGGTGAAAATTTGAAACTTCAGTGCAGTAGTACTTAAATTTCAAGGAAACAATAAGATGTAGGTGTCTATTTGACCACCCTAACTACAATAAAATGGTAATTTTTTTTATTAAATTTTAGATATAAGTATAGGACTCATGTCTTAATGCGATGCATATTTTTTTGTAATTTTTTTCTGGTAAATAATTAATTATGAATTTTTTATTTCAACTTTTAAAATATATAAAACTTGTATGTTTGACCACCTTAACTTGGTCAAAACTTCATGAAATTCATTTTTTTTAATCCTATAGTATGCAAATCATAGAATGTGATTTATGTTTTGGATTCAAAAACTATGATATAGTTTGAAAGCTATAGATGTTTTTCAATTAGCCTATCAATTAGGAATTTAGTCATAATTCAAATAGAAAATGAATAATATTTTTTTTTATATTAAAAGTAAAGCATATTTTATATTGGTGGAAACCTGAGAATCTCTTTTAAAAACCCTTTTCATTTCATCAATTTTGGGTAAAAATAAAGTCATCAGCCACATACCCTACACATACCCATCATATCACCACTTTTTGGCCCATCATGATCCTACACATACCCTAAGGTATCATTCTTATGTGACATAATATCGACCATAGGAGGAGAGCTAATATGTTCATCACATGTCAGAATTGGATTTGGAAAGATAGCTTCATCGCTCATAGGAGAGGCATCAATAGAAGGATAACTAGGAGTTTCATGGTTACTAATGTTTGGACTTTTTATTTCAAATATATCTTCCATCATGATATCTTATAACACTAAACTATCTTCTTCATGGGTAGAGAGGATATTAGGAGAAGAAAAGGGTTAATTGTCATGATTATCTATACTTGCATTCAAATGTTCTATGATGTATTCTTGAGTGGGAGAGGTTATAAAAGAAGAGCTTTCAACATTGTCATCATTCTCAATTAGTGTATCTTCTAGCACCAAAATACCTTCATCACATGTAGGAGAGATAGTGGGAGAAGAGGAACTATGATTATCATGAGTATCAATGCTTTAATCTTCTTGTGTCAAACCTTTAGTGGATGATTTAGGAGAGATGAAGTCTTTAAGGGCTTCATCTAACATGTCCAAGTCATCACTACTAAAAGGTTTGGGTGATAAGGTATCGTTAATTGGTTTGGGTTTCTCATGGAAAGCGTTAGAGGGTGAAGTGAGTGAGAGGATTCCCTTAAGGGCCTCATCTAACTTGTCAACATCATCACTACTAAGTGGCTTGGATGAGATACTATTTCTATATTCAGTCATTTGTTTGAAAGGTTGTGTTGATAATTGATGTTGGTTGTTTATATTTGGTAATATCTTGTCAATGGAAGATGATCTAAAAGGACTACAAAATAGTGCTTATAAAAATCTAAGTGCCATGAATGTAAATGATGCTTATTTCTAATAAAATGCAATAAAAACATAGGATGAAATACAATTTTTAGATTTCGAACAAAGTAATTTACTGATTACACTATGTACTAATCTGAAAATGAAATGTTGCAAATGCAAAATTGAATTTAACAACGCATGAAATGAGCTAATTCAAGCTAAATATCATGAAATGCATGTTAAATAAAATTAGGTAATGGATGCAACTAGGTAATGGCAGGAAATAGAAGCTAGAAAATAGGGATTTCAACTTCGTTAAAGGTTGTTTCAGGGGCCAAAAGGGACTGATTCGCCCTAGGTGGTGAATGAGTCCCAGTGTGGACTTTTTTTAGAATTTTGAAAAAAATTGGAGTGATTTTAATGTTTTCAGAGTGCTATGATGCAGATCTAAGTTGAAAATATAGAATTTTAGAAAATTTAAATGAATTTAGATGGCAACAATGCAACCTAAATGCACTTTTTTATGAATACAAAATTTGAAATCTAGCATGCAAATGAATCCATGCAGATCCTTATGCAAGATCAATGCAAGGATAGATCTATGATGAATGACTCCAAATGAGAAAATAAGGTGTTTATCAATGATGGTTCACCAAAATGAAACAAAGGATTTTGGCAACCTAAAGACTCTCTAGCTCTTCTAGGATTTTTCACCTAAAAGGAGAGAGGTAGGCCAAAATGCACAATATTTCACTCAATATTAATGTAATAATGGATGGTAAATAGATGTAATATTCCTAGATGCAATGTTAGAATGAAAGAAAATCATAGAAGAAATTATTTATTAATACCAAACCTAGGAAATGTGACTTGTTTGAAAACACATTATGTAATTCAAAAACACCTAGAAATGAATGCAAACTATAACAAAATTTAATGAAACTGAAAGTTTTCACCTGAGATATTGTTGAGGACTAGAAATGACATTTGAAATGCTATTGATGCTAGTTTTTAGGCTAGGTGGGACTCATTCTCCATTCTGGGTGAACCAGTCCTAGTTTTGGATGACTGTATTGGAGCCCCTTTTTGACAAATGGGTGTCCAAATCTATAAAAATATTTAGAAAAGATGTACAGTAGGACTCATTCACCATTAATGGTGAATTATTCCACTTTGGACTTTCAAAAAACTAAAAAATGGAACTTGGAGCTCCTGGTTTACTCAATCTGTACCTCTAGGTGTCTCATTCTGAAACTACCAAATTTGGGCCTATAAGTGACTTTTTGTGTAGATTTTGGCTTTGAAAAAGTGGAGATGACTTCAAAAAGTTTGAAACCTAATATTCAATCATGTCCAAGCCATCCAAGCACCTAAATTTGCAAACATACAAAGGAAGAGAGAAAATATTGATTGTTTGGGCATGGGAGTTTTCCTTGGTCAAACCCCTTTTAGGTAATTAAATCAAAATGATGAAAGAATATAATGAATCATGAAATAATGGAGTTTATTACCTTTCCATGGTGATTTATCTTTATTTTTTGTAACAATGGATGAAGAATCTTCCCTTGAATGTGTGAAAAGCACTATCTTGATGAGCTAGAATGATAAAACCCTAGCTTGCTTGACAAGAGAAAAGAGATAAATGATGAATGAAGTTGAGTTATAATGAATTAGGGTTTAAATACTTATATTTATAGGAAATCCTCATAATTTACTTGTTAATTGGATCCCTAAGGCTGACATGGAGAAAAATTAAACTTAAAACCTATTTTTTCCCACTCAAACTCGAAAATGGCTCAAATAGGACTCATTCAACACTAATGGTGAATGGGTCCCACCTAGATCAGACTAATTAGCCACTAATGGAGAATGGGTCCCACATGGGCCATTTTTTCTAGCTAGAATGCTAAGAAATAAGAAAATCAGGTTTATATTATGACTATGTCAGTTATTTGATCAAATTATGCCTCAGGGAGCACAATATGGGGTCATAAGGGCCTATTAATGATGATATAAAAGTCAATTAGTGCTTGGGACACCAAATTTAATGTGAAAGTGTAATTAAATACAACTTACAACACTGAAATGAGGTCCACATAGCCTAGAAAGGCACAAGAACCAATGTGAATGTGCAAAACACATTACAACACCTGATTAAAGTTAAATTTAGATTACAAGCCTTTTGGATTGATGTGAGGATGTATTTAAATACATTTTGTAATGTTGAGTTAAGGGAAAATAGGTTTATTAAGTCTAGAAAAGTGTGAAAATCCTTTACAAGATTCTACAATACCTTCACAAGACATCAACAAACACACTTTATTCAATTTGCAAGGGTCCAAGACCTAGTGTGGCTGCATAAAATCCTCACAACACTTGAATCAAGGCCTCATTAAGTCAATTTATTGATCAGAGCTAGGAGGATTCACAAAACATCACACAAACCTTCAATAATAATCCAAAACAATATTTGTATAACACATGCTATTAGGCATTATATATCACATTGAAAACATAGCTATGGCAGCCCACAATTTATTCTCATGAACAGTCATTAATAACTTATAAAAAATGAATAATGAAGCCAATCCCTCTGGTGAGATTAAATAAAACATAGTTATAGTATTTTCCTCCAATTCTTATGAAGATCCAACGGTTGAAATGAAAGTTATTGTATTTTTCCCAAAACTGCAAACCCTAGGTAGGGTTCAGACCTGCCCTCACAAAAATATTCATAACTTATTCAATTCTTAATGAATTTTGATGAGAGTTGAAGTAAATGAAAGTAGATTCATATGGAAAAAAAATCCAATTTGTTTTAGATCCAAAATATAGACTTTACATTCCGTACCATCACACTTTTTATATTGTAAATTCTGCACAATGTTGTTAGAATAGGAAGTCTCACCAAAATATTCATATCTTCCACAAAACTCGATAAAATTCAATGAGACAAAAAGAATTGGAAACTAGAAATAGAAATATTTCCATCAATATATGATACTGTATCATTTGAGTCCATACTAGGCCGTACAAATCACAACTTCAATCTGATAACAATGTAAAAATCAGAAAATGCATACCAAACTTGAGGTTGCCATTCATTTAACTTCAAAAATAATGTCTCCAACCCCCAATTCGAGTTTTGAAGGGTTTATTTATACATTTTCAACCCAAACCAACTATTTGCAACCACCTTTTGATTAGTGTGTTGACAAAACACCTTAATGACATTTCATCTACCTAATTTTGCACTTTTGACAATTTTTACAATATATGAGAAATGAACAACATCCTAGGACCTATAACACCACAAAGGTGGCCTCTTGGGCTTATTAAAATCTCAAAACATAAAAATGGAACAAATTACTCAATATGGCCTCATGGAGGCATGTGATCAAATAGGTGCTCCAGCACCAAACTCCTGAGGGCAAAAGAATTCAAGCCCCTTTGAATTGTCTTCTTCCTAGTCTTCCAGTTAGGTTGCACCTTGTCCTTTTTCTTTTCAATCAGATTTTGTCCTTTATTCCTTTTTTTATTCTTATGCCTTCTCCTTTCAAGTATCCCTGCAACTTGGAAGTCCCAAAACTCTATCATATCATCAAACACTTCACTTTGTCCTTCATAACCTGCACATACATAGTCCAAGGAAAAATTAGAAACAAAATATAGAGACCTTGAGGTCTCCTCCTTGTCTTCTTGTACTTCAAATTCCTCTTCACCCATAACCAACTTATCCAATCTTGACACCAATTCACTTTCAACCTCAATTTCCTTCTTTCTTCTACCTTGATGAGTTCTTCTTCCTCTTGTTTGAATTTTCCATCACCAACCTTACTATTCCATTCTTCTTCAATAGCTACATATTGTGCCCATAAATCTTCTTCTTCATCTTTGACTGAATTTGCTGCCTTCTTTTGTTTTCTTTGTTTCTTCATAATCTTCTTTATAGGCCAAACCATCTTCCTTTTCAATGTCAAATGCCAACTTGTATCTTGTTTCATCATTTGTTCCATCTTCATCATGGATTCTTGGAACTCTTCTTCAAGTCTTTTCAATTCTCCCTTCAACTCAGCAATCTCTTTGTCCATCTTCTCTTGCCTTATCCTTTTCTTTCTTTCCTTCTTTCTCAACTCTTTTTCCTCTCTTTCCTTCTTTCTTGAATCCTCAGCCTGCAAATATCTTTCCAATCTTCTCAAAAAATCCATCTCCACAAGAAAGTCTCTCCTTGCTTCCACTTTACTTTGCCACACCTAGGCAATCAGGTTTTCTTCCTCAACCTGCACAACACACAACCACAAACACCAACACAAACACTTCCTCTACCCAGACCTTACTGGGCTCTGATACCAATTTGATGCAGAGCTAGGAGGATTCACAAAACATCACACAAACCTTCAATAATAATCCAAAACAATATTTGTATAACACATGCTATTAGGCATTATATATCACATTGAAAACATAGCTATGGCAGCCCACAATTTATTCTCATGAACAGTCATTAATAACTTATAAAAAATGAATAATGAAGCCAATCCCTCTGGTGAGATTAAATAAAACATAGTTATTGTCTTTTCCTCCAATTCTTATGAAGATCCAACGGTTGAAATGAAATTTATTGTATTTTTCCCAAAACTGCAAACCCTAGGTAGGGTTCAGACCTGCCCTCACAAAAATATTCATAACTTATTCAATTCTTAATGAATTTTGATGAGAGTTGAAGTAAATGAAAGTAGATTCATATGGAAAAAAAATCCAATTTGTTTTAGATCCAAAATATAGACTTTACATTCCGTACCATCACACTTTTTATATTGTAAATTCTGCACAATGTTGTTAGAATAGGAAGTCTCACCAAAATATTCATATCTTCCACAAAACTCGATAAAATTCAATGAGACAAAAAGAATTGGAAACTAGAAATAGAAATATTTCCATCAATATATGATACTGTATCATTTGAGTCCATACTAGGCCGTACAAATCACAACTTCAATCTGATAACAATGTAAAAATCAGAAAATGCATACCAAACTTGAGGTTGCCATTCATTTAACTTCAAAAATAATGTCTCCAACCCCCAATTCGAGTTTTGAAGGGTTTATTTATACATTTTCAACCCAAACCAACTATTTTCAACCACCTTTTGATTAGTGTGTTGACAAAACACCTTAATGACATTTCATCTACCTAATTTTGCACTTTTGAAAATTTTTACAATATATGAGAAATGAACAACATCCTAGGACCTATAACACCACAAAGGTGGCCTCTTGGGCTTATTAAAATCTCAAAACATAAGAATGGAACAAATTACTCAATATGGATTCATGGAGGCATGTGATCAAATAGGTGCTCCTGCACCATTTAGCATGAACTATTCCCATGTCAAGAAAGAGATACTTTTTCTATGGAACACCCCTCCCTTCCCTAATGCTCCTACTAGTTCAAATAATCTATTTGGGTTTGTGTAGGATCATGATAGGCCAAAAAGTGGCGATATGATGGGTATGTGTAGGGTATGTGGCTAAACACTTTTTTTTTATCCAACATTGATGAAACAAAAGGGGTTTTTAAAGGAGATTCTCAGCTTTCCACCAATATAAATTACATATGCTTTACTTTGAATTCAATAAATAATTATTATTCTTTTTCTATTTGAATTACGACTAAAGTCCTGATTGATAGGCTGATTGAAAAACATCTATAGCTTTCAAATAGTATCACATTTTTTTAATCCAAAACATGCGTCACATTATATGCTTTGCATACTATAGGATTAAAAAAAAAAAATCATGAAGTTTTGACCAAGTTAAGGTGGTCAAACATACAAGCTTTTATATTTTTTAAAACTTGTAAGAAAAAAATCATAATTAATTATTTACTTGGAAAAAAAATATAAAAAAATATGCATCACATCAAGACATGAGTCCTCTACTTATATCTAAAATCTTATAATTTTTTTTTATCATTTTATTGTGGTTGGCTAGTCAAATAGACACTACTTCTTTTTTCCCTAAAATTTTAAGTACTACAACATTGAAATTTCAAATTTTCACCAAATAGATTTAATAAAAAAAAAAATGTAGTAGTTTAGAAACTACATTCAATTTTCTATAGATTCTATTCTTACATATTTTTGAAATAATATTGATAAATTATTAAAAAAATTATGTCAAGTTTCCTAATGCTATTTTTTCTAAATTTTATCGCCACTTAAGGGCCTATTTTGTCCATGATGATCCTACACATGCCCATTTGAAAACCATATTAGTCCTTCTCTTGATACCTCTCCCACTTGTGATGAAGTTGTTTTGCAAATTTCAACCTTAGATGAACATATTACAATCTCTCCTAGTAGGGTAGATAATATAGTACAAGAGAATGAGACCTTAGAAACAACTGACAATCAAATAGACTTTTCTTCTCCTCTTCCCACTATCAATCATCACACATATTCAACCATTAATAATTCCCTTAGTTGTGATGAAGTTAGTTTGGATGAACCAAGCCTTACTTATCAAGAAACTGAGGTTTTTTGTTTTCCTAAACACTTTCCTTCTAGAGAGAATATCATCATACAAGGAAAAGATAACATTGATAACCATATTATGCCATTAACAGGAGATGAAGATCCTATGTTAGACTCCCATTCACCAAGGGATGTTAATATTATTCAACATCAGCTCATCCTTTACCCACCATCATATAAAGCTTCACCTAAACCCGAGTTTACCCTCTACGGGCACCTCAAAATAATGTGTTGTAGAAACTGAGTCATAATACCATTGCTCATACATATAACACTCAAAATAACCTACAACCCCCACAACCAACCCCAACACCCTTAATTTTTCCTAATCCTATCCCCTCTAGACATATCTTACCAGGTCTTCTTATTGGAAAAGAGTACAATCTTGTTGAACAACTAAAGAATACTCCTGCTAAAATCTCACTATGGGATCTTATTCAAACATCCCCTCACTATCACAACATGATCTAAGAAGCCTTGAAACAAGTTTTTGTCCCTTCTAATGTGCAACCAACTAATATAGCAGCCATGATCTAAGGAATAAATGATTGTTTTCCACCAAATTGAACTCCCCCCTTTGGAAGTGCAAAAACAAAATGAAGCTTTCATGATCAGTGCTCAATACAATCAGATAGGAATAAAGTGAACCCTTATTGACAATGGCTCAACCCTTAATGTGTGTAGTGTAAAACTTTTGGATAGGCTTCGTGCGGATAAATCAAAAATTCAACCTGGTTGTTTATCTATTAAGGGCTTTGACAATGTCGAAAAGATACCGCTTGGTGTGATCACTTTACCTATTATAGTTGGAGAAGTCACATTGACCACATAAATCTAGGTTATGCCTCATGATCTTTCATATAACCTTCTTCTAGGTGGGCCATGGATTCATGCAATGAATGGTGTGCCTTCCACTCTTCATCGAAAAATAAAATACATCTACAACAACAAAGTATGGACACTCAATGCTGATCATGAGCCTTACAATGTCTTGCAACTTGATAAAACCAAAGAGAACCCCTTGAACACATTAACACCAACCACACAAGTGGAACCTGGACAAAAAAAGGACAAAAAGCATAGTGAACAAGTCATGATGCTATTAGAAGATGATTTGGGTTCCTTGGATTTCAAACATGACTTCATGGACGAATAAAAAATAATCAACCAAGATTCAAATAAGGGACAAGTCATAATGATAATGTCAACAAAAAATTCATACAACCTTTCGAAAGCATCCACCTCAACCACTTTTCACAAAGATGGAAACTACACAACAAACTTTGATGAACACAATAATGAACAACCACCCGATTCAAAGGAACTAAATTTTTTTTATGGAAAATGGTATGAGCTTATGAAACAACTTGGATATACTGGAAAAGGATGTGGTGCTAACAAACAAGGTATCCACAACCCTATCAACCCTATCACACAACAAACCACTCATGGTCTTGGTTATTGTCCTTTGATATAGATTGCTAAGCCTTCACTCAACATCCACAATCTCACAACACATACACCTAAATTATTCTTAACTAAACTCCTCGACACTAATGGTCTTGAACATCATTCTTTATCAAACATAAAACAAACAACTACACCTTTGCTTAATTTCAATGTCATCTCACAAGACACCAAAATCTCAAAATCTATAGAAACTTGTGTAAGTATGACATCTACTACTAAGAAAGATGTATCTTTGATGCACACCACAAGACCACCTTCTAACATTGATCAAGTGGGTATCTTGTCGAGACTCCTCCAAAATTGCTTGATCACCCTCCTTCCCAGAACTTGTAAGAAATGCTATTACAATATTTCCTTCTACACCTATCATAGAGTTCATGGTCATTCCACTAATGAATGTAAGGATTTGAGTCATCAAATACAACATTTTTAGGAGTTTGGTATTCTTCATTTTGTGGGGGCACCTAATTCCTCTAATTGATATTTATTTTCACCCTCACTTATATTTCATCAATCATTTTGGCTCATCCTTGTCTTGCACTAAGTGGGCGAAAAGGGGTTAAGTAGCCTTGTCCTTGTATGTCATATGTCATTGCCTCCTTTGGATGGTTGTTAAATTTTCATGAACATATAAGAGAAAGTTTGGGATGTCGATGACATTCCTTAAGTTGGCTCACATGTGACATTCTCCCTTTCTTCATGACACAACCTATTCAGAAACATATGACTTGGCATAGGGCTTTCTAGGTAATCTCTCATGTTCTTGTCTTCTACTTTAAAGAAATTGCTCCTAGAAATGGTGTTTGTAACTACTTTAAAGTGGGGGAATACATCACCAATCACATTTCATTGTGTGATTTTCTTTTTTATTATGATTTCCTCTCTTGGACACATTAGGCACAATGTTCCCCAGGATGAGACATTGCACTTTTCCTCTCTTGGAAACAAGATGAGACCTTTTGCACTTTTCCTCTCTTGGATACATTAAGAATGATGTTCCCTAAGATGAGAGATTGCATGAATTTAGAAAAATCCCTTTGAACATTTCTCACACCATTTTGCATCTACAATGTCGATGAGTGTAAAGCATACAAAGTTTTTCTTACTTCATAAAGCTCAAATTTTTTTGGTGCCTTATTAAAGTTATCAGGAGGTATAACTTTAGTATGGTTGAGCGGGAAGCCCATTTCAAGGCATGAATTTCCCCATAGCCACCTATATGCATACCAACTAGTGTATGTTTTATCTTTTGGGATTACTCACCCCAGATACAACTTGAAGTTCCATCGCCCTAGAGTGAGCATATTGTGGATTACTCACCCCACAAATGACCTTATGTTCCATGGTCCTAGAGCAAGCACATCTTTCCCACTCCATTTTCCTTCTTTCCATTGTGTGATCTTATCCTAGGGGCTTCACTTCCTTCTTGATTTCTACATATGTACACTTGAATCTCTCTTCAATGCCTACTTTGGTGTGATTTTGAAGCAAGTTCATCCTCTCACTAAAGTGGGGGCTAAATGTACTATAGAAAAATGGAATTCTTGCTTTACATAAGAATAATTCATGATAAATTGTACTTAATAATGTCTTGATCTAGTGTTTTGAGGCATTTTATGCATCCACATTAAGTCTTGGACCCTTGAAAATTGAATAAAATGTGTTTATTGATGTCTTGTAGGTGTTGTAAAGTCTTGTAAAGGACTTTCACACATTTCTAGACTTAATGAACCCATTTCTCCCTAATTCAACATTATAAAATATGTTTAATAACATTATCATATCAATCTAGAAGGCTTGTAAAATAAACTTAATGATAAACTACAATTGTTGTAATGTGTTTTACACATTCACATTGGTTCTTGTTCCTTTCTGGGCTGTGTGGAGCTCATTTTAGTGTTGTAAAGTGTATTTAATCACACTTTCACATTTAATTATATGTCCCAAGCCCTAATTGACCTTCACATCATCATTAATAGGCCCCTATTACCCCACATTGAGCATCTCGATGCATAAATTGATCAAATAACCAATAAGGTCACAAAATAAACCTTATTTCTTAACTTCCTATCATCTTAGCTGGCAAAATGGCCCCTGTGGGACCCATTCACCATCCATGGAGAATTAGTCCCAACCAGGTGGGACCCATTCACCATGGGTGGTGAATGAATCCCATTTAGCCCATTTTTGACCTTTGAGCGGGAAAAATTGAAATTTAAGTTTATTATTTTCACATGTCAACCTTAGGGATCCAATTAACAAACAAATAAGGAGGATTGCCTATAAATTGAACTCTCTAAGCCCTAATTCATATTAATAACTCATTCACATAGCCATTCTTCATTATTCATCCATCATTCTTCCATCTCAAGTCAAGCAAGTTAGGGTTTCATTGTTTCAAGTCATTAAGATAGAAAGTTTTAGATATTCAAGGGAAGATTCTTCATGTTTTGTTGTAGTAATTCAAGATAAAACATCATGGAAATTTCATCAACTCCATTATTGCATGTTTCATTACATTCTTTGTTTATTTTGGTTTAATTACCTAAAAGGGGTTTGACCAAGGAAAACCCCCATGCTCTAACAGTCAATATTTTCTCCTTCTTTCATTGTGTGTTTGCAAATTTAGACATCTTGGAGGTTTAAAAATAATTGAAGGTTGCATTTCAAAGTTATTTGAGTCATCTCTTCATTATTTAAGGCAATATATCAACAAAAAGTCACTTTTAGGCCCGAATTTGATAGTTTCAGAACCAAACACTTGGAGGTGCAGATTTAGCAGACCAAAAGCTCTGGATTCCACCCTAGAATATACAAAAACTAAAAATTGGACTCATTCTCCATGGGTGGCGAATGAGTCCCACTTCCAGGTCATTTTTTGGCTTTTTTCATTTTTAGACACCCATTTGTTCGAAATAGGTTTCAAAATAGTTTTATAGAACTAGGATTGATTCACCCAGAATGGCGAATGAGTTCCACTAGGCCTAAATTTCAGCATCAACAGTGTTCCAAAAATAATTTCCAGTCCTCATCCATATATTAGGTGCACACTTTCAATTTCATGCATTTCTATTACAGTTTGTATTCATTTCTAGGTGTTTTTGCATTACATAATGTGTTTTCAAACAAGTTGCATTTCCTAAATTTTGCATTAATAATTCATTCCTTTTATCAGTTTCTTGGATTCAAATATTGTATCTAGGCACATTACATCTATTTCCCATCCATCATTTCATTATTCTTGAAAGTAACATTGTGCATTTTGGCCCATCTTTCCTTTTTTAGGTGAAAAACTCTCAAAGGTCTAGAAAAGAGTTAGGTTGCCAAAATCCTTTGTTTAAATTTCATTAGTTTTACATATTTAATCAATCAATTTCATCACTTTTTTCCTACACTTCCTTATGTAGTGAATGTGTCCTTGACGATAAACTATTGGAAAAACTTTTTCCTAGGTCCTTGAAAGATACTGCCTTGGAATGGTTCTCTTCTTTACCGAACAACTCAATTCATTCATTCAATGAACTTTTTGAGGCATTTTTAAATCATTTCCAAGTGCATATGAATCCCAAAGATGACCTTGGACAATTTGATGCGATGCAAGAAAAAAGAGGAAGAAAATATAATTTATTTTATCTCACACTATCAAACGATTTATTCCCAAATCAATGTCAAGGTCCCCGACCCTCATCTTCAAAAGATGTTCATAGAAAAATTGAAAAGTAAGATCCAAGAAAAGCTCACCATGATGAAATTCCCATCCTTCATGCACCTATGTATTGGCCTCCGTGATTATCAAAATTTGTTTAGTAGTTGAGATACAAAGTCCACTTCTAGTGGAATCAAGAGATCCAAGCTTGCAAACCAAAAAAATTTCCAACCTTTTAGAAAACAAAATAAAGGGTTTCTTCAATTCAATCCCCCTCAACAAACAATTCAAAATTTCAATAACCGAGTAGCTTCTGTCAAAGCCATGGTGCCCTTTAGTTATGGAGATCCAAAAAGACAATTCACTCCCTTGCTTGATACCCTCATAACACAATGACCCATATTTTAGAACAACAAATGATTACCTTGCCTCATGTCAAAACACCCGACCCTAATAAGCCTTTACCCCCGAGCTTTAAATCAAATTCTTATTTCCACTATCACCAATAAAATGGAAATGACACAGAACATTGCAAGCATCTTAAACATCTTGTACAAGACCCCATTGATTCCAACTGTCTATCCCTTAGAGGGTTCAGCGATCAAGGAAATCAGTCCTTTGCCCCTATAAACCAAAAATTACAAACTTTCACTAATCGAATGTCCAAACATAATATTTAATTTTTCAAAGCCAGTGAAACTACAAAGAATAGTGTGATGAGTGTTGATACAGATGATGAAAACAATTATTATGTTCTAAATAATGCTATCAATGTCAATCCTATAGATGAAATGGTGGGGGTGATAGACATCATCCCTCATAAGATTAAAACTAATATTTCTCTTGACATTTCTTTCTCCTCTAAGGATATAATTAAAAATGTTCCCGATGGTCCTCTATACATAATTGGTGGTATCTATGACAAACCCAGTAATGGGATACTAATAGATCCCACCTATGGAGAGAATGTGATCACCGAGGAATTTCTACATTTGCATGAACTGGATCAATAGGAATATGATAAATTGAAAGAATTGATCAAGAAACACAATGGTTTTGCTTGTCCTACGATAGATTATCCAGGTGGATCCAAAAAACCTAAAAATTTCACAGTCTTGAAATCTCATGAAACCAACATCATTGCGTAGAGCTCATCGACATGGTCTTGACACAACCTGAACGAGCTCAAAAGGAGTCTGTATGTAGAAGTTATGCACGGTCAAAGGTCCAGTAAAATAGGTGAATAAAGGGGCTAGGAAAAAGCCAAAAAAATCATCATCTCCAAATTGGTTAAAGTTGGTGTCATGACAAAGGGCTCCTCACCACAAGTCCTACGCCATTCATTTCGTCGAAAATGGAGTCAAGAACGAGGAAGATACGACTAGTTAAAGTTTAGTCAAAATTGGTTGACTTGATGACATCAACAAAAGTACAGTCAACATGGATGATGATGTGGCAGGAGTGGCGAGTTGGCATAAATATATATTAAACCATAATTATTAAAGGAAAAAAACACTTATGGTCTAAAAAAATAATAATAATAAAAATAATAAGGAGGATTTAGTGGGATTTGATCCCTTAACCCATGCTTTAAAATCCTCTTTCCTTCCCACTCTTCATGAAAAGGAAAATCCCTTCGTATACATAAATCTTTAAATAAGATTTATTTCTCCTAAATATAATGTCAACCTTAAAATAATATTTAAAGGGGTTTTAAAACAATAACCCTATAAATAAGGGATTAACCCCTCGAAAGTGGAGGAGCCCCAATTAAAATTCAAAGGGGATGGGTTATATAAAACATTTTTAAAGGAAAACAATATAATAATCCCTATAAATGAGGATTTTAATCCTTTTAAAATTTTAAAAGCCCGTTGCATGATAGTTAAGAAGGCTTAAAATAAATTAATGGCTTATATGACTTAAGGGAGTTTTCTTAGGCTTCCGGGAAATTATTTTTGTAAGCCCAAATTATAAGGGCCATCTGGGGAAAATATTAAGGAAATTATTATGGATATTTTATTGTATAGGGGGGAGATTTCAAAAAAAATTACTTTGTAAAGGAGATATGGGTATATTCGCAAAATAATATGGTTTTAGCCCATATTAGCAAATAAATTGGTATATAAAGGAGATGTTTTGGCTTGGGAATTAAGCAAGTCTACTTGGAGAAATAATTCCAGTGTGAGAATTTTGGAGGAGAAGAATTACAAGGTGTTATTATACACCAAAAATTGTAATAGTGAGAGATATTTTGAGGAATTTATTCAAATTTTTGATGCTTGATATTGTAAGAAGGAATTTTCAGGTGCTTGGCAATATTAATGAAAGCATTCCAAGATTGAGAGGTGGACCCAGAGATAAAGCTCAGATTGAGTGAACTCCATTATCAAGTGTGATCTCTCTATTCTTCTCTTTTGTTTATCATTCTCATCATTATTTTGATTCATTGAGTTTTTCTAATTATGAAATTTAAGTGATTAGTTTATGTTTCATTGATTTGGATAAAGAAAAAGTGAATGCTAGTTTCTATAATTTCAACGGTTAAGACTCGTAAACACTCAATTCTATTGGATTAGGAAAAATCTATAATTAGGAGTTAAGTGCAAACTATTTTGTAAACTTCTAACATTAGATCAAAGTGGTATCAGAGCTGTTTAATAGGAAAATCATAGGTGGTGAGTGTTAACTAGGTTGAAATTAAAGCAAGGAGAAGGTGCACTTACCGAGTTCAATCTTGAGATTAAAAAAAAGGACTTTTCCACAATCAAAGATGGTAGTTGAACAAAGTCCTACAGAGCTTGATGAGAAAGCTTTCCATAAAGAAATCCTCAAAATGAAAGCTATGGTGGAAGTTCTTTTCCAAGAGAGCCAAGAGCGATAGAGGAAAAAGGAACTCAAGAATAGAAAGGAGGAAGGTGAATCTTGAAAATATGACAAAGGTAAAGGAGTAGGAGATGGTAGTGACCCTCCTGAACCTCCATCTCCATCCTCTTCATCTTCTTCATTCTATTCTTCCTCTTCATCTAACTCTTCTAAAAAGAAACAACCTATGCAAACTAACTCACCTTCGTTAAAACTGGATGTTAAATTTGATTTTCCAATCTATAATGGAGAACTAGATGATGATAGACTAGATAATTGGATTAAGAAAATTGAAGTTTATTGTAGAGTTCAAAATTTTATTGAGTATTGTCAAAAAATCCAATTATCTACTCTTCACCTAGGAGGCACAACCTTAATTTGGTGGGAGAGTAGAACACAGGAGGATCTAAGTCATTATGGAAAAATTATTTCTTCTTGGTTTGAGTTTATAGCTGCATTAAAGAAATAGTTCTATCCATTAGAACATATGAAAAAAGCAGTAATGAACTGGCAATCATTAAGACAAGAGAAAGGAAAAAGTTTGCAAGAATATACATAGGAGTTTAGGAAGAGGGATTTAATTTTGGGCATTACATTGTACACACAAGAAACTTTGTTAAAGTACATAAGTGGATTACATGAGAGTTTGAAACATACCATACTTATGTTTAATCCAACTAACATTGATGAAGTTAGTGTGCAAGCTATCCATTTGGAAACAAGCTCAAGGAATAGCCATGACAATCTACTGATGAACTCAAGTAAGCAAAAAGGAAGCAAGAAAGGGAAAGAGAAATCATAGCGAACACCTGCAGCAAAGAAAGAGTACGAGAAGCCTTATTGCTCACACTGCAAAAAGGAAGGGCACAAAGATGTGAAGTGTTGGAAATTGCATCATGATTGAAAGGCTAAGAAAAAGACTACAACTATCGTGCAAGACCTCAGATCAGGTTCTGATGATGAAACCAAGATTTCAGTTGTGGGTATGAAAGGTAATACTCATGTTGTCAATACTTATGCTTCTTCTCTAAGCTGTAATGAAGTACCTGTTGAAAGTAAAAGGAATGACTTGTTTTATTTAAGGGCTATTGCTAAACAATCTAAGATTGATACACTAATAGATAGTGGGTCACAAGCTAATCTGATCTCAGAACAAGTTTTTAAGCAATTGGAATTAAAAAAAACTCCTCATCCTAAACCATATCCATTGGGTTGGGTGCATGGTAATGCTTGACTACATGTGTCACAGTAGTGTAAACTCTGATTTGCAATCACATCCAAGTTTTTTGATGAGGTAGAGTTAGATGTTATGTCGCTTGACATTTGTGGGATGGTTTTAGGCAATCCTTATTTATGTGACAGAAAAGCCATTTTCTATAGGGAACATAATAGGTATCATTTGTTTAAAGATGGAATTGAATTCAGTGTTAGAACTCATCATAGGAAGAATGAAAAATCTATGGTAAACATGGGGCATTTGAAGATAATTGAAAATGCAAAAAATAATTTAACCCTTATGTCTGTAACAACTATTGATAGTAAGCATGGTGATTCTAATCATGATAAAGTGTCACAAATAGCATAATGTGAGGATTAGTTGCAAGCAGAGTCAAGCCTTCAGCCAAAGGTGGTAAAAGAGGGTTTATTTCATATTCTAAAGATGTTCCTATTCAGGAGATTCAAAATTTTGATACTATTTCCTTCACATCATTGTATTCAACATTGTTGCTTGTTATTTAGCTAGTTATTTCTATGTGGATGATGAATGTGATAGTGAATATTGATGAACATGCAGTTGATTGTATTAGCAAAGTTGTCTCATACTATTTTGTGTTTGTGATGGGTCAGATGTTCAAAATTCTAGTAGGAAAGATAGATGATATTGGGAAAGTGGGACAACATTGCCCTAGCTCTGTATATAAAATGGACCTTTTGGAGGTCCAAAAGCTTCTCAATGAGGAGGAATAATCCAGGTGGATCCAGAAAACCTAAAAACTTCAGTCTCAAAATCTCATGAAACCAACATCATCGTGCATAGCTCACCGAAACAATCCTAATGCAACTTAAACGGGCTCAAAAGGAGTCTGTATGCAAAATTTATGCACAATCAAAGGTCTGGTCAAATAGGTGAATCAAGGGGCCAGGAAAAAGGTGAAAAATTCATCATCTCCAAATTGGTCAAAGTTGGTTTCATGACGAAGGGCTCATCTCCACGAGTCCAACGCCATTCATTTCATCAAAAATGGAGTCCGAATGAGCAAGATATGACTAGTCAAAGTTTAGTCAAAATTGGTTGACTTGATGACATCAACAAAATTATGGTCAACATGGATGATGATGTGGCATATGATGTGGCAGGAGTGGTTAGTTGGCATAAATATATATTAAACCATCATTATTAAAGGAAAAAAAACATGTATGGTTTAAAAAAATAATAATAAAAAAATAATAATAAGGAGGATTTAGTGGGATTTGATCCCTTAACCCATGCCTTAAAATACTCTTTCCTTCCCACTCTTCATGAAAAGGAAAATACCTTTGTATACATAAATCTTTAAATAAGATTTATTTCTCCTAAATATAATGTCAACCTTAAAATAATATTTAAAGGGGTTTTAAAACAATAACCCTATAAATAAAATATTAACCCCTCAAAAGTGGAGGAGCCCCAATTAAAATTCAAAGGGGATCGGTTATATAAAACCTTTTTAAAGGAAAATAATATAATAATCCCTATAAATGAGGATTTTAATCCTTTTAAAATTTTAAAAGCCCGTTACATGATAGTTAAGAAGGCTTAATATAAATTAATGGCTTATATGACTTAAGGGAGTTTTTTTAGGCTTCCAGGAAATTATTTTTGTAAGCCCAAATTATAAGGGCCATCTGGGGAAAATAATTCCAGTGTGAGAATTTTGGAGGAGAAGAATTACAAGGTGTTATTATACACCAACAATTGTAATATTGAGAGAGATTGTGAGGAATTTTATGCAAGTTTTTGAAGCTTGCTATTGTAAGAAGGCATTTTCAGGTGCTTGGCAATATTAATGAAATCGGTCCAACATTGAGAAGCGGACCCGAAGACATAGCTCAGATTGAGTGAACTTCATTATCAAGTGTGATCTCTCTATTATTCTCTTTTGTTTATCATTCTCGTTAGTATTTTGATTCATTTATTTTTTCTAATTATGAAATTTAAGTGATTAGTTTATGTTTCATTGATTTGGATAAAGAAAAAGTGAATGCTAGTTTTTGTAATTTCAACGGTTAAGACTCATAACCACACAATTATGTTGGATTGGTAAAAATATGTAATTAGGAGTTAAGTGCAAACTATTTTGTAAACTTCTAACATCAGATCAATAGGATTGATCACCTCACCATTACAAATAGGACCAAAAACATTAGATGTCACATTCTCCATCATCCCATAGTCGGACCAATTTCGTGTGAAGCTAGGCCAGCCATGGATTTTCTCCATGAAATTTGTCCTTTCAGTTGTGCATAAATGCTTAAAGTTTCCCTTTGAAAATGAAGTATTCAATGTTCACCATAATGGCTTTAACCCTTTGTCATCTAAAGGAAAATTTTCCCTAAATTCCTTTTGGCCCAAGCCCATGGAACCTATAAAGCCAAGAGAAGACTTATTTTTCATATACTACCAAAAATTCAAAGAAAAGAAAATAGCCAAACTATCTCTCCAAAAAATGTCCCCATCCACTTCAAAATCTCCCATCCTTGAGAAAACTATGCTTGAACCTAAAAAGACCCAAACAACCAAGACCAACCTAAAAAAAAACTTCACCTACATCCTAAAAAACACCAAGAGATAGTGAAACCAACCCCAACACACATCCTCAAACAAAACAAGTTTACAAAGACAAAGATAACGTGGTTGAACAACCTCTTGTGGTTCCTTCTAGTCCTCCCATTAGGGAAGAAAACAAACCTATGGTTGATCAACCCGCTCCTACACAAATGAAACTTGGAAATAAAACCAAAAGAAATAGAGGTGTGAGAGAGCGTAGGCATCGACATTGTCCCCTTGCTCACATGTTATACGAAGACTTAAATAATGAAAATCTAGATCTAAACTTGATTGAAGCAATGCATGATGACCCCCCTCCCCAACTAAAACAAAAAACCCAATACAAAAACTACAACAAGAGTTGAACACTTCAATGGAAATTACCATTCAATCTATTGTTGTGGTTAACCTACATGATGATGATGAGATTACTAAAATTGACGAAGAGGTGCATAACAAACTGAATACATTGTTTTCCTCTTCCATGAACTTAAACAACAAATCTACAATAAAGATTATTGACCCTGGTGCTTCTCCTAGTTTGACACTTGCCCTTGTCCCTTTGGCTAGTTTCCCGCCTTCGGTATACACATTACATGATTGGGAGGCGGATGACTTGCTCATAGATTGACTCGCATTTTCCTTACTAGTCTTTTTAATTTTTATTTCCTTTTTATTTTCTTTGGTGTGATTGCATGTGTGCAATGTGATCCCCCATGACATTTTGTTTGATGTTCTCTCTCTTTATGGCATTCCTCAATTTGTACTTGTATACACCTAAAAATGGTCTGGATAAATCCAATTGATTAAATACATTTATTTGATTAATTAACCTTTGATTCTTCTACTATTAAATAAATAGAAATTATTTATTTAATTAGTTCATTATTTTATTATAATCACATTCTTCTAATTATTCTATTTTAATTAAATAAATAACTTCAATAGTTTGATTTATTTAATTATTTATTTATTCCCTCTTAATTAAATAAACTATATCACATAGTTTTATTTAGTTATCATATCTTCTTTTTTAAATAAAAAAATTCCTTTGTTTGCTTTATTTAATAATATTCCTCCATTTTCCAAATTAAATAATGCTAATATTTCTCCAAAAGTGAAACTTTCAAATAAAATAATTTTTTCTTTATCTTTCCAAACCAATTTTGGAACATTCACGAGAGAATTGGCCTTCCTCTTCCTCTTTTTCTTCCTGGACTTTTGAAGGATTTCTCTATCCCTTCCATCTTCTTCTCCACTCAATTCACTCTTCTCTGTCAATTTATCTAGATTGAATCTCAACCCTTCTTTGCTGCCATGTCACAATTTCCTTTTGAAAATCTATAAAAGGAGCCTTCATCTACAGGAAATGGATCCTAACTTTTGTGTAATCTTACTCTACAGGCATTCAGGCATTCAGGCATTCAAGCATTTAGCAAATCACAACATTTAGAAGCATTATCATGGTTGCATCATAATTTACAGTTGTTTCTTTTATCATAGATTCTCTATAGCTTCATCATATCTTCATATAGAATTAGATTAGTGCAATCTCGTTCTCTAAATTGGAATTTTAACAATCATGACGCTTATCAAATTTGAGAGCTACTTGATTTAATAAATCTTTAGAGATAGAGGACAATAGGATAGTTTCAGTAGATTTATGCTTTTAATTTAGTTTAATTGATCTTAGATCTTCGATATAATGTCTTATTTAGAATTTTTTTAGTTTGTTTACTTATTTACTTTTTCACATTCACATTTTGATGCTCACCGTGGGGCTTGACCCCATATTTCACAAAAAAAATCTGGAAAGTGTCATACAGGATTCTGGTGTGTTTATTTTAGCATGATCAAGAGTTTTTTTAGCACTTTCAATGGAAACTAGAGTGCTTTGGAAGAAAACTATAGTGCTTCGGAGGTCTATTTTAGTGAATTTTCCAAAACTATAGCACTTTTGCAATCTATTTTAGTGCATCTACCTGAAGCTCCCAGCATAGTTGACTATTCTATGTTAAAATCTATTTTAGCACATTCAACGAATCTTTTAGCACATACAAGGATTATTTTGGTGCTTTTGACACTTCTTTTAGCGCATCCAAGGATTCTTTTGGCACATCAGACACTTCTTTATTCTTTTGGTGCTTCTAACACTTCTTTTAGTGCATCCAATATTCTTTTAGCACTTCTGGCCTTTGTTTTAGCACTTTGACCTCTATTTTAGTGCTTCTAATCTCTGTTTTAGCGCTTTGACAGTAAAACTTAAAATGGCCATATCTTGGTCATACGAAGGTCTTTTTCGATGATTTTTTTTAAATGGGGTAGAATTTCATAAGCTATACAATGGTGTAGGTATTTATCACTTTTTGTAGAGTTAAAATTTTCAATTTTATATTTAAATTCAAATCACATTGTAACTTGGTCTAAAGTTTAGGGTTTTTATGCTTAATCATTCATCTAACCCTTATATCTTCTTATTTCTTGACCTCATTAAACATTTTGAGCATTTATTGCAGGTTTTAAGAGGAATATGGAGCATTGAAGTGAAATAAAGAGCATTTGATATTCATTATAATAGTGTTTGAAAACACTAATGGGAAAATAACCCATCGTATATTGTGTTTCATTCATGCTTTAAGATGAACTAGCATCGGTAAAACTATAAAAAATTGGATTTGGATCTGACGCGACTGTAGCCAAAATTTTCTTTGATGCATGTGGTTTAAAATTTACCAATCCTAGGATAGTAATTTGGTTTAAAATTTACCAATCCTAGGGTAGTCACTTGGTTTAAAAATTTATCAATCCTAGGGTAGTCACCACACAAATGCTATGTTGGATTAAAATGCACACCATGTTTTCTGTGAAGCAACATCTTCACATAGAATAATTTTTTTTATTTTGGGTCTAAAAACTAAACAAAATTGATTGTTCTGATTGTGTGGTGATTGGGCCTATGCTCTACCCTTAATTGGGTGATTTAGAATGCTAGACTCATCCTTTAATTTCATGCACTTTATGATTTGTGCAATCCTTTAGACAGGCCTGCCATAGTGGGAAAAGGTACTCACCCTCTGGGAACGACCTAAGTGGGGATAGCCAAAAGCCATGGTTTTCCAACCCACTTTAAAATTTATGTGAATCTAGGGAAACCCACATTCAATGTAAGTGTGTGAGATAACCATCCCCAAAATATTTTTTCTAAAGATTGGGAGGTCTCCTGAGGGAGTTTATCATCTACCGCTCCAAACAGATACCCTATTTAAGAACCTAGTGTAGTATCCAGCTTGTCAGTTTCTAAACATTGTAATACTCAGTGGTGCAAGGGGAGGGAAGAATCTTCCCCCAAGACACTTACCATATAATTTCCAAGGATTGTTTTCTCAAGTGATCATGAACCCTAACTTTGAGTATGCACCTAGAAAAGATAAAAACACGGATGCCCTCTAGGGGGTGACACGGTTGTGTGAGTTGACACAATTTTAAGATGTGGGTCGTTTGAGTATATAATGATGACATTTTGTCCTTAAGAGTGAGTTTATCTGAAGTTTATTATTTGTTATAAACCCATGGAAATCAAGAAGAATCATGTTTGATTCTTGAACATATACTTATTGTTTACAAGGACAAAAACTTCTAGAAAAAGCAAATTGAAACTCAAACCACCATGGCTGAAATAGATGAGGATCAATTGAATGCTTTAGCTTATCAATTGAAAAACCTTTAACAAAAAATATGGGAAACAACCACAGAGAGATATCTGCTTCCAGACATCTACCCATATCCTCTTGACCAAACAATGAACATGAGACATTCTCCACCAACAGCTACATCATCCAAGTTTAATGTCAATGAATTTTTGCAAAAGTTCAACAAGCCCAAATCTAAGTCCTCAAATACAAATGATATCAAAAAATCCTATCATGTCATGCATTTATCTCTATCCACCATAAGCCAAAATAAACCTCAAGATTCTTTCACTCAAGTTAACAATTCCATCTAATCATCCTCTTCTATCATATCTTCAACATCTAATGATTCATGTCAATCTCCCAATCCAAAGCATGCTAGCAGAGACTCCACTACACATCAAGATCACAATATTCTTTCCACTCCATCCAATGATATCAAAATTCCACAAACTCTTCCAATATTTGATCAAGATCCCATTTCTCAAGAATCTTATGATGATCCCCTCCTTTCACTTTTTATCCAAAATAATTCACATCCATCTCAAGATAAAAGTATCCTTCCAAGGTCTTCTTCCACATCATCTAATCAATCCATACCATATCAAGATCCTATTGCATCACAAGAAAATGCTAGTTTTTCCATCCTATCTAATGATGTCTTGCCAACTGATGATCAAGACATGCTTTCTATAAAATCTCATGATTCCCTTCCTCATCAAGATAAAGATATGCTTCCATTCAAGGATAACCTTTCATCCCATGAATATTTTTATCCTTCTCATGATCAAGCTAATTCCTCTCCTACACTTCACGATAATTTTCCAAGTCAAGATCAAAACACCTCATCTTCCCCATGTCAAGAGCCTATCACACCTATTAAAGCTATCCATGAACCCCACACCTATAAATTGGGATCCTCCACCTTTATCCATTTTGGTTTACTTCCAACACCTATCCTCTCATCCTTATCATATCTTCCCCAAGATGGACTCGCATCTTGTTTCACAAACAATACATATCCCATTGGTAAATGAATGTGTCAAACTATGAACTAAAAAGGAAAAGGATTAGGAATTCATGAACAAGGTATCCTAGAACCCCTTTCTATTCAAAAACACCCATATCACCATGACCTTGGTTATACACCTAAGTGTCTTAGTCCATAAAACCTACCATCTATCTTAGGTTCTCATCCTAGTCCATTAAACCTTCCATCTATCCTAGGTCCTCATCCTAGTCCATCAACCTTTCCATCTATCCTAGGTCCATATCATATTCCTCAAGAACAACAACGGCGCACATCCGTGATGCCCTTTCAAAATTTTACCCACATTAACTAATCCATAATACCTCCATACCATTCATCTTAATCCACCCCTCCCATTTCTCTTGGAAGCAATTTTGGTGCCAAATGTCAAAAGCTTCCATATCAAATTCCACATGTATCAAAGGATCAACATGTCTCCTCAAAGAGACATGAAAAAATAAAAGAAAATTTGATCCAAAATCAAAGGAAAAATAAAAAAGGCCACAAAGGCCCATCAAAGAAAAAAGGAAATTCTCAAAGGCCACAAAGGCCATAAGGGCCCATAAAGGAAAAAGAAAATTTTCCAAAGCCACAAAGGCCCATAAAGCAAAATGAAAAATTTTCAAGGCCACAAAAGCCCACAAAGTAAAAACCAAAGTCAAAAGTCATGTGGATTCCAAAAAGTCTCATACAAGCAATAAAATCAAAATTGGCATCCAAATTTGCTTATCCAGAAGCTTTCTCCAATTTTCCATCTAATAACCTATCACTTTCCAAATCAATTTTTCCTCCATCACTCCACCACCCTTCAAGGTGTGTGCCAATTTTGATCTTGCCATCATTTCCATCCATCCATTATCCAACATTCATCCCCCATCATTCCCCTTTAATCCAAACCTTTGCATAAGTCCTTAGATTCTTCCATCATACCATTAATCTACCAACATTTATGAGTCAAATCCCCATTTCCATGGATTATTAAAGGGATAATTTGTCATGAAACTTGATGCTTAAGTCCTTCCTCCATCTCCCTATCATCCATATCATATCTTCCATATTCCTCTTGCACTCTACACTTAGGGAAAATTCTCGTCCATCTTATCATTCATGTTCATTATCCTTTCTATTCTCATTCCTTACATTCTCACCTTTGATCTAGACAAGGTTAAGGATCTTATTGAACATCATATATCTTATCCTATACACTTTAACCATATCTTCTGTACCATATCTTTCATCTTACCCATAGCCCATCATTCTTACTAGATACATCATTTCTTTTCATCCTTGGTCTTGATGAGGAATAGGGGAAAAGTACTTGGTCCTTGTGTCTATATCTTATCTAGTTGATCTTGATCATCCCATTCATTATCATTATCCTTGAATTCTTCCATTCCATATCTCTTAGCTTATCAAAATCCATGTCATCATGTCCCTTTGCAACCTTGAATCTTATCATGCAAATCATATTTGAGCCTAATTGTAAAAAATTATCCAATCCCCATATCTTTTGTCAATCAATCATCAAAAATCATCAATCTTATTGTACTTAGAGAAAATAAATGATCCTAAGTACTTATCATCATCATGCCTTATGGAATCAATCATTCCCGACATCTTAATCAATCAATCATTATCATCTTTCAACAAGAGATATGTTCCTTGTATACCATGTTTTGCAGTGAATCTTTCACTTTGATCTATCATTTATCAATGGATGCATTACCTCTATTTTGGGGAATATTGTTCCTTCAATTGGTCATATCATATCATTATATCTTAAATATCCTCAAAAAATCCAAAAAAAAAATAGAAAATAAAAAAAATCCAAAAAAATTCAAATATCTTGAAAATCCAAAAAAAAAAAAAAATCTTGAAAATCCAAAAAATCAAAAAAATCATAAAATTTGAAAAAGTGCAATAAAACCTCATGTCTCTAAAGATTTATTAAATCACTTAGCTCTCAGATTTCATAAGCATCATGACTGTTAAAATGCCAATTTAGAGAATGAGATTGTACTAATCTAATTCTATATGAAGATATGATGAAGCTACAAAGAAACTATGATAAAAGGAACTAATGTAAATTATGATGCAACCATGATAATGCTTCTAAATGCTGTGATTTGTTAAATGATTGATGCTAAATGCTTGGATGCCTGATTCCTTGAATGCTTGAATGCCTAAATGCATGCAAAGTAAGATTACACAAAAGTTAGGATCCAGTTCCTGTAGATGAAGGCTCCTTTTATAGATTTTCAAAAGGAGATTATGACATGGCATCAAAGAAGGGTTGAGATTCAATCTAGATAAATTGATTGAGAAGAGTGAATTGAGTGGAGAAGAAGATGGAAGGGATAGAGAAATCCTTCAGAAGACCAAGAAGAAATAGAGGAAGAGGAGGGCCAATTCTCCCATGAATGTTCCAAAATTGGTTTGGAAAGATAAAGCAAAATTTATTTTATTTGAAAGTTTCACTTTTGGAGAAATATTAGCATTATTTAATTTGGAAAATGGAGGAATATTATTAAATAAAGCAAACAAAGGAATTTATTTATTTAATAAAGAAGATATGATAACTAAATAAAACTATGTGATATAGTTTGTTTAATTAAGAGGGAATAAATCAATAATTAAATAAATCAAACTATTGAAGTTATTTATTTAATTAAAGTAGAATAAGAAGAAGAATGTGATTAGAATAAAATAATGAACTAATTAAATAAATAATTTCTATTTATTTAATAGTAGAAAAATCAAAGGTTAATTAATCAAATAAATGTATTTAATCAATCGTATTTATTCAGACCATTTTTAGGTGTATGCATTTTTCCCCTCTTTGAAGTGATGTGTTTACGCATTGCTTCAAAGAATAATTTTTCTGCTACTACTAGAATTGATGAATTTTTTTAGTATGCCCCAAACTTGCCCCAGACATTGAATTTCGAATGATGATGTATATATGCCCCCCTCGGGAGATAAATTGATGATTGTTGAAATTTTATGATTGATTATGATGATGATTTGATGTTATAGAGATGATTTATCTCTTGATAAAGAAATATTGATTCCTCCAGTTGATTAAATGTTGCCCAAAATTGGCTCCTTGTGTTTTATGATTGACCTCATGATAGGCGAGGTTCAATGATTGATTTATTGATAATTGACCTCATGATAGGCGAGGTTCAATGATTGATGGATTGATAATTGACCTCATGATAGGCGAGGATCAATGATAGATTGATTGATAATTGACCTCATGATAGGAGAGGTTCAATGATAGATGGATTGATTGACCTCATGATAGGAAAGGATCAATGATATATTGATTGATTAACCTCATGATAGGCGAGGTTGAATGATAGATTGATTGATAATTGACCTCATGATAGGCGAGGATCAATGATATATTGATTGATAATTGACCTTATGATAGGCGAGGTTGAATGATAGATTGATGATCACGAGATTTATTCAAAGCTGATTAGATTTGACTAATTGATAGGCTGATTGATTGATGTTGATTGATTTGATAAGATTGTTGATTTGTGAAATGTTATGATCATAGGAGGATTTCTGTATCTAGTGCAGGTAGATTCAAATTTGATTAGGCAATGTGGTTTGACTTCGTTGATTGATTGATATGCCCCAGTATAAGATTGATTAATTTACTGAGACTTGATGATACAAAATGATGAATATGATAGGGGATGGGATGAGGAAGAGGTAATGAAAGGAGAAGATGAAAAGTAAGCACAAATGGATTCAAGGATAAACGTGATGTTACCCCAGTCAAGTTGCAAGCCAATATTGATTGATGATGATGATAAGAGTATTGTTGATGAGGGAAGGATACATATCAAAACAACACAAAAGGATAGGGAAGGATACATCCCGATGATGATGATGATGACAATGATTGGATAAAGGCTTGTAACAAGGCTGGCAACAAAACCAAGGATGTGATTAGATGATTTATGCTAGAATTAATAGATTAGGATAAGATGGAAATGTGATACTGTTGAAATGAAAAAAAATGATTCAGAAAGAGATGATTAGGATAAAAAATCTATATTATCCTAAGAAATATTGAAGATATTATGATATGATGAGGATTGGGCATACATGTAGCTTTTGAGATTGAAATTTGGCAGCTTTGAAACAATCTATAAATGCATATGCAAGACTAATATGGATGCAAGCTACTTTAACCATGCAAATCTAAAATGCAACGTTTTCATCTTAACAGTCCATTAAACATGATTTTTATCATCATTTAGCCTTTAAAATGTTGAAAATGAGTACGAGCATCAATGGTATGAGTTAGACCGTGATGACCTGAGTACTACTTTCATGATTTTTGATATTGCAAGTTATCACAAGCATCTGGGTATGTGCAGGATCATGATGAGCCAAAAAGTGGCAATATGATGGGTATGTGGCTGACTACTTTTTTTTTACCCAAAATTGATGAAACGAAAAGGGTTTTTAAAGGAGATTCTCAGCTTTCCACCAATATAAATTATTCTTTACTTTGAATTTAATAAGTAATTATTATTCATTTTCTATTCAAATTACAACTAAAGTCCTGATTGATAAACTGATTAGAAAAAATCTATAGCTTTCAAATGGTATCACATTTTTTAATCCAAAACATGTGTCACATTCTATGCTTTGCATACTATAGGATTAAAAAAGAAAGATTGAATTTCATGAAGTTTTGACCAAGTTAAGGTGGACATACAAGTTTTTATATTTTTTAAAAGTTGTAATAAAAATTCATAATGAATTATTTACTTGGGAAAAAATTACAAAAAATATGCATCACATCAGAACATGAGTCCTCTACTTATATCTAAAATATTATAAAAAATAATTATCATTTTATTGTGGTTAGGGTGGTCAGACAGACACCTACTTCTTATTTTTTCCCTAAATTTTAAGTACTAGTGCATTGAAATTTAAAATTTTCACGAAAAAGATTTCTTTTTTTTTTAAACAAACCTAGTATTTTAGAACCTACATTCAATTTCTATAGATTCTCTTCTTACATATTTTTAAAATAATATAGATAACTTATTCAAATTTTTACATCAAGTTTCCTAACTCTGATTTTTCTAATTTTTTTGCCACTTGAGGGCCTGTTTTTTCCATGATGATCTTGCATATACCCATCTAGATATAATTAAACCAAGATGACCTGAACATTTCTTGCATAAACAAACAAGAATCAATCATTTTCCTATGTGAATCCAAAATGTCATAAGTGATACTTGGTAGAGCACATCTCGCGATAATTCACACAATAATAATGATCAACTCACAGATAGCAGACAAAGAAAATATCATACTCCTTCCTTGCTTCTCTAGTTCAATACATTATTGAGTTGCTCCAAAGATATGATAACAAAAATCAAAGTACAACATTTGAACATTCAAGCTAAAGTGATAAAATCATGATTCAAAACAATATCATCCATTTAGATTTGATTTGATTGGTTGTTCTATTTGATTTGGATGTTTTGATTCTCCATTGATTGATTGTGTGATGTTCAAATTTGCTTTGATCGTTGTATTTGCTATGTTTTCCATACTACTGTTAGTCTATTTTGTTTAAGCTCGAAGTTTTTTGCCCCCAGTGAGTTCAATATTTTCTACCCAAGATAGGGTGAGACATGACCGCATTGCCAGGATATGTACATGAGGTTTTATTGCACTTTTCAGATTTTATGATTTTTTTGGGTTTTCACTTTTTTTGATTTTTTTGATTTTCAAGATATTTGATTTTTTTATATTTTTTTGATTTTCTTTTTTTTTTTGGATTTTCTGAGGATATTTAAGATAGAATGATATGATATGACCGATTGAAGGAACAAGATTCCCCACAATAGAGGTAATGAAACCATGGATAAATGGTAGATCAAAGTGAAAGATTCACTGCAAAATATGTCACACAAGCAACATATCTATTGTTGAAAGATGATAATGATTGATTGATTAAGATGCTAGGAATGATTGATTCCATAATGCATGATGATGATAAGTACTTAGGATCACTTATTTTTTCTAAGTATGATAAGATTGATGATTGCTGATGATTGATTGACAAAAGATATGATGATTGGATAATGTTTTACAGTTAGGCTCAAATATGATTTTCATGATAATATTCAAGGTTTCAAAGGGACATGATGACATGTATTTTGATAAGCTAAGAGATATGGAATGGAAGAATTCAAGGATAACGATAATGAATGGGATGATCAAGATCAACTAGATAAGATATAGACACAAGGGCCAAGTATTTTTCCCCTATTCCTCATCAAGACCAAGGATGAAAAGAAAGGATGTATCTATTAAGAATGATGGACTATGGATAAGATGAAAGATATGGCATGAAAGATATGGATAAAGCGTATAGGATAAGATATATGATGTTCAATAAGATCCTTAACCTTGTTCAGATCAAAGGTGGGAATGTAAGGAATGAGCATAGAAAGGATAATGAACATGAATGATAAGATGGATGACACTTGTCCCTAAGTGTAGAGTGCAAGAGGAATACGGAAGATAGGGTATGGATGATAGGGAGATGAAGGACTTATGCAAAGGTTTGGATTAAATGGGAATGATGGAGGATGAATGTTGGATAATGGATAGATGGAAAGGATGACAAGCTCAACATTGGAACACACCTTGAAGGGTGGTGGAGTGATGGAGGAAAAATGGATTTGGAATGTGATAGGTTATTAGATGGAAAATTGGAGGAAGCTTCTGGATAAGCAAATTTGGATGCCAATTTTTATTTTATTGCTTCTATGAGACTTTTTGGAATCCACATGACTTTTGACTTTGATTTTTGCTTTGTGGGCCTTTGTGGCCTTGAAAATTTTTCTTTTTGTTTTATGGGCCTTTGTGACTTTGGAAATTTTTCTTTTTTCTTTATGGGCCTTTGTGGCATTTAAGAATTTCCTTTTTTCTTTGATGGGCCTTTGTGGCCTTTTTTATTTTTCCTTTGATTTTGGATCAAATTTTCTTTTATTTTTGCATGTCTCTTTGAGGAGACATGTTGATCCTTTGATACATATGGAATTTGAGATGGAAGCTTTTGAAATTTGGCACCCAAATTGCTTCCAAGAGAAATGGGAGGGGTGGATTGAGATGAATGGTATGGAGGTATTATGGATCAATTAATGTGGGTAAAATTTTGAAAGGGAATCAAGGATGTGTGCCTTTATTGTTCTTTAGGAATAGGATATGGACCTAGGATAGATGGAAAGTTTAATGAACAAGGATGAGGACCTAGGATAGATGGAAGGTTTAATGGAATAGGATGAGAACCTAAGATATATGGTAGGTTTTATGGACTAGGACACTTAGATGTATAACCAAGGCCGTGATGATAAGGGTGTTTTTGAACAAAAAGGGTTTCTAGGATACCTTGTTCATGAATTCCTAATCCTTTTCGTTTGTAGTTCAGACTTTGACACATTCATTTACCAATGGGATATGTATTGTTTATGATACAAGATGTGAGTCCATCTTGGGGAAGATATGATATGGATGAAAGGATAGGTGTTGGAAGTAAACCAGAATGGATAAAGGTGGAGGATCCCAATGTATAGGTGTGGGGTTCATGGATAGCTTGAATAGGTGTGATAGGCTTTTGACATGGGGATGATGAGGTGTTTTGATTTTGACTTGGAAAAGCATCATAAAGTGTAGGAGATGATGTAGCTTGATCATGAGAAGGATAAACATCTTCATGGGATGAAAGGGTATCCTTGAATGGAAGCATATCTTGGTCTTGATGAGGAAGGGAATCATGAGATTTTGTAGAAAGCATGTCTTGATCATCAGTTGGTAAGACATCATTGGATAGGATGGAAAAAATAGCATTCTCTTGTGATGCAATAGAATCATGATATGGTATGGATTGATTAGATGATGTGGAATAAGAACTTGGAAGGATACTTGTGTCTTGAGATGGATGTGAATTATTTTGGATGAAAGGTGAAAGGAGGGGATCATCATAAGATTCTTGAGAAATGGGATCTTGTTCAAATATTGGAAGAGTTTGTGGAATTTTGATATCATTGAATGGAGTGGAAAGAATATTTTGATCTTGATTTGTAGTGGAGTCTATTCTAGCATGCTTTGGATTGACAGATTGACATGAATCATTGGATGTTGAAGATATGATAAAAGAGGATGATTGGATGGAATTGTTAACTTGAGTGAAAGAATCTTGAGGTTTATTTTGGCTTATGATGGATGGAGATAAATGCATGACATGATAGGATTGTTCGATATCATTTGTATTTGGGGACTTAGATTTGGGCTTGTTGAACTTTTGCAAAAATTCAATGACATTGAACTTGGATGATGTAGTTGTTGGTGGAGAAGGTCTCATGTTCATTGTTTCATCAAGAGGATATGGGTAGATGTCCAAAAAGAGATATCTCTCTATGGTTGTTTCCCAGATTTGTTATTGAAGTTTTTTCAGTTGATAAGCTAATGCATTCAATTGATCCTTATCTATTTCAGCCATGGTGGTTTGAATTTCAATTTCTTTTTTTAGAAGTTTCTGTCCTTATAAACAATAAGTGTATGTTCAAGAATCAAACATGATTCTTCTTGATTTCCACGGGTTTATAACAAGAAATACACTTCAGATAGGCTCACTCTTAAGGAAAAAAGGTCATCATTATATACTGAAATGACCCACATCTTAAAATTATGCTGACTCACACAGCCGTGTCACCCCCTAGAGGGATTTTTCACACTTAAAATACCTTAATTCTTCTCTATGTCATGCATTTGTTTCACTTTTTATCTTTATCTTATTCATTTGTCTTGTGTTTTCATTTTTGGAATGATGTAAGGCATCGAGACATTCATGTCTCCTTCATGTTGACCCAAAAGGCTTTCTTTTTCCTTTGTCTTTTCATTTTCTCTTTTCTCTTTTGTCTTGTGTTTTCCTTTTGGGGAAGATGCAAGGCATCGAGACACCCTATTTCTCTTCCATATTGGCCTGTGTCACCAAAAAATATATAGTTGGACATTTTTATGCTCACTTAAGTCTTTCTTATTGACTTTGGCTTGATTTTGCCTAGATTTAATGTTGTAATGTGGCCAACACATTCACATTAGGTCTTGGGTCCTTGTGAATCATTAATAATTCTAGGATGTCTTGTAAAAGTGTTGTGAAGTGTTGTAACCCATTTTCACACTTTTCTAGGACCCTTTCATTATAATTTACCTAAATATCCCATGTTTATCACTTACCAAGCATTATTTCAAATTGTTGTAAAGAGTTGTAATAAACTCTCACACTTTTCTAGACTTTTCATCACTAATTCAACCCTTTCTTATGTATAAATGACCCCTTAATGCACTTTTTGGCCCTACTTAAGTGTATTTTAGAGAATATTCCCGTTACACAATATTTAATGCTCCTTAATCCCCGACACTCACTTAAATTGCTTAAGTGGGACTAAGTCACCAAAAGGGCAACTTAGTCCTATTTAGCACAAAAATAAAAATTATTTTAAATTTTTGGTGGGATTTTATTCTCTTACCCTTGAGGTCAGCCTGTGATGTGTTATTTTTGGGAAATACTATAAAATATAGTATAAATAAATGGTTTTTCTCTCATTTTACATCCCAATCAATATAATTCATCCAAGCATCCATTCATTTAAGCAATTGAGCATTCTAACCATCATCAAGCATCCATTGGAGCATCTTCTTGCATATCTTCAGATTTCAACATCAAAGATTTGGTGAGTTTATAACATTACATGTTATTTTTTTATCATTATATTTCCATTTCATTTTCATTTTCAAGGGTTTGATTAGAAAACTGGGGTTTGACCAAGGCAAAGCCCTATACTTTAACCCTTAACCCTTTTCCCCATCTTTGCATGTGTTTTTTTGCAAGTCTTGTATGCAGATTTGTCAAAGACAAAGATGTTTAAAAGGTCTTGTCAACTCATCAAAATTATTCAAGTCAACAAAGCCCTAATTGGAGGTTGGAGATCTCTTTCAACCCAATTTCTATAGAATCTAAACTGAACACCTGTCAAGAAGTGAAGTGTAGACTGATAGCTACATATTCCTATTATGAATTTCCTAAGATTCCCAAGTGGACTAAGTCACCATCGATGGAAATTATTCCTACTTCTAGGCATAAAAAATGATTTATGCATTTTTGGATACCCTTTTGGCAGAAACCTGTTCTCACAGAATCTCCTTGAAATAGGACTAAGTCGCCGAACTTGGTGTAAGTGTCCCAGTTAGCTTTTCCAGTCAACTCTATAGGATTCCAGAGCTTCTCCACATCACATTTAAACTTCTAGGTGCACCTCTCCAATTCTATTTATTTCTATCATTGATTTTTTGCATTCTTACGTCATTTTGCATATCATAATGTGTTATCAAACAACTTGTTTTCTTAGGTTTTGCATCCTTAATTCATCTTATTTTTAGTTTATTAGATTTAGATAATTGTATTTAGACATATTTCAATCATTTTAGCATTAGTCTTGAGTGTATCCCTAAATTTTTGTGGGTTACCTTTCTCCTTTTAGGTGAAAAACCCTAGAAATGCAAGAGAGTGTTTACCTAAAAAATATTAGTGACACATGACAAAAAAAATTATTTGTCTTCACTCTCTTTGTGTAATTCTTCTATTTCTACGTGTATTTAGGGGATGATGATAGTTTCAAGCTCTCTAAAAACATTGTAGCAAAGAACATACTAACCCCAAATCCATAGATCCCTTATGTGTTTGGTGTTTTCATTTTAGGGGCAACCCCTCTCTTTTCTTTTTCTCTCACATTATGTAGTGTTACCTAGAAACATATGACTTGGAACAAGGCTTTGGCTCTCATGTCTTCTTTCTTGTTTTCATTTTTCATTTTCTACTTTAAAGTAATTTCTCATAGTATGGTGTTTAGCAATTTCTTTAAAGTGGGGGCATACATTGGCATTATTATTTTGCATTTTTCTTTTTTTATTGATTCTTAGTGTATCCTTCTTACTTCATTTGATGTATTTTTCACTTTGTGGATGAAATTTTGGTGTAATTTCCTCTAGGAGTGTCATCTCTATTAGCATATTGCATTCCTCTTAGTGGCTTGATGCAACACACTACATCCCCTCAGTTGCAATTTTTTATTCTTTGATTAGTCCTCTCTTAGAGAAATTAGGAACAATGTTCCCTAAGATAAAGACCTCACATGAACTAAGCAAGAATCATTTGAGTATATCCTATTTTGTATTTTTTACAATTTTGCATTTGTTGTTATATGGCCACCTTGCATAACACGGCTTGCATGCCTATGGAGCCATCCTATTTTTTCATGAGCTCCAAGCACACAGAGTTTTTCTTGCCTCATGAAGCTTGAAAATATTTTTTTATTGGTTCCTTATTAAAGTTATCAGGAGGTATAACTTTGGTATGGTTTAAGTGGGAAGCCCAATTCGAGGCATGAATCTCCCAATAGCCACTTGTGTGTGTGTGTGAGTACATACCAACCATGAGTGTATGCATCTCACCCATTAGGACTTTCTCATCAGACAACTAGGAGTTCGTCACCTTAGAATGAATATGCATTTTTTTCTAGACAAACATCCTAGATCTGATCCACATCGTGATGGAAAAATAGTCGAAGCTTGATCTTATTCCTTTTATTTCACCTTTTTCTTCTTTTCATCTTTGGAAGTATATGCTTGTTCCTTGTCACTATTATTTATATCATTCTCATGTGTGTTCCTTTGTGTCTATGTTGGTTTTCCATGGGATTTTGATCCTAGGAGCTTGATCACCCTTCTTGATCATTGTCATCTCATCTTACTAGTATTGGTACATTTGAACCCCCCTTAATGAATGATTGTCTACTTTAGTGTGAGTTTGAAGCAATTTTATCCTCTCACTAAAGTGGGGGGCTAGATGGAGTCATTGAAAAAGCAACCCTTCTACTTTTTCTGACTTGTTCAGACCCTCCTTGTTATTTTGGCTTAATGTTTCCTTGATTTAATGTTGTAATGTAGATAACGTATTCACATTAGGTCTTGGTCCCTTGTTAACAAATAAATTTTAATGGTGCCTTGAAAAAGGTTGCGAAGTTTTGTAACACAATTACACACTTTTCTAGGGTTTTATCAATTGACCAAGCATAATAAACATAATTTTAATCATAATCAACCTTAATCTTTCCTTATTTGGAGTGTTGTAAAGTTTCGTAACACACTTTCACATTTCTCTATGCTTGTTATTAATAATTGAGCTTTCTTAAGCTTTAATTGGCCCTATATTTCATCCACAAGCCTCATTTATTGCATCTTTTCAGGGATAATAATGAAACCAATCAGTAACCAATCATTATTCAAGTGTTTTTGGGTGGTGTGTCTTAGATTTAGTGTCAGGGTCTCATTTGAAACCTTAGACAAATGAGTCCCACTTGGGTCTTTTTGGCCCCGATGTGGGTTTCACGCATTTCTAAGAACTTTTCATTTTTGCTCCAATAAATTATGTCTGGTGGGACTCATTCACCACCTTGGGTGAATGAGTCCCATGTGACCAAAATTCAAATTTAATTCAATTTTTCAGCATTATTGTATTCTCCTAGATTTGATGTCATATTGTAGTGTTGTAATTTTGGGAATTCTTACATAATTGAGCATAAACACAAGGTTCTTCACTCATATTCTCACCTAGCAAATTTTACAAGCATTCAAGATTTCACAAGAAAATTTGAGCATTCACAAGATAATTCAAGGCATTTCAAGGGTAGATTATCAAGCATTTTAGAGCATTCTTCAAATTCCAATCATCATGTCAAAGATTACATTCATCATGTTTGTTATTGTGCTAACAATTGTGATGTAGAGTTCATGATTCAAGCAAGATCAACATCATTCAACCAAGAGTCAAGAACCACATCCATTGTAGTCATTTCAAGCACAATTGTAGCACCTTATTGCTACGATTTGTTGAGTTGTAAAATTTTTATTTGTTCATTCATCACTCTCCATTTGTATTTGTTGTCATTTCAAGGCTTAAGTACCAACAAGGGGTTTGACCAAGGAAAACCCCTATTCACTAACCCACACAAAACTTTCGATCTTATTTTATGTGATTTGTAGGGCTAGGTTTTAGATTTTTCAACAAGCAAAGTTGGAGAAAAATCTTCAAATCCCTAAAGTTGTCATCAAGCCTTGGAGAAGCTTGGAGAAGGTCTATAGGTGGCAATTTACATTTTCGGATATGGAAACAGTCAAAAAGAGTGGAGAAAACCAAGAGGAATAGAATCAGGTCTTGAAATTCTAGAAAATTAGAAGTGGAATAATTCACCACCATTGGCTAATGAGTCCCACTGTATAGGCCTGATAGAGATTTTCAGAGATCTGGATACCCTTTTAGCTGAAACTTGTGTTTGCACATTTTCCCAGAAATTGGACTGATTCACCCAACTTGGTGAATGAGTCCCATTCATCATTAACAACATATTTTCTAGAACTCTAGACCTCCATTTTTCCTTTTTCACTCTCCTAGGTGCACACTTTCTATAATTTCACAATTTTTTGTTACATTTTGTTCATCTTCCTAGGTCATTTAAAATTACTTTGTATTCAATTAGGGTTTTTTTTACAACTTGCATTGCATTATCTTTTCAAAGTCTAAAATTGGTGGTGAACCCCTCATTAGATCATATTTAATCCCTAGGACAACCCTATTGCAATATTTCAATCTCCTTTGCATTGAGTCAATCTCTAGGGTTATCCTAGAGTGGAATCTCTTGGAGAGTTGGTGTGAATACATCAATCAATCATCATCACATCTCCAAATTTTATAGGTTCCATTTTGGTGAACTTGTATTTAATACATCATAATTCTAATTTGGAGTGCATTTCCATCTTACATTTGGCTTGCATTAACATTGCATTAGGTTTTGCATTAGTGAATTTGCATTCTAGGGTTTCAAATTTTGCATTGGTGAAAAGCACATTTAGCTTGTATTATTGCATCTAAATTCATGAAAAAATAATCAAATTATGCATTTTCATCTTAGACATAGCTCAAAAAACATAAAAAGCATAAGATTCAATTCAAAAATTCTAAAAAAAATCTAAAAATCAGTACTTGGACTCATTCGCCACCTTGGGAAAATTGGGCCCTTTGTATATTTTTCACTGCATTTTTTGGAATTTACAGTTCAGTTTTTGAGTTTCTATTTGTTCTTTCTCCATTTTTGTTTCACTTTCTAGAATTTTATTTATAAGAATTTCATTTTTCTTAGCTTACATTGCATTTTCACTCAAGCCACATTTAGTAGCCTTTATATGAGTGTTTGGTGTCCTATTGCTAATACTATAGTGAGAAGAAGTTCGAGACTCATGCCATCCCACAATAGCACAATCGTGGTGGATCTTGGGTTATCTAGAGCTTCCACTCCTAGTATTGACACTAGTACACTAGGCATGGATAACACTCTTAGCAACTCTTTTCCTTTACGTAGCATTCAAGTTGAACCAAGGAATGATAACATCTAGCAAGAAAACATAATTCAAATTCATGAGGATCTAGTAAACTTACAACATCAAATAAGCCTTGAAAAAATTTCAACTACCACCATCCCTACTATAGAAAACATTCACCACATGCTTGAAAGTGACAATGGCCTTGAACTTGTGAAAAACATAGTTCAAATCTTCGGAAAGCATCATCCCTCAACCACTACTTGTCCTTTTCCCACAAGAAATTTTACAATTCAATGATTAATTGACATTCCTCCTCCCACAAAAATAGCCTCAATAGCTACCTACACCAATCCTCAAGTCACAACAACAATGCAACAAGTTAGTAATGTGATTCCTTCCCTGGGTATTCTTGCTAGCATCCCTAGTTCCTGTGTTGTAGAAAAAAGTACCCTTTGCTTTACATGAGATAAATTGGACTTAATGAGGCCTTGATTCAAGTGTTGTGAGGAATTTTATTCATCCACACTAAGTCTTGGACCCTTGCAAATTAAATAAAATGCTTTTAACGACATCTTGTAGAGGTATTGTAGAGTCTTGTAAAGGAATTTCATGCTTTTCTAGACCTAATGAACCTATTTATCTTTAATTCAACATTATAAAACATGTTAAATTACATCAACACATTAATTTAGAAGTATTGTAAAGTAAATTTAACTTTAACCAAGTGTTGTAATGTTTTTTGCATGTTCACATTGGTTCTTGTGGCTTCCTAGGTTGTGTGGACCTCATTTTAGTGTTTTAAAGTGTATTTAATTACACTTTCACATTGATTTATGCATCCCAATCCCTATTTGACATTTACATCATCATTAATAGGCCTCTCTTAACCCATATTGTGCATCCTGAGGCATAATTTGATCAAATAACTAACATAGTCATCATATAAACCTAATTTTCCTGCTTCTCAGCATTTTGGATAGCAAAAACGACCCTTGTGGGACGCATTCACCATTAGTGGCGAATTAGTCCCATGTAGGTGGGACCCATTCAACATTAGTGGCAAATGAGTCCCATTTTAAGTCATTTTTGGGGTTTAAGCAGAAAAAGTTAGGTTTTAAGTTTAGTTTTTCTTCATGTTAGCCTATGATGAGGTATTATTGGGTACTAAGGCACAATTATGTATAAATAAGTGTTTTTATCCTCATTCTACATCCATCTCATCTCATAACTCATTTTTACATCTCTCATCATTAATTCATCATCCATCTTCTCATTCAAGTCAAGAAAGCTAGGGTTTCTTCATCAAGATTGCTTCCTAAGACATTCAAGGGCTGAATCTTCATGTTTTGTTGCAAACATTCAAGATATATCATCATGAAAAGGTAATATATTCCATTTTTCATGCTTCATTATATTATTTCATCATTTTAGCTTAATTACCTAAAAGGGGTTTGACCAAGGCAAACCACGATGCCCTAACAATTAACATTTTCTCTCTCTTGTCTTATGTGTTTGTAGATTTAGGTCCTTTAGAAGCTTGTAAATCATTGTAGATCAAGTTTAAAATTCATTCAAGTCATCTCTTCATCATTCAAGTCAAAATATCAACAAAAAGTCATTTCTTTCAGGCTTGAATACAATAGTTTCGAAAGTAGACACGTGTAGGAAGTCAAAGTGCAGATTGAAAGCTCTGGAATCCATTCTTGAATATTCAAAAATTAAAAAGTGGAATCATTCACCATGGGTGGTGAATGAGTCCCATTTCTAGGTTAGTTTTGTGTTTTCTACATTTTCTAGCACCCTTTTGATAGAAATAGGTTTCGGCTCAATTTACCAGAACTGGGATTGATTCACCCAGAATGGTGAATGAGTCCCTCCAAGCCTGAAAAACATCATCAAAAGCATTTCAAAAGAAATTTCCAATCTTCATCAAAGCTTTAGTTACACACTTTAAGTTTCATTCATTTCTGTTTAGATTTGCATTTGTTTCTAGTTCATTGTTGCATTACACAATGTGTTTTCAAACATTTCATACTTCATTAGTTTTGCATGTTTAATCAATCAATTTCATCACTTTGTTTCATCTATATTACTACATTTAGTCATAATTTCATAATGCATACATTAGATTGAGTGAACCACCTAGGTCTTTGAGGTCTATCTCTCTCCTTGTAGGTGAAAAACCCTAAGACTGCAAGAGAAGTACATAGACCCAAAAATCTATGATTCAGTTCCTATGTGGCATCACAAGTTATATCTCCTACATTACCATCTATAATTATTCCATTCACTTGTCCTATGAACACATACACTCTATCACCACTTTCCCCGCCATCTCATAACACAAGCAATGAACCTCTCATAATAGAACTTTTCCAAACTCATTCATCCCTTCAAAAGAAAATTTCTGCCATAAACCAAAATAAAAATGTTCAACCTACATATTATGTTAAAAACAATCCATTATCCTTCGAGATATTGTGAACACTAATGCGACAAGGTGTAGAGGTGCCTATATTTTAGAAATATGTAGGGAAGGGAGATCCTTCTAACCATATTAATTCCTACACTGCCTTATGTAGTAACTTTTTCCTTCATAATAAACTGTTGGAAAAAAAATTTCCTAAGTTCTTGAAAGATACTACCTTGGAAGGTATGTGCAGGATCATCATGGAAAAAATAGGCCCTTAAGTGGCAAAAAAATTAGAAAAATCAGAGTTAGGAAACTTGACATAAAAATTTGAATAATTTATCTACATTATTTTAAAAATATGTAAGAATAGAAGTTGTAGAATATTTAATGTAGTTTCTAAACTATTAGGTTTGTTTAAAAAAATATCTATTTGGTGAAAATTTGAAATTTCAATGCAGTAGTACTTAAATTTCAGGGAAAAAATAAGAAGTAGGTGTCTGTCTGACCACCCTAACCAAAATAAAATGATAATATTTTTTTATAAGATTTTAGATATAAGTAGAGGACTCATGTCTCGATGTGATGCATATTTTTTTGTAATTTTTTTCCGAGTAAATAATTAATTATGAATTTTTTATTACAACTTTTAAAAATATAAAAAACTTGTATGTCTGACCACTTTAACTTGGTCAAAAATTCATGAAATTAAATTTTTCTATTTTTAATCCTATATTATGTGAACCATAGAATGTGATGCATGTTTTCGATTCAAAAAATGTGATACCGTTTGAAAGCTATAGATGTTTTTCAATCAGTCTATCAATGAGGACTTTAGTCATAATTTGAATAGAAAATGAATAATAATTACTTATTAAATTTAAAGTAAAGCATAATTTATATTGATGGAAAGATGAGAATCTCCTTTAAAAACCCTTTTCGTTTCATCAATTTTGGGTAAAAAAAATCATCAGCCACATACCCATCATATTGCCACTTTTTGGCCCATCATAATCCTGCACATACCCTGGAATGGTTCTCTTATTTGCTGAACAACTCAATTCGTTCATTAAATGAACTTGTTGAGGTATTTATAAATAATTTCCAAGTGCATATGAATCCCAAGATGACCTTGGATGATGTGATGTGATGCAAGTAAAAAGATGAAGAAAAGATAATTGATTTTATCTCACACTATCAATACCTTTATTCCCAAATCAATGTCAAGGTCCCCGACCCTCACCTTCAAAAGATGTTCATAGAAAAATTGCAAAGTAAGATCCAATACAAGCTCACCGTAATGAGATTCCCATCCTTCATGTACTTGTGTATTTCCCTTCGTGATTATCAAAATTCAGTTAGTATTCAAGATACAAAGTCCACTTTGAGCCGAATCAAGATATTCGAGCCCACAAACCAAAACAATTCCTAGCCTTTTAGAAAACAAAATAAAGGGTTCCTTCAATTCAATCCCCTTAAAACAAACAACTCAAAATTTCAATAACCAAGCAAATTTTGTCAAATCCACGGTGCCCTTTAGTTATGGAGATCCAAAAAGACAATTCACTCCCTTGCCTGATACCCTTCATAACACAATGACCCATCTTTTAGAACAATAAATGATTACATTGCCTCCCATCAAAACACCTAACCCTAATAAGCCTTTACCCCTAAGCTTTAAATAGAATGCTTATTTCCACTATAGCTAACAAAATGGACATGAGAGGGACCATTGCAAGCATCTTAAACATCTTGTACAAGACCTCATTGATTCTAACCATCTATCCATTAGAGGTGTTAGCAATCAAGGCAATCAGTCCTTTACCCCTACAAACCAAAACTTGCAAATTTTCACTAATCCAATGTCCAAACATAATATTTCATTTTTCATAGCCAGAGAAACTGCAAAGATTGATGTGATGAATGTTGATACAGATGATGAAAAAATTGATTATGTTCTAAAATAATGCTATGAATTCCAATCCTATAGATGAAATGGTGGGGGTGATAGATGTCATCCCTCGTAAGGGATGAACTAAGAGTCCTCTTGATATTGCTTTCTCCTCTAAGGATATAATTAAACATGCACTCGATGGTCATCTTTATATAGTTGATCGTATCTATGACAAGCCCACAAATGGGATAGTAATAGATCATGCCTATGGAGAGAATGTGATCACCAAAGAATTTCTAGTTTTCAATGAACTCTATCAAGATGAATATGATAAACTAAAATCATGGATCAAGACACGTAGTGGTTATGCTTTCCCTACGATAGGATTGATAACCATACCATTACAAATAGGACCAAAAAAATGTCACATTCTCCATCATCCTGTAGTTGGACCAGGGTATGTGTAGGATCATCATGGAAAAAATAGGCCCTTAAGTGGAAAAAAATTTAGAAAAATCAGAGTTAGGCAACTTGATGTAAAAATTTGAATAAGTTATCTATATTATTTCAAAAATATGTAAGAATATAATCTATATAAAATTGAATGTAGTTTCTAAAGTACTAGGTTTGTTTAGAAAAAGGAAAAATCTATTTGGTGAAAATTTGAAATTTCAATGCAGTGGCACTTAAATTTCAAGGAAAAAATAAGTAGGTGTATGTCAGACCACCCTAACCACAATAAAATGATAATATTTTTTTATAAGATTTTAGATATAAGTAGAGGACTCATGTCCCAATGTGATGCATTTTTGTAATTTTTTTCCAAGTAAATAATTAATTTTTATTTTTTTATTATAAATTTTTAAAAAATATAAAAACTCGTATGTCTAACCACCTTAACTTGGTCAAAACTTCATGAAATTAATTTTTTCTTTTTTTAATCCTATATTATGCGAAGCATAGAATGTGACGCATGTTTTGGATTCAAAAAATGTGATACCATTTGAAATCTATAGATGTTTTTCAATTAGACTATCAATCAGGACTTTAGTCATAATTTGAATAGAAAATGAATAAAAATTACTTATTAAATTCATAGTAAAACATAATTTATATTAGTGGAAAGCTGAGAATCTCCTTTAAAAACCCTTTTCATTTCATCACATTTGGGTGTAAAAATAGTCATCAGCCACATACCCATCATATTGCCACTTTTTGGCTCATCATGATCCTGCATATACCCACCAATTTCATGTGAACCTAGGCAACCCATGGCTTCGCTCCATGAAATTTGTCCCTTCAATTGTGCATAAATGCTTAAAGTTTCCCTTTGGAAATGAATTATTCACTATTCACCATAGTGTCTTTAACCTTTTTTCATCTAAAGGAAACTTTTCCCTAGACGCCTTTTGGCCAAAGCCCATGGAATCTATAAAGTCAAGAGAAGACTTCTTTTTCATATCCTAAAAAAAAATCAAAGTAAAGAAAATAGCTGAACTATTGCTTTGAAACATGTCCCCATCCACCTCTGAACCTCCTATCCTTGAATAAAGCATGCTTGAACCTAAAAAATAACCAAACAACCAAGAGCAACCTAAAACAAAACCTTCGCCTACATCCTACAAAAGATGAAGAGACAGTGAAACCAACCCTAACACACCTCCTCTAAAAAACCAATTTTACAAAGTCAAAGAGAACATGGTTGAACAACCTCTCGTGCCTCCTTTTTTTCCTTCCCTTAGGGAAGAAAAGAAACCTATAGTTGATCAACCCACTCTTGCACAAATGAAACTTGGAGAAAAAACCAAAATAAATAGAAGTGTTAGAGAGCGTAGGCGTCAACATCGTGCCCTTGCTCGCAAGTTACACAAAGACTTAAACAAATAAAATTAAGATCTAAAATTGACTGAAGCAATGCATGATGACCCCCCTCCCCAACTGAAACAAAACAACCCAATACAAAAACCACAACAAGAGTTGAACTCTTCAATGGACATTATCATTCAACCTCCTATTCTAGTTAACCTGGATGATGATGAAGAGATTGCTAAAATTGATGAAGATGTGCATAATGAACTAAATACATTGTTTTCCTCTTCCATGATCTTAAACAAGAAATCTCCTATAAAGAGTGTTGAACCTAGTGCTTCTCCTAGTTAAACACTTTCCCTTGTCCCTTCAGTTAGTTTCTTGCATTCGGTATACAAAGAACATGATTGGGAGGTGGATGAATTTCTAATAGCTTGAATCGCATTTTCCTTAGTAGTATTTTGCATTTTTATTTATTTTTCATTTTATTTTGTGTGATTGCATGTGCGTAATGTGATCCTCCATGAAATTTTGTTTGATGTTCTCTCTCTCTTTACAAAATTCCTCTATTTGTACCTTCATTCTTCTATATGGTGTGCATCTCTTTTGCTTCTTATCTTTATTTTTTTCATTTGTATTGTGTTTTCCTTTTGGGGATGATGCAAGGCATCGATACATTCATGTATCCTTCATGCTTACCCAAAAGACTTTATTTTTCCTTTGAATTTTCATTTTCTCTTTTCTCTTTTGTCTTGTGTTTTCCTTTTGGGGATGATGCAAGGCATCGAGACATTTATGTCTCCTTCATATTGACCCAAAAGGATTTATTTTTCCTTTTCCTTTTCATTCTCTTGTTTCTCTTTTGTCTTGTTTTTTCCTTTTGGGGATGATGCAAGGGATCAAGACACCTAAAATGTAGATTTTTGGCACTCTAGGTATCTCTAGCACTCTTAAGGTTTTTCACCCAAAAAGCAGAGATAAGGAGGTAAAAAACATAGCAAGTTCACTCAAATATGCAAGGAAGGATGTTGTAATTCCTAAATTAACTTAATTAAGTGAAATTGATTTAATGAAACTAATCTAAATGGATACAAAACTAAGATTTATGTAATATTTTAAAACATAGTGTGATATGCAAAAAACATGAAAATTGAATAAAACATGCTAAATAGAAATTATAGAGAAAAAATTGAGTGCACCTAGATCAAAACTGATGAAGTTGGGATGTCTAGAAAGCTGAATGAAGTCACTAAAAAATTCACAGTGGGACTCATTCGCCAAGGGTGGTGAATCAGTCCACCTATTGGTGAAAAACTAGCAGGAACATATTTTTAATTGTCTATATCTGGAATCTAGAAAAACACTGATTTCTAATCTTAGGTGGGACTCATTCACCAAGGGTAACAAATAAGTACACTCCTAGATTTCTAGAAAATCAGAAAGCAACTTTGTAACACCAGATTTGGAAAAGTCTAAAGGTCAGGTTGCCAAAGTCAATTATATAGGAAATAGACATAAATCACTCAATAATCTTGAAATAAAGAATAGTTTGGCTTGAAGAGCCTAGTTGACTTGATTCCACTTTTGAACACCTTGTAAACCTGTTAAATCTACAAAAAAAGGCTACAAACACATGCAAAAAGGGGGAAAATGATGGAGGGTTAGCAAATAGGGGTTTGCCTTGGTCAAACCCCACTTTGGTAATCAAACCCTATAAAAATAATTGAAATGCAAGAAAGATGATAAATGAACAACATAAAAGATGGTAAAAACTTACCAAGATCCTTGAAGATATAATTCTGAATCAATGTCAATGGCTACTCCAAGATGCTTCAATAGTTGCTTAATGATATATTGCAAGATGCTTGAATGAATACTTAAATGAGTGAGTGGATGCAAAAAATTACTTGTTGGATGAATGAGATGAAAAATGGATGTTAAAATGAGGTGAAATTAACTTATTTATACAAATATTGTGCCTTAGTACCCATTCATAAATCATCACAAGTTGACATCAAGCATAATTTTGAATAAATCCTGAAAGAAATTTGAAATATTTTGAATTTTTGAGCCAAGGTCGACTCATTTTCCACCCATGGTGAATGGGTCCCACCTAGGACATGTACTTAGGTGTCAGGAATTAAATACTATTTAATGTTATGTGTCAGGAGTATATTAAAAAATACACTTAAATAAAGCTTAAGAGTGTATAAAGAGGTCCAATAAGACATGAGAAAGGTGTAAATAAGGCGGAAATGTGTAGAAAAGTGTGAATCATGATTACAAGACTTAACACTTAAAAATAGGACTTGTTGATGTGTAAGAAGATGATTTTTAGGTGAATTATATTAAATAGAGTCTAGAATAATGTAGAAATGTCTTACAACACTTCACAACACATTCACAAGACTTCAATATTTAATTTTAATACTTAAATAAGCATGTTCAAGCCATGTTGGAATATAAAATTAAGGAAAAATATATAAAACATATTGAAATAAGACCTAAAAGGCCATGAAAGTGACAAGGGGCCATTTTTCTATGGCACAATACCCTATGTCTCTTCCATGTTGATAGAAAAGGTTTTTCTTTGTCTTTCCTCTCTTTGTGCCATTCTTCTAGTTCTATATGTATGTGGGGGATGATGAAAATTCCAAGCTCTCTAAAACTATTGTAGCAAAGAACAAATTGACCCCAAATTCATAGATCCCTATGTGTTTGGTGTTTTCATTTTAGGGGTGACCCCTCTCTTTTCCTTTTCTCTAGCATGACATAGCTTTACTTAGAAACATATAAATTGGCATAGGGCTTTCTTTATTGGCCCTCATGTGTTCTTTCTTTCTTGCATTTTTAATTTGCTAATTTAAAGTAATTGATCACAGTATGGTGTTTAGAAATTTATTTAAAGTGGGGGCATACATTGGCATTATTCTTTTGCATTTTCCTTTTTCCTCAATTCTTAGTGCAACCTTCTTACTTCATACGATGTGTTTGTTGCTTTGTGGATGACATTTGGGTGTAATGTCCTTTAGGGGAATTATCTCTCTTATCATATTGCATTCCTCTTAGTGGCTTGATGTGACACACTGTATCCCCTAAGTTACAAAGTTTCTATTCTTTGATTGGTCCTCTTTTGGAGACATTAGGCACAATTTTCCCCATGTTAAAGATCTCACAATAAGCAAGACTCCTTTGAAAATTTCCTATTTTTGCATTTTTGCATTTGTTGTTATATGGCCACCTCACATAACACAACTTGCATATCTATGGAGCTATATTGTTTGTTCATGAGCTCCAAGCATATGAAGTTTTACTTGCCTCATGAAGCTTGAAATCATTTTTTTGTGGCTCCTTATTAAAGTTATTAGGAGGCATAAATTTTGTATGGTTTGAGCGGGAAGCCCAATCTGAGGCATGACTTTCCCCATAACCACTTGCATGTGTGTGTGAGTACATACTACCCATGAGTGTTAAAAGGCACTGGACAACTGAGAGGGGGGTGAATCATTTGTCACAAAATTTCAAACTTAATGCTTCAAAACTTATCAATTCCACAACCACACTATTTTGTTATTAAGTATGAACATGAAACACAAATAACAAAAAGTAAAATCAACACAATGAATACCATATTTTTACATGGAAAACCTAATAAGGGAAAAACCATGGTGAGGATTAACTCACAATAAAAAAGATTACAAAACCAAATATAGAGGCTCACTACCAAGGGCTCATTGCCTAGAAAAAGGACTCACTATCCAAATACAAAGGCTCACTGCCTATAGAAAGGACTCACTATCCAATAGGGAGGCTCAATGCCTACTAATATAAAAGAGAAAAAAAAGATCCACCACATCAATTTGTACACATCTACAACCTTGTTTAAAAGATTGCATAAACCTTCAACTCACTACCTTCAAGAATCTAACACAATGAAGTAATGCTGCCTCAACTCACTTTCACACGTACTTCTGCTCTTTTTATTTGTGGCTTACTTCATCACTTTGTATCATCATTCAATTCTTCAAAATTTGACTTGTATTTATACCATCTTCAACCTTAGAAACTTTCTCTATGCTTGGCCACATACGCCTCATTTCATAAATTCAAATTAGGTTGGAAACTCAACATTCCCACAGTGGAAAGGAATGAGAGTGGACCAATAAAAATACTTAACCAATACCAAAAATAATGTCTCAGATCAACCACACGCTTCCTTAATTAAATTTAATTCTTCAAATGAAGTGTAAACACCACACACATCTTTTCCATAACCAAGAGAACACCATTATGCAAGTTGGCCAAAAAAATAAGATGGCTCCACAGGAATGCAAGTTGTGTTATGCAAGGTGGAAAAATGAAAATGCAACAAAAATGTAAAAAATGTAATGTGAAATATTTTTCAAAGGAGTCTTGTTTATTTTATGTAAGGTCAATCACTTAGGAAACATTGTGTCTAATGTCTCTAAGAGAGGACCAGTCAAAGGATAGTAAATTCACAACTTAGGGGATGTAGTGGGTTGCATCAACCACCAAGAGGAATGCAATATGCTAAGAAAGATCACACTTATGGAGGACATCACACCCAATGTCATCCAAAAAGTAATGAACATGTCATATAAAGGACAAGGCTACGCTAGGAACAAAGAATGCAAATGATTATGGTATTGTATGCCCTCCACTTTAAAGGAATTGTTAGACATTGTTCATGAGAAATTACTTTAAAGTAGAAGAAGAAAGAGAATGCAAAATAAAAAAAAGACATGAGAGCCAACTAGGAAATCCCTATGCCAAGTCATATGTTTCAACATTAGACTGCATCATGTCAAGAAAAAGAAAGAAAGAAAAAAAGCAAAGGGAGTACCCCCCCATAAAAGAAAGCACACCAAACACATAAGGGATCTATGGATTTGGGGTCAGTATGTTCTTTGTTGTAATGCTTTTATGAAAGAGAGAGGAACTTTCATCATTCCTTGAATACATAGAATGAGAAGAATGACACACACAAAGCGAAAACAAAAGGAAAACAAAGATTATTTTTGGGTCAACATGGAAGAGACATTGCGGTCTTGACACTTTCCATCATCCCCAAAAGGAAAACACAAGCAATGACAAAGGATAAATGAAAAAGTATTTTGGGTCAACATGAAGGAGACATTTTTGTCTCAATGCCTTGCACGTCATCCCCAAAAGGAAAAACACAAGAAAAGACAAGGAAAAGGAAAATAAAAGAGACCTTGTGGGTCAACATGGAAGAGACTTAGGGCGTCTCTACACTTTGCATCATCTCCAAAAGAAAAACACAAAACAAAAAGGGAAAAAGACAAGGACTGTTTGGGTCAACATGGAAGAGACTAAGGGTGTCTCTACACTTGTGTCATCCCCAAAGGAAAAAAAAAAAAACAAGAACAAAGGAAAAAGCAATGTACGACATATAGAAGAATAGAGAGATTAATATAAGAAGTGTACAAAGAGAGAGATAACATCAAACACACAATATATGGGAACATGATACACACATAAAAAAGAATATACAAGAGAAGGGAAATTCAAATGTAATTCAACCATTAATTAAGTTATTGGTTTCTCAAGCTTAAAGGGCTAAGTGGAAAATGAATAACATAGTTAAGAGACTAAAACAAATGCATTACAAAGGTAAAGGCTAACAACTACTTGTATGCACAAAAGAAAAAAAAGCATGAGCCTCAGAGTGAAGATGGAAAAGATTGTGCAATAGTGTGAATGACAAGATTCTACAACTATGGCATGAGAGGGAAAGGATGCTTAAGGAATGAAAGGAAAGTAGTCAGTATCAGTGAAGTGATACTTTTGTAGTATTTTATTCAATGTTCGACATGCTTCCAAGTGATGTCCAAGAATATGATGATATTTTCAATAAGGAACATTAGAATTAGGAGGGCGAATAACCAACCTATTAGAAGGTGGTAAGAGTATAAGACCTTTTTTTAAAATTAATTGTAGTCTCTGTTCACATTCAGTGGGAGGTTGTGTGGGTTACTCTATCTTCTTCACTTTGTAAGGTCATTTCCTCTTGCTAGATTCTCCTTGTTCATGAATAGAAGGGGGAGGAGCCCTAGGGGTCCTACCATCCTTATCGTTAGAAGGAGAAAAGGGTTGTTCTCTTTGAAGAAGTATGTTCAAGTTAGGAGGAGCATTCAAGATCACTATACTAGAATCTCGAGGTCTCTGAGGTTATAAAGGATGTTTGTCAAGTGAGAAGAATCTTGATATCCCAGTCCTATTGTGTATTTTTTAGTTGGATTTTGATGAAGAAGTTGATGAATATGATGCTCAGTGTTTGTATCACAACCTTGTTTACTTAAAATACTAAATCCTTAATCATATGTTTCTTCAAGGTTGTTTGGAGTGTTGGTAAGTTAATGGTTGTAAAAGGGGTATGGTTGTGTTTGAGGAAAAGAACTAGGTTCACTTGAAGGAGGAATCCTAGATCCATCAGTAGTTTCAAGATGTAAATATACAAAATGATCAGGTGTTGTAAAAGGAAGAAGGTCTTGTGATTTCATGGAAGGATAAAAGTGTCCATTGTTTTCTAAGTTGTCAAAGCAATCATTGTAGAACTTATTCATGCTAACATCATCATATCCAATGATGTATACATCATGAGGAGGACAATCATTAGAATTTGAAAGAGCATGTGGAAGTTCAATATCATTAGGGTCACAACTAAAGGTGCAATTAGACATATCAACCAAGGATTTTAAAGAACTCAAAAACTTATTGAAAGAAAATGAAATTATGAACTAAATGAAAATTTAATAAAGAGATGACAACAAAGACTCTAGAAATGAAAAAATAATGTAGAAACAATAAATTAAAATGCAGAAAATATGGCAGAAAATGTTGTAAATGAATGCTGAAAAACTACAGGATTGATTCGCCCTACGTGGCAAATGAGTCCCAGTATGCAAGTTTTTTATGATTTTTAGAATTTTTAAATGTGTGCAATGCAAAAAAATAATGCTATCAAATGGAAAAGATGCATATTTTTCAAATTTTCAATTATATGAGATGCAAGAATGAAATATAAGCTATTTTTCTCTAATGCAAGATAAAAAGAATACCTAGAATGCAAGAACAAAATAGTATCCTAATTGAATTGTAATGAAAAATTTAATCTAAGATGCAATATTCTAATAAAATAAGAAGATTCAAGGTGCTCAAGAGTCGGCTTCACCAAAAATGAACCTTAGATTTTTGGCACTCTAGGTATCTCTAGCACTCTTAAGGTTTTTCACCCAAAAAAGAGAGATAAGGAGGTCAAAAACCTAGAAAGTTCACTCAAATATGCAAGGAAGGATGTTTTAATGCCTAAATGAACTTAACTAAGTGCAATTTATTGAATGAAACTAATCTAAATGGATGCAAAACTAAGATTTATCCAATGTTTGAAAACATAGTGTGATATGCAAACAACATGAAAATTGAATAAAACATGCTAAACAGAAAGTACAGAGACAAAATTGAGTGAACTTGGATAAAAAATAATGATGTTGGGATGTCTAGAAAGTTGAATGAACTCACTAAAAATTCACAGTGGGACTCATTCGCCAAGGGCGGTGAATCAGTCCACCTACTAGTGAAAAATTGCTAGGAATAGATTTAAGACTGTTGTGATCAAAAATCTAACAAAACGCTAATTTCTTATCTTAGGTGGGACTCATTCACCAAGGGTGGTGAATTAGTTCACTCCTATATTTTTAGAAAATAAGACAACTCTGTAACACCAGATTTGGAAAAGTCTGAATGTCAGGTTGTCGAAGTCAATTTTGTAAGAAATGAATATAAATCACTCAATAATCTTGAAATAAAGAATAGTTTGACTTGAAGAGCCTAGTTTACTTGATTCAAATTTTCAACACCTTTTAAACCTATTAAATCTACAAAACAAAGGTTGCAAACACATGCAAAAAGGGAAAAATGTTGGAGGGTTAGAAAATAGGGGTTTTCCTTGGTCAAACCCCACTTTGGTAATCAAACCCTATAAAAATAATTGAAATGCAAGAAAGATGATAAATGAACAACATAAAAGATGTTAAAACTTACCAAGACCCTTAAGATGCAATTTTGAATCAATGTCAATGGCTGCTCCAAGATACTTCAATAGTTGCTTAATGATGTATTGCAAGATGCTTGAATGAATGCTTAATTGAGTGAGTGGATGTGAAAATGACTTGTTGGATGAAAGAGATGAAAAATGGATGTTAAAATGAGGTGAAATTAACTTATTTATACAAATCTTGTGCCTTAGTACCCGTTCATACATCATCACAAACCGATATCAAGCATGATTTTGAATAAATCCTGAAAGAAATTTGAAATATTTTGAATTTTGGAGCCAAGGTGGACTCATTCGCCATCCATGGCGAATGGGTCCCACCTAGGACATGTACTTAGGTGTTTGGAATTAAATTCTATTTAATGTTATGTGTCAGGAGTATATTCAAAAATACACTTAAATAAAGCTTAAGAGTGTATAAACAGGTCCAATAAGACATGAGAAAGGTGTAAATAAGGGGAAAATTCCTAGAAAAGTGTGAATCTTGATTACAAGACTTAACAAAACTTAAAAATAGGACTTGTTGATGTGTAAGAAGATTATTTTTAGGTTAATTATATTAAATAGAGTCTAGAATAATGTAGAAATGTCTTACAACACTTCACAACACATTCACAATACTTCAATATTTAATTTTAATACTTAAATAAGCATGTTGAAGCCATGTTGCAATATAAAATTAAGGAAAAATATATAAAACATATTGATAATAAGACCTAAAAGGCCATGAAAATGACAAGGGGGCATTTTTCTATGGCACAACACACTATGTCTCTTCCATGTTGACATAAAAGGTTTTTCTTTTTCTTTGCTCTCTTTGTGTCATTCTTCTAGTTCTATGTGTATTTGGGGAATGATGACAGTTCCAAGCTCTCTAAAACAATTGTAGCAAAGAACAAATTGACCCCAAATTAATAGATCCCTTATGTGTTTGGTGTTTTCATTTTAGGGGTGACCCCTATCTTTTCCTTTTCTCTCGCATGACGTAGCATTACTTGGAAACATATAAATTGGCATAGGGATTTCCTTGTTGGCCCTCATGTGTTCTTTCTTGCTTACATTTTTCATTTTATAATTTAAAGTAATTGATCATAGTATGGTGTTTAGCAATTTCTTTAAAGTGGGGGCATACATTGGCATTATTCTTTTGCATTTTCCTTTTTCCTCTATTCTTAGTGCAACCTTCAAGATACTTTATACGATGTGTTTGTTTCTTTTTGGATGAAATTTGGGTGTAATGTCCTTTAGGAGTATTATCTCTCTTAGCATATTGCATTCTTCTTAGTAGCTTGATGTGACACACTGCATCCCCTAAGTTGCAAAGTTTCTATTCTTTGATTGGTCCTCTTTTGGAGACATTAGGCACAATGTTCCCCATGTTAAAGATATCACATGAACTAAGCAAGACTCCTTTGAAAATTTCCTATTTTTGCATTTTTGCATTTGTTGTTATATGGCCACCTCACATAACACAACTTGCATATCTATGGAGCTATCTTGTTTGTTCATGAGCTCCAAGCATATGAAGTTTTACTTGCCTCATGAAGCTTGAAAATCATTTTTTTGTGGCTCCTTATTAAAGTTATTAGGAGGCATAACTTTGGTATGGTTTGAGCAGGAAGCCCAACCTGAGGCATGAGTCTCCCCATAGCCACTTGCATGTGTGTGTGAGTACATACTATCCATTAGTGTTAAAAGGCATAGGATAGATGGGATGAGGGTGAATCATTTGTCACAAAATTTCAAACTTAATGATTCAACACTTATCAATTTCACAACCACACTATTCTATTATTAAGTATGAACATGAAACAAAAATAGCAAAAAGTAAAATCAACACAATGAATACAATATTTTTACGTGGAAAACCCAATAATGGAAAAACCATGGTGAGGATTAACTCACAATATAAAAGATTAGAAAACCTAATATAGAAGCTCACTGCCAAGGGCTCATTGCCTAGAAAAAGAGCTCACTCTCCAAATACAAAGGCTCACTGCCTATAGAAAGGATTCACTATCCAACAGGGAGGCTCACTTCCTATTGATACTAAAGGGAACAAAAGATCCACGACATCAATTTCAACACATACGCAACCTTGATTAAAAGATTGTAGAAACCTTCAACTCACTACCTTCATGAATCTAACACAATGAAGTACTACTACCTCAACTCACTTTCAAACACTTCTGATCTTTTGATTTGTGTCTTACTTCATCACATTGCATCATCATTAAATTATTCACAATTCAACTTGTATTTATACCATCTTCAACCTTATAAACTTTCTCTAAGGTTGTCCACATACACCTCATTTCATAAATTCAAATTAGGTCCGCAACTCAACATTCCCATGGTGGAAAGGAATGAGAGTGGACCAATAAAAATACTTAGCCAAGACCAAAAATAATGTCTTAGATCAACCACATTCTTCCTTAATTAAATTTAATTCTTGAAATGAAGTGTTAACACCACATGCATCTTTGCCAGAACCAAGAGAACACCATGACAAGAAACATTCTAGATCTGCAAGATTTGAAATAGAACAGGGGAGGACTACGGAGTAGAAATATTTCTCCAAATCATAGAAAGCTAACTATTCTAGAATGGTTCAGACACCAGTGAACACAACTTTCACACTTCATCAAACCAAAAGCTACAACTCAGGAGATATCACCACTATATCACCATTAGAAAACCTCCATATCCACACAAGCATAGGATACACACAGTACAAATGTGGAGCACATACCCGAGCACATTCTGAACCTTTTCATAATTTTGACTTATCTCTTTATTAATTTTCTCAAAAGCACTTGGAAAATCACATCTACAGCATCATAAAGATAGCTCCATGTACTCAAAAAATCTCAATAGCATCTCAACTATACATGTACAATCTACAACATACTAAACTGTGTTGACATCAATGATAATATTAATGACAACACCACCAAACTTGCTCATACTTGCAACAATATCCCCCTTTGTCATTTATGGCAACACATGATGTGAAAAACCATCAAAGACAACATCCTACACAATATTCTGGGACACCTTTTCTCCCTTTTCTTACTATTTTTCACATGACTTTCTCTGCCCCTTTGACATAAATGGAAAAGATCAAAAACTCTAATCACTCCCCCTTAGGAGTGCACCCATTCAACTCATACTGCAACAATGGAAACCTTTTCTACTCCCCCCGCAGAGTAGACCCATTCATCAGTCCAGATAAATGAACAATCTATGAATTCACTGGACTGATGCACCTTCATGTGCACCTAGTTCAGAGGGCTAATGACTCCCAACCTCTCCCCAAGATACTCAAAAGTATCCTTTCGAAGAGCCTTAGTAAATATTCCTTTTTTGTCACATACTACAATCTGACTTCATTCTCCAACATTTTTTTTCTCAGGAAATGATATCTAATAGATATGTGTTTTGTTCTTCAATGCATAACTGGATTCTTTGAAATGTTTATAGCACTTGTGTTGTCATAGAAAATAGGAATAGGCTCATCACATATTACTCCAATGTCTATTAGAGTTTGCTCCTATTCCGTAGAAAAATGGATCATTGACATTTTCACGGTCATTTAGGTCCTGCTTTAATAGTATTTGATCTATTTTGCTTGATTTAATGATGTAATATGGCTTAAATATTCACATTAAACTATAAATATTCAATTTATAAAAGTATTGTGATAGTGTTGGGAAGTGTTGTAAAGCATTTCTACACTTTTCTAGACTCTTCTTATCATAAAATCACCTTTTTATTCATCATCAAGTCCTATTTTGAAGTCTTGTAAAGTCTTGTAACAAATATTCATGCTTTTCTAGGATTATTTTCCTTATTTATAGCTTTCTTATGTCTTTTATAACCCCTTTATACACTTATAGGACACATTTAAGTGTATTTTTGAATGTAAACTTGACAAACAACATTAAATAAAAATTAAATACCAACACCCTTTCACAAGCCTAGGGTGGGACCCATTTTCCATGGGTGGCGAATGAGTCCCCCTTGGCTCCAAATTCAAAATATTTCAAATTTTCTTTCAGGTTTTTATTTAAAATTACCTTATGTCAGCATGTGACGTTGTATTATTAGGTTACTAAGGCACAAGTGTGTATAAATGAGTGATTTTATCTCATTATTCACCCCCATTCATCTTAATTCATTCAAGCATTCAATTCATGATTGCATTCAAGCATTTTATATCATTTCATCAAGCATTCATCAAATACTTTGGAGCTGCCATTGCATTATCTTCAGAGTTCTTCAACAAGGGTTTGGTAAGTGATAGCAGTTGCATGTTATTTGTTTATCATTCTCTTTCATTTCATTTCATTATCAAGGGTTTGATTACCAAAGTGGGATTTGACCAAGGAAAATCCCTATAACCTAACCCTTGACCATTTTCCCCCTCTTGCACATGTGTTTTCAAACCTTTTGTGTGTAGATTTATCAAGAAAAAAGGTGTTGAAAGGTAGTCAATAAGTCTTCAAATCATTTCAAGTCAACATTAGCCTATTTCAAGCTTGGAGAAGACCTACAGGCTATTTTTTGCAAATTTGACTTCAGTAACCTGATAGGAAGAAGATTACAGATCTGGGCCCACAGTCTCGATTCCTAAATCTAAAGAATTCTGGAAGAGGACTGATTTTCCATCTATGGCAAATGAGTCCCACCTTGGAGCTGAAAATGTGATTTTGTCAGATTCTAGATCTCAACACTCAGAAACTAGTTTCTAGCAATTTTCATTAGGAGTAGGTTTAATTCACCATCTATGGTGAATGAGTCCCACTATTGATTTCTTGTAATTTCAGATAGCATTTAGAATATTCAATATTCTTCATCCTTTTCCTAGGTGCACTCTAATTCAACCTTTTCTCTTTATGTTCTATATTTTGTTCATATTTAGTTTATGCTTGCATACCTCATAGTGTTTTCAAACATTGCGTTTTACATTAATTCTTGCATTCATAATTAGTCCATTTCATTACTTAGTTGCATTTACATCATTTCATTTGGAATTTTACATCCTTATTGAGTGAGCCCTTCAATTTTGGTGTTGGTGTAGTGTGGCCTAGAGGATTCCATCTCTCTCCTTTTAGGTGAAATATCCTAAAAGTGTAAGAGTACATATAACCTTTCTCTCCCATCACATCTCTCCCAAAAATTGATGGTTCATTTTGGTGAACCTACATATTAAACATCTCTTTTTTATTTACACCTTCATTTTCATCCTAGGTCTCATTTACATCAACATTGCATTAGGGTATTGTTTTATTTTTGCATCCTAGGGTTTCTTTAATTTGCATTAGTGAAAGACTCATTTAGATTTCATTTTTGCATTGAATATATCATTGAAAAAACTAAAAATATACAATTGCATCTTGCATTGGCATCTCAAAAGCATCAAATTCATTTTACATTTTCTAAAAAACACAAAAAAATCTCATCGTTGGAATCATTCACCACCTAGGGAGAATCAGTCCCCCTACACATTTCAGATTGCATTTTCAGGCAATTTTTGTGTCTTTTTTGCATTACAATTTCTTGTTATTTCTTTCTCTTAGAATTTTTAGTTTCTCTATTCTTGCATATTTTCATCATGGCTTTTTACTTTAGCAATTTTTTGGCATCCTTGAAATCTTTAGTTGATATATCCTATTGTGCTTTTGGTTGTGATCCTAATGACCTTGAGCTCCCTCATGCTCCTTCAACTCCTCATCATTTTCCTCCTCGTGATGTTGATAGATCATAGGAGAAGATGATGTTAGAATGAATGAGTTCTTTAATGAATGTTTTGACAACATTGAAGCTAACAAGACCTTTTATCCATCTATGAAGTCTCAAGACCTTCCCACTGTATCTCCTTCTGACATGTTTGGTTTCTTACATCCTAAAATTAATGAAGGACCTAAGGTTCCTCCTGCAGATGGACCTAGTTCTTTGTCACAAGCTATTCTACAAACATCCTATACTACTCAAATCAATAATACCCCTATCAACCTTGAAGAGACCTATGGTAACAGTTACACTATTTTAAGAAAGAAAGGATGTGATATAACTAAAGAAAATGACATTCATCAACTCTTTGAACAAACTCACATTGAAGAAAACACACAAGGACTAGGTTATCAACCTCCTCCTAATTTAAACATTATTCTTCCTTGAGAACAAACATTCACTGATCATAATGCTAAGGAAACCAGGATCTCCTTGGGTTCTTCTCCTCCTCCTTCCATTCATGAAAAAGGAGAATCTAGTAAACAAAAATTACCTTACAAGCTGAAGAAATTCAAGTTTTCCATTCACCCACCCCCAGAAAGTGAAAGGAAACTTCAAATGCTCCTAAATAGAGGTCTTATCTTATTACCACCTTCCAATAGTTTGGTTATCTATCCTAAAGATTCTAATGTTTCATATTGCAAATACAATCATATTTTTGGCCATTACAGTGAAGAATGTTGAACATTAAAGGAGGTATTGAATAAGTACCACTTTACTAATACTCACTGCTTTCCTATCATTCCATAAATTCCCTTTTTCTCTTTCATGCCATGATTGAAGAATATTCGATTCTCATCATTACATGATTCTTCCCATCATCTATCTCATCTCACTCTTTTCTTGCACTTAGTGGACACAATTTGTTGTTAGCCTTGTCCTAGTAATGCATTTGGTCTTGTCCCTTAGCTATGTTATTCCTTTACACTTAACTTTACTAAGATTGGAAGGTGCATGACTCATTTGATGTGTGACTATAATTTTCATTACTATTCCTTTTTCTTTCTTTTATGTGTGTATTGTGTTCCCTCATAATGTGTGTTTGATGTTCTCTCTCTTTTTGTGCACTTCTTCTATTTGTCTCTCTATTCTTCTATATGTTGTACACCATTTTTTTTCTTGTTCATTTTTTGCTTTTGTTTTTTGTTTTTCCTTTTAGGGATGATGCAAAGCATAGAGACACCCTAAGTCTCTTCCATGTTGACCCAAAAGGTTCCCTTTTTCTTTTGTTTTTCTTTTCTTTCTTGTGTTTTCCTTTTGGGGATGATGCAAGGCATTGAGACCGAAATGTATCCTTCATGTTGACCCAAAATTTTTTCTTTTTCATTTCACATTTTTCTTTTCACCTTTCACCTTTCACTTTTCACTCTTATTTTGTGTTTTTCCTTTTGGGGATGATGCAAAGCATTGAGACCACAATGTCTCTTCCATGTTGACCTAAAACAAACTCTTTTTCCTTTTCTTTTGTTTTCACTCTTTATGTGCCATTCTTCTCAATGTTCTCTGTGCTTTGGGGAATGATGACAGTTTTGAGCTCTTTAATAAAAACATTGTAGCAATGAGCATACTAACCCCAAATCCATAGATCCCTTTTGTGTTTGATGTCTTTTTGTGTTTGATGTCTTCCTCTTTGGGGGAAACCTCTCTTTCTTTTATTTCTTTCTTTCACATGATGCAACCTATTTGAGAACATATGACTTTGCCTAGGGGCTTTTCAATTTGGCTCTCATGTCTTATCTATGTTTGCATTTTTATTTTGCTACTTTAAAGTAATTTCTCATAGAACAATGTGTAGAAATTTCTTTAAAGTGGTGGCATACATTGGTACTATTCAATTTTAAATTTACTTTTTCATTTTGCTTCTTAGTGAAACCTTGTTATTTCATTCAATGTGTTTGTTACTTTATGCATGACATTGGGTGTGATTTCCTTCATAAGTGTGATCTATCTTAGCATACTACATCCCTCTTAGTGGCTTGATGTGACACACTGCATCCCCTAAGATGTGAATCTATTATTGTTTGATTGGTCCTCTCTTGGATACATTAGAAACAATGTTCCCTAAGTGATAGGCCTTGCATGATCTTAACAAGACTCCTTTGAACATTTTCATTTTCATTCCTTTCAACATTTTTTTTTACATGTTTACCTTTTTTCTACCTTGCATAATGCAACTTACACACCTATAGTACTATCCTATCCAATATTTTTCCTTTTTGGTGCCTTATTAAAGTTATCAAGAGGCATAACTTTGGTATGGTTGAGCGGGAAGCCCACTCAACAACATGACTTTCCCCATAGCCACCTTTGTGTTTGTGAGTGCATACCAACTAGCATATGTTTCTCTCTTTTGGGCCTTCTCACCCGATGGAAAGCGATGAGTTCTATCGCCCTAGAGTGAGTATGCATTTTCTTTTTGGGCAAATAGCCTAGGTCTAATCTACAACTAGCTAGACAAATGATCGAAGCTTGATCTGACCTCTTTCCTTTTCTTTCTCTTCTTTATGTGTGTTCCTTTGTTCTTGTGTTTAGTTAGCCATGGGATCTTCATCATGGGGGCTTAATCATCCCTCTTGATCATTGTTATTCCATCTTTCTAATCATAAGTACATTTGGAATTCTTTATCAACATTCATGGTTACTTTAGTGTGAGTCTAAAACAAGTTCTTCATGTCACTAAAGTGGGGGCTAAATGTTCTGTAGAAAAATGGATCGTTGACATTTTCACAGTCATTTAGGTCCTTCTTTCTTAGTATTTGATCTATTTTGCTTGATTTAATGATGTAATATGGCTTAAATATTCACATTAATCTATAAATATTTAATTTATTAAAGTCTTGTGATAGTGTTGTGAAGTGTTGTAAAGCATTTCTACACTTTTTTAGACTCTTCTTATCATAAAATCACCTTTTTATTCATCATCAAGTCCTATTTTGAAGTTTTGTAAAGTCTTGTAACAAATATTCACACTTTTCTATGCTTATTTTCCTTATTTACACCTTTCTTATGTCTTTTATGACCCCTTTATACACTTATAGGACACATTTAAGTGTATTTTTGAATGTAAACCAGAAAAACAATATTAAATGAAAATTAAATCCCAACACCCTTTCACAAGCCTAGGGTGGGACCCATTCGCCATGGGTGGAAAATGAGTCCCCCTTGGCTCCAAATTCAAAATATTTCAATTTTTCTTTCAATTTTTTATTCAAAATTACCTTATGTCATCCTGTGATGTACTATCAAGTCACTAAGGCACAAGTGTTTATAAATAAGTTATGTTCTCTCATTATTCACCCCCATTCATATTAATTCATTTAAGAATTCAATTCATCATTGTATTCAAGCATTTATCAAATACTTTCGAGCTGCTATTGCATTCTCTTCAAAATTCTTCAACAATGGTTTGGTAAATGATAGAATTTACATGTTATTTTTTTATAATTATCTTTCATTTCATTTCATTATCAAGGGTTTGATTACCAAAGTGGGATTTGACCAAGGCATATCCCTATAACCTAACCCTTAAACATTTTTCCCCTCTTGCATATGTGTTTGCAGACCTTTTGTGTGCATATTTATCAAGAAAAAAGGTGTTGAAAGGTGGTCAATAAGTAAACAAAGCATTTCAAGTCAACATCAACCTATTTCAATCTTGGAGAAGACCTATAGGCTATTTTCTACAAATTTGACTTTGACAACCCGATAGGAAGAAGATTATAGATCTGGGCCCATAGTCCTCATTCCTCAATCTACAAAATTTTGGGAGAGGACTTATTTGCCATCTATGGCCAATGAGTCACACCTTGGAGCTGAAAACATGAGTTTGTCAAATTTTAGATCCCGACACTCTGAAACTAGTTTTTAGCAGTTTTCATCAGGAGCGGGACTAATTCGCAATCTATGGCGAATGAGTCCCACTGTAGATTTTATGTAATTTCAGACAACATTCAATATATTCTAGATTCTTCATCCTTTTCCCAGGTGCACTCTGATTCAGCGTTCTCTCTTTTTGTTTTGCATTTTGTTCATATTTAGTTTATGCTTGCATACCTCACTGTGTTTTCAAACATTGCATTTTACATTGAGTCTTTCATTCATACTTAGTCCATTTCATTACTTAGTTGCATTTGCAACATTTCATTTGGAATTTTACATCCTTATTAAGTGAGCCCTTAAAGTTTGGTGTTGGTGTAGTGTGGCCTAGAGGATTCTATCTCTCTCCTTTTAGGTGAAAGATCCTAAAAGTGTAAGAGGACATAGAACCTTCCTCTCGAGCATCACATCTCTCCCTAAAATTTATGGTTTAGCTCCATCCACAAAACCTATGTGTAGTAGGATATTGTAGAAATATATTTTTCCTGTACAGTGGATAAAGAAACTGAGTCTTGTTTCTTACTCAACCAAGAAACCAATCTTCCACCAAGAAAGAAAGCACCATGACTAGTACTCTTCCAGTCATCCACACAACCAGCCTAATCTGCATCAGTATAAGCACTCAAGGTGAAATCAACACCCTTAGGATACCATAAGACATAATCCGGTGTACCTTTAAGATATCTAAATATCCTCTTTACTAAATAAATTGACATGTGCCTCTTTAGGATTTGCTTGAAATATAGCAACTAAACATAATACATGCATAATATTTGGTCTGGTAGTAGTAAGATACAACAGTCCACTAATCATAGATTTGTATTTGCTTTGATTAGTTTTAACATATTCATCATCTCTTTTATTGTAACATCTGCTTCCAAATACCTTGAAGTACTTCACAGTAGGATTCCTACCAGTCCATAACTCAAAAGGAGTCTTTGTGTTGTTGCCTCTAATATGAACTTTATTAAGAACAGAAACAATAGTGTGTATTGCCTCTCTCTAGTACACATCCAATACATTTGATTCTTTCATCATGGTTCTTGCAACTTCCTATACCATCTAGTTTTTCCTTTGAACTACCCCATTCTACTGAGGGGTTCTCAGAGTAAAAAACTATCTTTTTATGCCATGTTGTTCATAAAATGTATTAAACTCACTATAAGTGAATTCTCCACCTCTATCAGATCTCAAACATTTGATTCTCAAATTCACTTCAATTTCCACTCTTGCTTTGAACACTTTAAACCTATCCAAAGCCTAAGTCTTCTCTCTAAGAAAAGTAACCCATGTCATCCAAAAATGATCATCAATAAGGAGCATGAAATACATGTCACCATTCAACCTTCCTGTTCTAGTTGAACCATAGAGATCAGTATGAATTAACTCCATTCTGGTGGTAGATTTCTCTTTTCCCTTAAAGTTCCATCTTGTCTATTTTCCTAACTGAAAATTTTTGCAAATAGTATTAGTAGGCTTTGTGATTCTAGGTAGTCCTTGGAAAACATCTCTTGAATTGATTCTGACTAGATTATCAAAGTTTACATGTCCCATTCTGTACTGCCATAACTAAATTTCATTGATTTGAGATACAAGGCACTGACCATCCACACCTTTAAGCTGATAGATGTTTCCATGAGTTCTCCTTCCAGTAGCAGCCATATCTCCAAATCCTTTTCTAATTTCATAGGTATTATTTTGGAACAAAATTTTAAAACCATTTCTACACATCTGTTCAACACTCAAAATGTTATGCCTCAAAACCTTTACATAATACACATCATTAGTGTTGTGTATTGCATCAAAACTAATTGTACCTTTCCCACATATATTAGCTCATGAATCATCACCAAACATTACCAAACCACCATCATACTTTTCAAGTTTAGTGAAGTTACTATTATCTTTGGTCATGTGATTAGAACATCCATTTTCAATCACCCATTAGTCTTCATCTTGTCTTCCATGAAAGGCAGTGACCAAAGTACCTTCCATATTATTCTTTTTGTTCTCTGAAGAATTCTTCCTTGCACACTTTCTAGGATTAGAAAATAAAAATTTGTATTCCAAAGCTAAAAAAGAACATTCACTATCATCACCCTCATCTTTAGATTCATCATCATAAATTTTGGATTCTTCTTTAACATAATACAACTTCTTGTATTTCTTATCCTTTCTATGCTTATTTTTATAATCCTTGTTTTTCTTATGTACAACTCTATTTGAAGACATCTTGGAGCATAATGACCAATATTACCACAACTAAAACATTTAAAGGGAAACATGCCTTTATACTTTCTGGTACCTTTCTTCAAATTTCTGGAAAAATTCACTTCCAGCTCATCAGAACCATCACTATCTAAATCATCTTCAATCTTCATTGCCTTATATGTTGTTTTTGTGTTTTCTTCTTTCCTAAAATTTCTCATCTCAAATGATGTCAATGTGTCTAATAATTGTTCTTTAGTATACTTCTTAGGATCATACATATCTTCAATAATTGAGATCTTATCACTGTAACAATCAAGTTGGGTTATTAAGATCTTCTCAATTATATCTCCATCTGTCAAGTTTCCCCCTTGATTCCTAACTTCATTTGTTGTCATTCCAACCCTCTAGAAATAGCTTGTGAAATCTTCACCTTCTTCCATTTTCAAATTCTCATGTGTGCGCTTTGTCGCCAACTTATTTCTCAATTTTACTCTTTCATTTCCTTCATACAGTTCTTAGAACTTCTTCTAGACTTCATGAGAAGTGCCTAAAGAAAGAACCTTAGTTCACTCAGTTTTAGATAAAGCACTGTAAATAGTAGACCTCACTCTCTCATTCTCCTCATAAGAAAAAACCTCATTTGTAGTAGTAGGACCACTCTCTAGAGCAACATACTTCATATCAACAACCTTCCAGGTCTTCTAACCAAGAGAAACAATATATCCTCCCATCTGTACTTTCTAATCACTGTAATTAGATCCATCAAACATAGGATCACAAACTTATGCACCATCGGATCTTCCTTAAGCGGTTAAGCTCTACACCAAGGAACCAAAGCTCTAATAGAAATTTTTAAAAGGCACAGGACAACTGAGAGGGGGGGTGAATTAGTTGTCATAAAATTTCAAACTTGAAACTTTAACACTTATCAATTCCACAACCACACTATTATGTTATTAAGTATGAACATGAAACACAAATAACATAAAGTAAAATCAACACAATGAACACCAAATTTTTACGTGGAAATCCCAATAAGGGAAAAACCATGATGAGGATTAACTCACAACATAAAGAGATTACAAAACCAAATACATAGGCTCACTACTAAGGGCTCATTTCCTAGAAAAAGGACTCACTTTCCAAATACAAAGGCTCATTTCCTAAAAAAAGGACTCACTATCCAATAGGGAGGCTCACTACCTATTGATACAAAAGAGAACAAAAGATCCACCATACCAATTTACACACATCTATAGCCTTGATTAAAATATTGTAGAAACCTTCAGCTCACTACCTTCAAGAATCTAACACAATGAAGTATTGGTGCCTCAACTCACTTTCAAACACTTCTACTCTTTTGATTTGTGGCTTACTTTGTCACTATGCATCATCATTCAATTCTTCACAATTTGACTTGTATTTATACCATCTTCAACCTTAGAATCTTTCTCCTAGGTTGGCGACATATGCCTCATTTCATAAATTCAAATTAGGTTGGAAACTCAACATTCACAAGGTGGAAAGGTGATCTAATTTAGGATCTAACTAATTGCATAATTGTATGCTTAACTTAAAGAATTTAATGGAAACTCAAAAATAAGTGTAAATTATTGAAATTATCAAGGTGATAACTAGAATGTGAGAGAGAAGAAAAGAGAAGGTGCAAAAAATCTAATAACGGAGTTCACCAAAATCATGACATCTCTGGGTCCCTCTCCAAAGAGTGACTCATCCTATTATGCTAAAAAATCAGGATTACAAAGCTTCAATTCTGACAAAGTCTTCTCATGTCTCCTTGGATGATAATGAATTACAAAAATGTCCTCTCTCAAGTACAACAAGATTGAATTCAAGCTCCCAATGCACAGAGATGAACAATTCACTATCACAACTCTCCAAGCTCTCTAAACTCTTCACAAGAATTCTATCACAACTTTCCACTTGGTTTCCCAAGTCCTAAACTCACCCCTTTTTATACATTTAACTTTTCCTAATATGGTTTAAAACCATATGATTTCCAAAACCAACTATATCTCCCATTTACAATAGTAAATCTTTGAAAATCCTCTCAATTATAAGAATAAATCTCTCTGAAATAACCTTCTCCCTTTAATTCATGGCCCTTGTAATCTCGGGCTTACAATATCCTTTTACAAAAAAAACTCATTTCTAAAGAATAGCTCTTATTTTTTATGAGCTTTACAAAAATAATCTTCCAAATCCCTTTTTAATAATCTTTAAGATTATTTTAAGCCCTTTAAAAATATTTACAAAGAATGGATTATATTCCTTAAGCCATTTTACCATTTAAATCCCTTAAAATCCTCTAAAAATCCTTTAATATCCTTAAAAATCTCTAAGACCCCTTAAGAATCTCATAGTATGGGATTTTAAAACTTAAAAGATTTAATAATTTAAATTTAAGAGAATTTATCTTTTAAATTATATTTTAAATAGTTATGTCATCATTTTCTCCACGTCATCATTCTTTCCACATCATCATTCCTACCACATCATCATGGTCAACCCTCAACTTTGACCAGCCATATATTCATTGTACGAGCTCCTTTTTTGATGAAACGAATGGCATCGAAATTGTGGCGACAAGCTCTTCAACATGATGCTGCTTTGACCATTTTTGAGATGATGAATTTTTTTGTCTTTCTAACTGGCCCTTGTACCCGGCTTGACCCCAACTTTGAATCGGGCGTAACTCGGACATACGAGCTCCTTTCAACCTCATTCAAATTGTGTTAGATTCAATTTTCTGGGCTCTTTAAGATGGTGTTAAAATTTGGATTATGTGGAAAACTTCTATTTTTTACGACAAGTATCCACCTGGATCAATCCTCCCCACTGGAGAGCTTTTGGACCTCCAAAAGTGGCATTTATTTAGACATCAAGTGAGGAATTTTCCTCCCCACTTGTCCTATATCATATGTACATCTGTAAGCCTCACTCACAATCACAATGAAGACTGCAACAACATTGTTGAACACAAACATCATTCTATCACTTCCATAATCATCTACATCAAATTTCCTAGCCACTAACCAACAAACATTGACTAGCGTCAAGCTTAACAATAAGGAAAATATGAAAGAGAATAAATCAAAAACATATGGATCTTTCACAACAACAAAAAAATTTAGCCAATGGACCATCAATTCTTTCAATCACCATTCCCTCATGTTGTATTGTGGGTGCATCCTCCGATATCTGACCCCAGTTAGCTACTCCATGTTCATGTCTAGAACCAACTGTACTGACAAACATAAGAGTTAAATCTTTAAACAATATATTGTATGCCATCTTTAAACAAATGATAATGATTATTTTCCATTTAGAAAATAGCTTTTCAATCATATAGATAAGGGCTACCCAACACTATCCCACAGATATCTAGTGGAACCACATCAAATTGTACTTCATCCACAAACTTACTAGTAATTGTGAATCTCAAAGTGCATTGTCTTGTTACTTGCAACTTATCATTCTCACAAATCTAACCTAGTGGATAAGGTTTCTTATGCTGTGTAGTTTTCAATCCCAAGTTCCTTACAACATCCTTAGAAATTAAGTTAACTTGAGAACCACTATCTATGAGTGCATCAATTTTAGTATTCTTAGCAACAACCCTTAAATGAAAAATATCATTTCTTTTCTTATCTTCAGGGACATCTTTAACTTTAGAAGTAGAAGCACAACTATCAAAGGAAACACTGGAAATAGGAGCTTTACCTTTCAAACCCATAGCTGTTATCTTAGTTTCATCATCAGAATCGAAACCAAGATCCATAACATTTGTGGCTTTCTCCTTACCTTTATATTTATGATTTTGTTTATGATCCCACTTAGGCTTCAATTCTAGATGCAACTTACAACAATGATCTTCATCATGACCCTTCCTGTCACAATGAGAGCAAGAAAGCTTGTCGTCCTTCTTGACTGTAGTTGTGTTCTTTCCTTTATTTGTCTCTGCAACCTTAGATGATTTCTTTACAAAGTTATCATTATCAAACTTATCAATAAAAGAACCCTTTCCTCTCGACTCTAAATGTGTAGCTTGGACACAAACTTCATCCAAATTACTAGGGTTCAAGACCAAAATAGAATGTCTAAGATATGAGTGAAGACCTCCTATGTACTTTAACAAAGTATCCTAGGTGTTTAAAGGTACATTTAATGCAATATCCTTCTTTCTAAATTCATGGGTGTACTCTTGAGTAGTTTGACCTTTCCCTTGTTTAAACACTTGCCAATTCATCATTAATTGTTGCATGTGACCTAAGGGATAGAATTTCTTTTTAAGAGCACTAACAAATTCTGTCTAGGTTAAATTGACTCTACCATGCTGTGCAATTTTTTCTCTAGTCCTACTCTCCCACCAGGTAAGAGTTGTACCTCCCAACCAAAGAGTGGCTAACTAGATCCTAGAAGCATCATCAAAGAGGTTTTGGACTCTACAATAAACTTCTACTTGTTGAATCCAACCATCTAGTTTTTTCAACATCTAATTCACCACAATACTTAGGTAGTTCAAATTTAACATCCAATTTATTTTTAGGCTTATTTACACCCTTAAAAGGATTAGCAGAAAGAGAATGTGTAGAAGAAGAAGGAGAAGAAGGAGGAGAAGAAGGAGGAGTAAATGAAGGATATTTTGGGGGTTCATCACCACCTCCCGGTTGCTTCTTCTTGCCTTTACGGTCTCCATGATCTTCTTGCTTCAATGCATTATCTCCTTCAAGTTTCATGCATTCTTCCTTTTCTTTGACAAGAATCTCCAGCACAACTTTCATTTGCTAGAAGGCTCTTTGAAACTCCTGCTCACTAAGTTCTTCAGGTACCTCCATTCTAGACAGACATTTTCAAAAAAATTCTTCACCTCTCGATCTCAAGATTAAATTTATCAAGCTTTCCTTCACCCTTCTGAATCATGGATCTCGTTAGCATTCAAAACTAACTACAATAAGAGTCACCAAAAGCTCTAATACCCAAACTAATCTAATTTAGGATCTAGACTAATTGCATAATTGTATGCTTAACTTAAACAATTTAATGGAAACTCAAAATCAAGTGTACATTATTGCAATTATCAAGGTGATAACCAAAATGTGAGAGAGAAGAAGAGAGAAGGTGCAAACAATCTGATAACGGAGTTCACCACAATCATGACTACATCTTTGGGTCCCTCTCCAAAGAGTGATCAATCCTATTATGTTCCAAAATCAAGATTACAAAGCTTCAATTCCGACAGAGTCTTCTCACGTCTACTTGGATGATAATGAATTACAAAAAATTCCTCCTCTCTCAAGTACAATAAGCTTGAATTCAAGCTCCCAATGCACAGAGATGAACAATTCACTATCACAACTCTCCAAGCTCTCTAAACTCTTCACACGAATTCTCTCACAATTTTCCACTTGGTTTCCCAAGTCCTAAACTCCCCCCTTTTTTATACATTTAATTTTTCCTAATATGGTTTAAAACCATATGATTTCCAAAACCAACTATATCTCCCATTTACAATAGTAAATCTTTTAAAATCCTCTCAATTACAAGAATAAATCTCTCTGAAATAACCTTCTCCCTTTAATTCATGGCCCTTATAATCCTGAGCTTACAATATCCTTTTGCAAAAAAACTCATTTCTAAATAATAGCTCTTATTTTTTATGAGCTTTACAAAAATAATCTTCCAAATCCCTTTTTAATAATCTTGAAGATTATTTTAAGCCCTTTAAAAATATTTACAAAGAATAGATTATATTCCTTAAGCCATTTTACCATTTAAATCCCTTAAAATCCTCTGAAAATATTTTAATATCCTTAAAAATCTCTAAGACCCCTTAAAAATCTCGTAGTATGGGATTTTAAAACTTAAAAGATTTAATAATTTAAATTTAAGGGAATTTAGGTTTTAAATTATATAAATTAAATAGTTATGTCATCATTTTTTCCATGTCATCATTCATGCCACATCATCAAGGTCAACCCTCAACTTTGACCAACCATATCTTTGTCGTACGAGCTCCGCTTTTTATGAAACGAATGGCATTGGAATCGTGGTGATGAGCTCTTCGACATGATGCTACTTTGACCATTTTTGAGATGATGATTTTTTTTGTCTTTCTGACTGGCCCTTGTACTTGGCTTGACCCCAACTTTGACTAGGCATAACTTGGACATATGAGCTCCTTTCGACCTCGTTCAAATTGTGTTGGATTTAGTTTTCTGGGATCTTCAAGATGGTGCTAAAATTTGGAGCATGTTGAACACTTCTATTTTGACAACAAGTATCCACCTGGATCAAAAGGAATGAGAGTGGACCAATAAAAATACTTAATCAAGACCAAAAATAATGTCTCGAATCAACCACACGCTTCCTTATTTAAATTTAATTCTTCAATTGAAGTGTATTTAACACCACACACATCTTTTCTAGAACCAAGAGAACACCATTATAAGACACATTCCAGATTTGCAAGATCTGAAATAGAACAGCAGAGGACTAACGAAGCATAAACATTTCTCCCAGTCACAGAAAGCTAACTCTGCCAGAACGGCTCACACACCGATGAACAAAAATTTCACACTTCATCAAACTAGAAGCTATAACTCAGAAGATATCACCACAAGATCACCATTAGCAAACCTCCAGATCCACACAAGCATAAGATCAACACAAGAGAAACACTAAGTGCATACCAAGGCACATTCTAAACACATTCATAACTCTGACTTCTTTCTTTATTAATTTTCTCAAAAGCACTTGGAAACTCATCATTTCAACACATCTGCAACATATAAAGATAGCTCCATGTACTCAGAACATCTCAATAGCATCTCAACTATACATGTAAAATTTGCAACATATTGAACTGTGTTGACATCAATCACAACATTAATTACAACACCACCAAACTTTCTCATACTTGCAACCATGAGTGTATGTGTCTCACCCTTTAGGACTTCTCACCTGACAGATAGCCATGAATTCTATCAACTTAGAGCAAGTATGGATTTTTTTCTGAAAAAACATCTTAGATCTAATCCACATCATGATGGTACAACAGTCGAAGCTTGATCTAATTCCTTTTATTTCACATTTTTCTCCTTTTTATCTTTAAATGTATATGCTTGTGCTTTGTCATTGTTCTTTATATCATTCTCATGTGTGTTCCTTTGTGCCTATGTAGTTTTACTATGGTATCTTGATCCTGGGAGCTTTATTACCCCTCTTGATTATTGTCATCTCATCTTGCATGAATTGGTTTATTTTAACCCCTCTGATTGCATGATTGTCTACTTTAGTGTGAGTTTGAAGCAAGATCATCCTCTCACTAAAGTGGGGGGCTAGATGGAGTCACTAGAAAAGTAACCATTCTACTATTTCTAACTTGTTCGAGCCCTCCTTGTGATGTTGGCTTAATGTTTCCTTGATTTAATTTTGTAATGTGGATAACACATTCACATTAGGTCTTGGGCCCTTGTGAATTAATAAATTTTAATGGTTCCTTGTGAAAGTGTTGTGAAGTATTGTAATGCACTTTCATACTTTTCTAGGGTTTTATCAATTAACCAAGCATAATAAACATAATTTTAATCATAATCAACCTTAATCTCTCCTTATTTGGAGTTTTGTAAAGTGTCGTAACACACTTTCACATTTTTGTAGGCTTGTCATTAATAATTGGGCTTTCTTATGCTTTTATTGGCCCTATTTTGCATCCACAAGATTCATTTATTGCATATTTTCAAGGATAATCATGACACCAATCAATAACCAATCATAATTTAGGTGTTCCTAGCTTGTGTGTCCTAGATTTAGTGTATGGGAATCATTTTCCACCTTGGGAAAATGAGTCCCACCTAGATCTTTTTGGCCCTAATGTAGGTTTCACACATTTCTAAGCACTTTTTCATTTTTGGTCCCATACATTATGTCTGGTGGGACTCATTTGCTACCATGGGCGAATGAGTCCCATGTGACCTAAATTCAAATTTAATTCAAATTTCTAGAGTGAATTTATTCTCCTAGATCTGATGTCAGCTTGTAGTGTTGTAATTTCAGGAATTCTTGCATAATTGAGTATAAATACAAGGTTATTTCACTCATATTCTCACCTAGAAAATTTTACAAGAATTCAAGAGTTCAGAAGAACATTTGAGAATTCACAAGAGAATTTAAGGCATTTCAAGGGAATATTATCAAACATTTTAGAAAATTCTTCAAGTTCCAATCAACATGTCAAAGATTGCATTAATCATGTTTGTTATTGTGCTTACAATTGTGATGTAGATTTCATTATTCAAGCAAGATCAACATCATTCAAGCAGGATTCAAGAACCATGTCCATTGCAGTCATTTCAAAAATAATTGTAGCACCTTATTGCTAGGGTTTGGTGAGTTCCAACATTTCTATTTGTTCATTCATCACTCTCCATTTGTATTCCCTTTCATTTCAAGGTTTAATTACCACAAGGGGTTTGACCAAGGAAAACCCCTATTCACTAACCCCCACAATATTTTTCCCTCTTCTTGTATGTGATTTGCAGGGCTAGGGTGTATATTTTTTAAGAAGCAAAGTTGGAGAAAAGTTATCAAATACGAAAAGTTGTCATCAACTCTTGGAGAAGCTTGGAGAAGGTCTATAGGTGGTAATTTGTAGTTTTGGATCTAAAAACTAGTCAAAAAGAGTGGAGCAAACCGAGAGGAATAGAATCAAGTCCTAGACTTCTAGAAAAGAAAAAGTGGTTGATTCGCCACTATTGGTGAATGAGTCCCATTGTGCATGCCTAACAATGATTTTCATAGCTCTGGATACCCTTTTAGCTAAAACCTGTATCTACACATTTTCCCAAAAACTGGACTGACTTGCCGATTTTGGCAAATGAGTCCTAGTCAACATTAACAACAAATTTTCTAGAATTCCAGACCTCCATTCCACCTTCTTCAATCTCTTAGGTGCACACTTTCTATTTCATAGCTTTTTGTTATATTTTGTTCATCTTCCTAGGTTATTTAAAGTTAGTTTGCATTCAATTAGCACTTTTTTTACAACTTGCATTGCATTGTCTTTTCCAAGTCTAAACTTGGTGGTGAACCCATCATTAGATCATATTCAATCCCTAGGACAAACCTATTTCAAGATTTGAATCTCCTTTGCATTGAGATCTCTAGGGTTATCCTTGAGTGGAATTTCTTGGAAAGTGTGTGTGAATACATCAATCCATCACCATCCTAACATCCTCATTTTTCATAGGTTTCATCTTCATCACCCTAGTTTTTATTTACTTGCTTTATCATTTTAGTATCTATTTCCTATACTTTCTCATTCTATTTTTACCACCTAGATTAACTAGAAAGGATGGTAGTAGGTTTTGTGGTAGTTTATGTTGTGATTTCTATTTTCAAACCATACATACGCCAACATGACTGAGAGATGCCAATGTGCTATGTTGTCATCGCTATAATCCCAAAATTGCCATAGCATCCTCAGATAGAGAGTTTTCTGAGACATAGTACTGACTCCAAAAACCAACTTACCTAGAACAAACCTAAGTTCAGGATCTGTAGAGTGATAGAAGTATGTTATTGTTCTCATTATTCTTGATCCTTATCCCAAGGAATTTTTTAGAGTGAGGTAAGTTAGGGCAGCCCTCTACTCTTGGCTCTTTGTGACCTAGAGCCTTGACGTGGTTGGTCCCCCTCTCTTACAATATTAAAATTTAATTAATTTAAATGATATTTTAAAAATTTGATTGTTGTTATTTCTAATCAAATAATGTTTAATTGTTAAGGAAAAGGTTTCAATAACATACTTTAATTTTAAAAAATATACTAAAATCATATATAAAAATATTTTTCAAATATAAAAAAAGGGACATTGAAATATAAAACTTAAAATTTAAAAGATATAAACTAATATAGAAAAAACATTATTAAAAACACAAATGGCTTAGTTATATAACACTTTAGGATATGATTTATGAATAATAATATTATACAATGATCTTAATAGCATGAATATTTAAGAATAAATGTATGCAATCATAGGAGCTTTATAGAATTCACAACTTTGTAGGCCACTTTTGTATGTGAGACCTTTGTGAGGATTTCCTCACTTAGGCTTGTGTGGCTATTTGGATGCTATTGTTCTCTTTTGGTTCATGCCTTTTCCTTTTGTAGTAATTACTATCTATTCTTTTTAGTTTGGTTTCTATTTTCTTCCTCCCTTCTTGCATGTAAATAGTAGGGGGTCTAGAACACTCTCCTATTTTCCCCTACAAAATGATCTTTGATCAAATGATCCTTCATCTTCAAAACATGACAATTTTTTCTACTTTCTGATGCATGCAACAACTTATGTAAAAATAAATTCAAGATTGGAAAATCATGTTGGAAAGGGTGTTTCGAGAAGAGTGTTTGTTGAGCTATTTCAGCCATAAACCCTAATATGATAAAATGTTATTTTCTCTATCTTTTCAAACATGCCTTGATTTGAAATTTTATGGGTACTCAAACTTCTTTACCTTTCTTGGAAGCACCAGCTCATTTGGAAACCTAAAGGTGATATAAAAATTATTCTTGTAGTAAATGGGTATTGCTTCATGGATTTCTCTAGAATAGTAGATCATGATATGGTCGATTTTGAAAGTGGTATGTATTTTCATAGTCAGTCTAGTTAATTCACTAAACCATGATATGTGGACTTTGATGCAATTAAAAAGATGCCATTTAAAATCCTTGTTTGGGTTCATCTTCTTTATCTTCCTATGGAGTTATAGAAACTTGATATTTCAAATTCTATTACAAAAATTCTAGGTAAACCATAGGGTCCATCACATCATACACTAGGAAAAAGTTAACTAATAGGTAGGTGCAAAAATATGGGGGGCCAAAAAGGGGGCTTAAGTGGCCACTTTTATTTTTAAATCAAGAAATACTGACCTTGGATGTGAAATTGAGGATAGTTACACTCAAAATTTTGAGATACAACAAAAACAAGGATCATAGTGCTTCGAGTTTGGGTATGTGCAGGATCATCATCGAAAAAACAGGCCCTTAAGTGGCAAAAAATTTAGAAAAATCATAGTTAGGCAACTTGACGTAAAAATTTGAATAAGTTATCTATATTATTTCAAAACTATGTAAGAATAGAATCTATAGAAAATTGAATTTATTTTCTAAACTACTAGGTTTGTTTAAAAAAAAGAAATCTATTTGGTGAAATTTGAAATTTCAATGGAGTAGTACTTCAATTTCAGGGAAAAAATAAGTGGGTGTTTGTCTGACCACCCTAACCACAATAAAATGATAATATTTTTTTATAATATTTTAGATATAAGTAGAGGAATCATGTCCCGATGTGATGCTTATTCTTTTGTAATTTTTTTCTAAGTAAATAATTAATTATGAATTTTTTATTGCAACTTTAAAAAAATATAAAAAACTCATATGTTTGACCACCTTAACTTGACCAAAACTTCATGAAATTCATTTTTTCTTTTTTTAATCCTATAGTATGCAAAGCATAGAATGCGATGCATGTTTTGGATTCAAAAAATGTGATACCATTTGAAAGCTATAGATGTTTTTTCAATCAGTCTATCAATTGAGACTTTAGTCGTAATTTGAATAGAAAATGAATAATAATCACTTATTAAATTCAAAGTAAAGCATAATTTATATTGGTGGAAAGCTGAGAATATCCTTTAAAAACCCTTTCCGTTTCATCAATTTTGGGTAAAAAAAAGTCATCAGCCACATACCCATCATATTGCCACTTTTTGGCCCATCACAATCTTGCACATACCCGTCTAATTTCTAAACTACTAATTTTTTTTGAAAATAGTAGAGATTAAAGGGTTCAAAACAAGGGTCACAAATATTGGTGTTATTTTTTTCAAAAAAAGAATAACATAGCAACTTTTGTGGCTCCCTCAAAAGGTTAAATTTTTTTTAGTATGTTTAAAATAACTCCAGTGAGAAATTATCTAATAGTATGTAGTTTATGCCTAATTTTCTTGATAATTTTTTAATGAATATTTGAATTTTTACTAATTTTCAAAGTGGACACTTCCTGAAAAATAGAATTTTGGTCGTGCTACCCCTATAAATTTTGAAAACTAATTGAAAATATATATTTTTTAATATGTGTAGGATGGAGTCTAGTTTCTAAAATTGTAATTTAGTTTTAAATTTTGATGAATGGTTAATTTATAACCAAAAAAACACCAAACGCTGGTTTTTGCCAAAAAATAGACAAAACAAAAAAAAATAAAAGATGAAAGGCTTAAAATTGTCAAAATGTGAAAAAAATTACATCATTAGATAGTTAAGAGATAGCCTAACATTACCTAGGTGTTCAATTTGTTTGACCTTGAAACACGTGCAAACCAGATGGTTAGCATGAACAAGATTATGTGAAAATTTGTAGAATATTAAAAAACACGTCTTTGGACATTAGGAAGGCCCTCCAAACCTTTGGGTTGGAAATCCAAAGGAAAATCAAACCAAAGGCTTGGGGATTCACAAAGCAAGACAAAAAGCAAGCACATTATAACATACTCGTTTTATTTAAATGCATTGAAAAAACATGAGTGCATTATAATGCGCTCGCATTTTGTGAATGCATTGACAAAATGTGAGTGTGTTATAATGCATTCATGTTTTGGTCTATATTGAATTTTTTTTTCTCTTTTTTTCTCTTTCATCTTGTTATCTTTGAGGGAAACTATATACATGAAATAAACATTTAAGTATAAGAAAGTAAATGTCCATTTACATATGAACATTTACTTTCTTATAATTTAAGTTATATTTCATGTATATAGTTTTAGGATGTTTGAGAGTGGTTTCATATCTCTAGTATGAGTTATAATGCAAATTCTAGTTTCTAGAAGATCTCACAAATTTTAGACTTAATCAAATTTTAGTAACCAACATGTCAAATTTCAGGAGGTCAAATTTCAATAATCAATATTTTGTATTATTTCTCTCTCTATCTCACTCATTTTTTATCCCTTACACTCTAGACCTCTCACTATCTTCATCCCTTTATCTAACTCTCTCTCCCTTGAGCTCTCTCTCTCTCCTTTTCCCTATAATTATCTCTCTCACTTCTCTCTTGCTCCCTCCCTCCTCTCTCTAATTATCTCTATCTCCCTCCCTTTCCCTCTCTCTCTACCTATCTCTCTCCATCACTCCCTACCACTCTCTCTATTTCTCTCTATCACATCTCTCTCTCACCTCCCTCTCTCTCCCTCCATACTTCTCTCTCCCTCACTTCTTCCCTCTATACTCTCTATCTCCCAATTCCTCTCTCTACCTACCTCTGCATCCATAATTCCCTACCACTCTCTCTACACCTCTCTATCTCACCTTTTTCTCCTTCCCTCCCTCATTCCCTCTCTACTTCTATCTATCTCTCCTCTCTCTTTAGCTATCCTTCCCTCTCTACTTATCTATATCTCATATCCCTCTCTCTACCTACCTCTCCTTCCATCACTCTCTATTTCTCTCTATCTCACCTCTCCCTCCCTCCCTATCTACTCATCTATATCTCCCCTCTCCCTCTCTATCTACCTCTCCATACATCACAACCTACCACTCTCTCTCTCTCCCTCTCTATATCACCTCCCACTCTCTCCATCCATACCTCCCCCTCTCCTTCCCTCTCTACTCTCTATCTCCCTAATCCCTCTCTACCCACCTCTCCATCCATCACTCCCTAGCACTCTCTTTACACCTCTCTATCTCACTTTCTCCCTCCATTCCCTCTCTAATTCTCTCTCTACCTCTCCTTCCCTCTAATTATCTTTATCTCCCCTCACCCTCTCTCTCTCTCTCTCTCCCTACCTTTTCCCCTATCTACTCTCTATATCTCTCTCTCACTCTCTCTCCCTCCTCCCTCACCCCATTTCTCTCCCACTCTTTCCTCTCTATCTCACCATTATCTCTTCCCTTCTCTGTAACTCTCTCCTCTATATCTCACCATTCTCTCTCTATTGATCTTGTGCTATAGAAAATTGGGCCCTCTTGAGAAAAGAGACAATTTCATGCATAATTAGACCCGCTTTTGAGGCATTTTACATCATTTTCCCTTCAAAACAACATTTATAGCCCCCTTAGACTTATTAATTTTGATCTAGAGGCCAGTTTTACCAAAAAACTCATATAAAACCCAATAAATAACATTTAATATCATCATATCTTGTAAACCCACCTTCAAAAAGTAGTAGTCCCCTTTGGTGGGACCCATTCACCAAGGGGCGAATGAGTCCTCTTTTGAGGGTTCATTCAAATTTGAGTGGGAAATTAATAAATTTAACTTTATTTCGAGTGAATGTCAGCCTCTTAGCTCTAATTAATGGGAAATAAGCTATTGTTGCCTATAAATACTTGTTTTAAGTCATTTTACACAACCTTTTGGAAAATTTTCATTATCTCATATCATCTTTCAAGAGCAATTCATAAAGTCACACATTCTACAACAAGTTTTATCAGCAAAAGTTGAAGTTTTAGGACAACAAACTAGGGTTTTTGTAGGTCTTGAAGCTCACTTTTATTATCAAGATCTAACATTGGAAATTCTTGACAATGGATGCCTATGGTGAATCATGAAGAAATCTAGGGTGAAGAGGTGCAACTAGCCACCAAATCACGCCTAAGGTCTTGGTTTCCTAATGCTTCCATCTTCCATTTTCAAACTATCTTCATATTAAGGTTTTCATTTTTATATCAATCACTTGCATGTCATTTCATTCATCTTTTAATATGTTGTAAGGTTTCTAGGGTATGAGATCTTGCATCATATTGTTTATCCTTGCATGTCCTATTCTAGAGCAATACAATAGGGTTTTTGTTATGATTCAGACTTTCCTAGTCTTTAATACATCTAAGGCTAGGGTTTTATTCACATATATTTCTATTCCAGCTTTAATTACCCATTTAGGGGTTTGACTGAGGCAAACCCCCCATTAGAAAAACAATTTTAAGTTGGTTTGCAGTAATTTCCCGAGATCCGAGATTGGGTTTCCATCATAAATTGTTGTACAGGTGTCAAGGTGCAGAGAAAAGTTTTGAATTTGCAAAAATCTAAAGGTGGACTAATTTTCCATGCTTGGAGAATGAGTCCCTATTGAGGTATAGAGTTGGTGTCAGATTCAGATCCAAGTCACAGAACATCATAAACATCTTCTGTGCAGAGAAAGTCTTGACTTGGGATTGATTCACCATGGGTGGCGAATGAGTCGCAGTCAGCTAAAGTTCCAGATTTATCAGCATTTTAGACTCTCTTCACAGCCTTCAGTAGTTTACCAGGTGCACTCATTCTAAAAAATAGCTTTCTATTTAGTTAAATTTACACTTTCATTCATTCTTTTAGGTTTATTTGAAAACAACACTATGTTTTCAAACATTGTTTAGATTTTAGTTTTGCATTCATCTATATTCATCTAGATCAGTTATTTACATTTGGTTTACTGCATTTATATATAATAACATCCTTCATAACATATTTGAGTGAGCTAGTTAGATTCTTTCGCCCTTTTCTCTCCTTTTAGGTGAAAAACCTAGAAGTGATAGAGAGACCTAAGGAACCAAAAATATATGGTTCATTTTGGTGAACCTAACTTTTGAACATAACATCATTTACATTTGCATCTTAGATATTCCTTTACTTCATTTTTCATTGTTCTGCATCTTTAGGATTCTTAAATATTGCATTAGTGAAAGAATTATTTCATTTCCCCTCTTATACTACATAAGCATTTCATTCAATCATTTTAATATCCTGTATTTATATTTTGTTTCTTCATTTTCTATACTTCAAAATCTATAGAAAACACAAAAAAATAAGAAAAATATTTTAAAAATTCATATCCTGGGACTCATTCACCACCTAGGGTGAATCGGTCCCTCTTTAGGGCTGCATTAACATTTTCATATTTTAGTTTCTTACATTGCATCTTTCTGTTTTCTGTTATTTCTTTCTTTGTTCTTGTTCATTTGTTCCTATTTTTATTTAGAATTATGGCATTTATGGATATTCTTAGATTGTTGCAAGTTCCTTTTTCAGTAATATTTAGTAGTCCTTTTAGATCAGCATACATTGAGGAAACCATAGCAAATTTAAACAAACAGTCACAAAATAAATCAATGATCCAATTAAACAAATGATCCAATACCGAAATAATATCTTATCCAAGCCACTTAGTTGTGATGATGTTGATAAGTTAGATGAAGCCCTTAAGGGCATCCTCTCACTCCCTTCATCCACTAATTCTTGTCATATGCAACCTAAACCAATTAATGATACCTCATCTCCTAAACCTTTTAGTAGTGATGACTTTGCTATGTTAGATGAAGCTCCTCAAGACTTCCTCTCGCATAAGCCATCCACTAGGGTTTGTGGAGACAAAATTATGCTACCAAAAAACATAACTCCTAAACTCGTTGATGATGTTTTACGTCTTAAACCTTCTAGATGTGATGACTTGAATGTGATAGATGAGTCTCTACATGACCCTATTTCACCAAATTCATCTGCTTTGGTTTGTAGTGAGCCTATTAATATCAAGGACATTAATGTAATTCAACCTAAACTTATACTTTATCCACCTAACCAACCCCTTCATCCTAATAATAGACCCTGACATACCCTTTATACCCCTAACAATGATGTATCGCAACAATCTAGTACTGATATTGTTGCTCATACATATAACACCTGAAACAACCTACAACCTCTGCAACCAATCCCATCATCTTTGCCTTTACTCAATCCACCTAGTGTTCCTTGTTATAGTCTACCCACTAAGGAGTATGATCTTATTGAACAACTCAAGAATACTCTTGCCAAAATCTCTCTTTGGGATTGCTTCAAAACTCACCAAATCATAACAATATCCTTCAATCTGTTTTGAAACAAATCACAATTCCTCTTGTTACCACTCCAAACGATATGGAAACTCTTATTAATAAGAAGAATTTTTATATTGGGTATGTGTAGGATCATCATGGAAAAAAAAAGCCCTTAATTAGCAAAACATTTAGAAAAATCAGAGTTAGGCAACTTGACGTAAAAAATTGAATAAGTTATCTATATTATTTCAAAATTATGTAAGAATAGAATTTGTAGAAAATTGAATTTAGTTTCTAAAATACTAGGTTTATTTATTAAAAAAATATATATTTGGTGAAACTTTGAAATTTCAATGTAGTAGTACTTAAATTTCAGGGAACAAATAAGAAGTAGGTGTCTGTCTGACCATCCTAACCACAATAAAATGATAAAAAAATTATAATATTTTATAAATAAGTAGAGGACTCATGTCCCAATGTGATGCATTTTTTTTGTAATTTGTTTCCAAGTAAATAATTAATTATGAATTTTTTATTACAACTTTAAAAAAATATAAAAAATCGTATGTTTGACCACCTTAACTTGGTCATAACTTCATGAAATTCATTTTTTTTTTCAATCCTATATTATGTGAAGCATAGAATGTGATGCATTTTTTGGATTCAAAAAATGTGATACCATTTGAAAGCTATAGATGTTTTTCAATTAGCCTATCAATCAGGACTTTAGTCATAATTCAAATAGAGAATGAATAATAATCATTCATTAAATTCAAAGTAAAGCATAATTTATATTGGTGGAAAGATGAAAATATCCTTTAAAAACCCTTTGTTTCATCAATTTTGGGTAAAAAAAGGTCATCAGCCACATACCCTACACAAAACCATCATATCACCACTTTTTGGCCCATCATGATCTTGCACATACCCTATTACCTTTTATCAACATGAGCTCCTTCCTTTGGAGTTGTGTAATCAACATGATGCATTTATGATAATTGCCCAATATAATCACTCAAGTATCAAGTGCACTCTCATAGATAATGGTTTTTCCCTTAATGTGTGTAGTGTGAATCTCCTCGATCACTTAAAAGTAGAAAGATCACAAATAAAGCCTAATTTAGTTTCTATTTCAAGATTTGATAATATAACAAAGCAACTGCTTGGGGTCATTACTTTTCCTATTATGGTTGGGGTGGTTACATTGCAAACTCTTATCTATGTTATGCCTCATGATCTTTCCTATAATCTTCTTTTAGGTAGACCATGGATTCACGAGATGAATGTTGTGCCTTCCACCCTTCATCGTATCATAAAATATGTTTATAATGATTTCATCTATCAGGTTGAAATTGATCCTAAGCCTAAAATTTGCTTGACCCTTGAGAAAGGGGTTACAAGTCCTTTAAAAACATTAATTCTAACACATAATATAGATCCTCTTCAAATTGAGAAAAAAGAAACATAATCATTCTCTAAGTTATTTGGTGATGATTGGGGAGCCTTAGAATTTACACCCTCATTTATGGGTGAATATATATTTTCACAAAAGAAAGATGAAAAACCAGAACAACCCACGATCATGTCCACTCAAAATTCTGAACCATCTTCTCAAACATCTATCTCCTATAATTTGGATGACAATGCAACATATACAACAAATTTTGATGAGATAGAATACCAATCCCCGCCTACTCTGTGTGAAATGGAGAGCCTTTATGGAAAAGGTTATAAGTTTGTTAAACAGTTAGGATATAATGGAAAAGGATGTGGAAAACATGAGCAAGGAATTCATGTCCCTATAGAACCTAATACACAATACATAAAAAATGGATTGGGATATTCTTTTTCTAAGACAACTAAACCTACTCAATGACCATCCTTGAACATTAATGCTATAACAAGTCAATCTCAACACAAACTTGTGGTAAAATATCTTGATTTGATTGATTCAACTGTATCGCCTTCCTGGGAGTATGCCGATAGTGATGAGGATTTGAAACAAATGTTAGATGTTTATGATCACCCATCTTCACCTCTTTGTAAGAAACCCATTGTTTAATGAATATTACCAAGCAAGAATCAAGTGAACTAAATGAAGAGTTATTTGAATCTGAAAGTCCTAAATCCAATGCACTCCCTTTAGGGGACACACTTGATGTGTTAATAGATATCAATGATAAAGATAAAGTTATTAAGATTGGGAAGTGCCTTAAGGATGAAGAACAAGAAGATACTACCACTTTACTTCATGATTTTTCTGATATCTTTGCTTGGAAATACTCTAACATACCAGGAATTGACCCAAAAATTGTGATGCATAACATTGTCCTTGTTGAAAATGCCAAATCCATTCGTTAAAAGATTCACAAAATGCATCCTAATGTAGCCTTGCATGTTAAGGAGGAACTTGAAAAACTCCTTGATGCTGGCTTTATTTGACATATTTATTATTCTCCATGGATCTCAAACATTGTCGCAGTTACAAAACTCGATAATTGTATTAGGATATGCACTGACTTTCGAGAATGGAATAAAGCCTCTTTGAAAGATGATTTTCCACTTCCTAATATTGACATGATCATTGATTCAACTGTCGAACATGCTTTGTTTTCATTCATGGATGGCTTCTCTCGTTATAATCAAATTCTTATTAACCCTCATGAACAATATAAAACCACATTTACTACTATTTGGCGAACATTTTTATGGGTTGTGATGCCTTTCGGTCTAAAGAATGCTGGCACAACTTATCAATGTGTAATGGCATTGATATTTCATTACTACATTCACAAAAGTTTGGAAGATTATGTCGATGATATCTTAGCTAAATCGTTAACATGACAAGACAATGTCTGTGTCCATGTAATATTCAAATGGATATGTAAATATAACATGCACTTAAACCTAAAAAAGTGTGTCTTTGGCATAGATAGTGGTAAAATTTTGGGTTTTATCATATCTCACAGAGGCATTGAAGTGGATACTAATAAAATTGATGAAATTAAATTAACACGCCACCTCCTAAGAATATTTCTCAATTACACACATTACAAGGTTAGATTCAAGCTGTCCATCATTTTGTTGCATCTTTGGCTGATCGTACAATTCCTTTCACACATCTCCTAAAAAAAGATATCCATTTTGAATGGGATGAGGATTGTAAATAGGATTTTGAGAGTCTCAAGAAATATCTAGCTACTCCACCTATTTTACAACCCGTTCTGCCACATAGACCATTTATTTTATACATCGCCACATCAACCCATGCTCTTGTAGCATTGTTGGCTCAAAATGATGATAATGGTAAAGAGCACCCCATCTATTACATTAGCTACACTTTAATTAATTATGAAACATGATATTCACCAATTGAAAAAAAATGTTTGGCTCTTGTATTCTCTACTAGTAAGTTGTGACATTATTTGCTAAATGCTAAAATACAAGTTGTCACAAAATTTGATCCCCTCAAGTATCCCTTCAATAAAACTGATCTTTCAAGACATTTAGCTAAGTGGGTAATGTTGTTAACATAGTTTGATCTTAAATTTGTTTCACACAAAGAAATTAAATGCCAAGCCTTAACCGATCACTTAGCTGATGCTCCTCCTTTTGCTTCACCTAGTTTTGATTCCTTCCTTAATGATCATGTCTTAACTACTGGCATTAAACCATGGGAGCTATTTTTCGATGGATCTAAGTGTCGAATAGGTTTTGGTGTTGGGGTGATACTCATCCCACCTAATGGTAAGCCTATTCCCTTATCTTATCAATTAAATTTCCTATGTACAAATAATACAACTGAGTATGAGGTTTTGATCATAGGATTGAAAGTTGCTTTATCTTTACATGCTAAACATATTAAGATCATTGGTGATTCACAATTATTCATAAAACAAATCAATGGCACATATCAACCTATACATTAAAAGTTGTTGAAATACAAAGATCTTATCATGAAAATATTAGAAAATTTTGATTCATTCACCATTTATAACATTCCACAGAAAGATAATCGACATGTGGATGCAATGACGAGTGTTGTTTCTCTAATCTCCCCACATGATTCTTCCATAGATTTCACTTTTGTTATTCATTCCATTATGAAACCATCGATCAATACTCCGATAGAAAATATTTTGACAATAACTCAAGATGATTCATGTGATTGGTATGATACAATATATAATTATTTGAAAGATAGTACCATTCCTGAACCTACAATGACAAATACCAGAAAGTGCTTATGAAATCTTGCAACTAAATATGTAATCGTTACTAATGCATTGTATAGAAGATCATTTAATGGTCTCCTATTGCGATGTCTTAGAGATTCTGAAATCTTTTTCATGCTAGAGTAGGCTCATGTTGGTGCCTATGGTGGTCATTTTGGAGGTCATTCATTAGTGAAAAAGCTTCTTCGTATGGGTTATTATTGGAGACACATGGAGAGAGATTTTTTTAATTATGTAAAAAAGTGTCACAAATGCTAAGAGCATAACAATTTGATTCATACTCCTGCCACTGAACTTCATGCCAATGTTCCCATTTGGCCATTTTCAATATGGGGGTTGGATCTAATTGGAAAAATTTCACCACCTTCTTCTACTAGACTATGTTTCTCATCACTGCAACAAACTATTTCACGAAGTGGGTGGAAGCCATTCCTCTTCATTCTACAACTACTGAAGTAATTTGTCGATTCATCTTGGATCACATAATTATTCGCTTTGGACTCCCTTCTAAAATTGTTTTAGATAATGGAACTCCCTTTAAGAATAATGAAGTCCAAACATTCCTTGAAAAATTCAACATTCAACATTATTTTTCAACACCATATTATCCTTAATCTAACAAACAAGCTGAAAATACTAATAAACTCCTCAAACAAATCCTAAAGAAAAATGTCACCAAAAATCATAAAGATTGGCATACGTAACTATATTATGCACTTTTGGCTCATTGAACTAGTGTGCACTCCTCAATAGGACATACCCCTTATAGCCTTGTTTATGGTACTGATGTGATTATTCCCTTGGAGTTAGAAATTCTTACTTTGCAAGTTTCTCTCCAAGATATCTTTGATGAAGAAACTTATAAAGATCAATGATTACATCAACTTGAGATGCTTGATGAACAACACATTAACACTCTCGAATAGGGTATGTGTAGGATCATGATGGGCCAAAAAGTGGCAATATTATGGGTATTTGTAGGGTATGTGGCTGATGACCTTTTTTTAACCCAAAATTGATGAAACGAAAAGGGTTTTTAGAGGAGATTCTCAACTTTCCACCAATATAAATTATGCTTTAATTTTAATTTAATAAATAATCATTATTCATTTTCTATTAGAATTATGACTAAAGTCCTAATCATAGGTTGATTGAAAACATCTATAGCTTTCAAACGGTATCACATTTTTTGAATCTAAAACATGTGCCACATTCTATGCTTCACATACTATAGGATTAAAAAGAAAAAATAAATTTCATGAAGTTTTGACCAAGTTAAGGTGGTCATATGAGTTTTATATTTTAAAAGTTGTAATAAAAATTCATAATTAATTATTTACTTGGGAAAAATTACAAAAAATATGCATCACATCAGGACATGAGTCCTCTACTTATATATAAAATCTTATATGGTTGGTGGTCAGACAGACACCTACTTTTATTTTTTCCTGAAATTGAAGTACACTGCATTGAAATTTCAAATTTTCACCAAATAGATTTTTTATTTTTTTTTAAATAAACCTAGTAGTTTAGAAACTACATTCAATTTTCTACAAATTTTATTCTTACATATTTTTGAAATAATATAGATAAGTTATTCAAATTTTTACGTCAAGTTGCCTAACACTGATTTTTCTAAATTTTTTGCCACTTAAGGGCCTATTTTTTCCATGATGATCCTGCACATACCCAACATCTGCAAGCTCATATCAAACAGTTACAACGCAAGCATAATATTCATGTCATCCCTCGATCATTTTCTAAGGGTGATTTTGTTCTTATTGAAAACCAATGAATTGTTAGTGTTGATAACCAAGATAAAGATAAGTTCAGTCCTAATTGGTTGGGAACATACATAGTTGATACCAGTTATGGGTCTAGTTCTTATCTCTTAATGCAACTTTATGGAACACCCCTTAGAGAACCTATTAATGTCACGCATTTGTGTCGGTATTATATTTAACCCCCTTATGAATAGTATGATTGATATCGTAGTGTTGTTTAAAGTTATTTAATATAGCTTTCAAATTGCTTTGTTCCTGACACCTAGCTTTGTGTTTTTCTTGAACACTAAGGTAATTATTTACTTTATATTTCATACTATTCATAATCCTCTTGTGTTAAATTAGATCCTTCTTGTTGTATTTAATTTAACATATTATGTTCTTATCACAAATATTGTATCTATGCTAAAACTGAAATATGTTTTACATTAGATCGCATTATTCCTGCTAAATCATGAATTTATTAATTACATACTTTTACTCAAAGGTATTTAATTAATCACATTGTATTTAAAAAAACAATCAAAATTTTGCATGTCTATATATTTCTCATTGTTTAAAATATATACATCATCACATCATATAACAAGATAATCATGGTTTATGAGAGTTGGACCTCTTGGGCTCTAGCACTCATGATCCTGTCCCCGAATGTCATGAGACAGATGTGTGTGATCGTGATCATGAACTGCCAACTCTAAGTGCGTACTCCAAACCATGTGCTCATCCAAGGGCTACAAGATGCTCCTCTACCATCTGATCCCTCTCCACTCATGCATGTGATAGCTCTACATGTAGTCTCTCTACCACTGATGAGGTTTGTGTTGATTGTAATGCACTCTCAGCTCAGTGGAGTTGCCTCCTCATACTCTCATATGTTGCCCATAGTCTCACGAAATTATGAAGTGACTCTGGATCTTCCTCTATGATTGGTGGGGGCACATAGTCAGGATCCACTTCCTTGTCGATAGATACAGGAACTATCTCTATGGTAGCCTGATGATAAAACTCTTGCAAGTCTCTCATTGCTCCTACAAGATAGAAAATCAAACATAAAGTACTAGAAGACATGCATAAAAATAAAATATCATCACCTATGTCTCCAGAAGCATGAGGAATGTCAACCTCATCCTCTCTAGGGGCATCGAGGATGTGCTAGCCTCTCTTTGACTATGAGTGTTGATGTATGTTGTAGCTATTTCCCATGATCTAGTCTTGTAAGTATGTGAGGACTCTCCATGCTGATACTAATCCTTGATAGCTACCTCATCACCCTCACACTCCTCCTCATACACCTACTCCTCCTCCTCATCATCCTCTCCTCCATCTTGGTCCTCGTAATCAAGATTAGCCTCAAACTGGTACTCCTCATCAATGATGTCTATGAAAATAGTTGCTAGCCTATACCGTCCCTCTTCCGCTCTCTCCTCTGGCTCATCACCATCATCTACTACAAACTCTGCATTGCCTATAGGGATACCCATGGGGAACACAAGAGATAGTCATGCATATGACCACCACTCCTCATGTTCATCTGTGCTACTAATATCATCAGCATCTGATATTGGTGGCTAATCATGATCTGAATCATTGGAATCACTCTTAGGAACATGATCTATAGTCAACCAAACAGTATCACCCTACCTTTGGGAACTCCACACTAATCATCTAATGAAGGGGAACACCCTCGGCGGTGTCTGTACCTGTCCAAACTGTCGCATGACTCACCCGTAATAGAATGGTCATACAACATAGTCATGCTACCCTACTAAATACCTATCCATCTGCATCCTCCTTAGCTACCCCATGGGATCTAGCCACTATAGAATGATTAGATAAGGTCTCCAAAGGATCTTGTCCTCCTCCAGCTGGTCAAATCTCACCCTCCAAAAATGCAAATCTCCATACTGCCACAAGCATCACAAAGGATAGTTGAATTCCTATGGATATCCAGTAGCTATAGTACACGGGAATCCGACAGGCCTATTACATGTGATATGCTCCTAGAACCACACCTTTAGAAGCATACAATGGACCATACTATCAATCTCTTGAAATAAAAATGAACCAAGATCATAATATAAGTGTGCTAAAATGCAGTGACCCCAAGCATAAACTATCCTACGCTCATGCATCCCTTGAATCAAGTGTACCAGTCCTCCATGTAAGTGTGTTGCTCATCCATCTGGATTGAGAACCAATGTCACTGTGTACATCATAATCCATCTAACAACAAGAGCTCGTGAATATAGTAGCATAAGAAACTTGATCTGTGCTCTAACTCTCTCATCATGTACTGGACCACCTAAACAATATTTCATGTCTCTCTTCTTCTCTTGAAACGTCCAATCCCCCTAGAAATATACATGTTCTCCCTAAATAGTAACTCGAAGAATGTGTTGTACATCCTCAAGAGTGATTGTCATTTCCCTAATGGGAAGATGAAAGGTACAAGTATCAACATCCCACTACTCACACAAAGCCATAAGCATCGTAACATGGTATCTCATGGGTGACATGAAATTTTCCCAATAGATACCCACTACCTCTAAATGCTCTATCTCTGCTACTGATAGTGATGGCACATAATCTCACAGAAATGTGAGTTGTCTTCCACCTAGCCGATGTCGTGACCAGGCAAGAATCTATCAAATTCATCACAAAATGTTCTAAAATTCATCTAAATTCTTCAATGTTTACCGATTTCATCATGCAAGTGTGCTAAATTACATCTAGTGTGGCCCTAGACACTTTAGAACCCATTTTTGATAGTTCACGAAGAAACGGGACACTTTGCGAAAAAAAGGGACACTTTGCAAACAAATGGGACACTTTGTGAGAAAAGGAGAAACTTTGTGAACTTTTTTCCAAGAACCCTACATTACCCTATTTATGCATATAAATCACTAAAATATCATCAAAGCACAAAATGAATGCTACAACATTGACTCACCTCATGACGCAGCTCGCTGTGTGCTACCTACTCACAAAGTTCATCTAGCCGTGAAGGAATGTAATCTAGTCTACTCGGCATGTTCTTCTCTCACGCATCACTATCAAGCTATACGAAAGTAAAATGAATAGTAAGTGACATGTTACTTTCTTATTTCAATCACTTTCTTATGTCTATTTATTCATATTCGCTTACCATCTTTTCTAGCACATATTGTATGATCATTCTTCAAATTAACATAATGGGAGCTAGGGTAATTCATTTTCCACGTCATTTAATGCATTGGAATTATGATTTTGCACTCGATATCATCATTCATAGAAGTTATCGTTATGTGGCATGGTACTTGGAAATTCTCAACGATATGATGTTCTTCTTTCATGTTTCTAGATTCCTACCTTGATTCCACCTCTGTAAAGCAAGTGAAATCAAGGGGGTCATATATCTACCATTGAATTGGATTCCTAGGAGTTAGACATAAGGACTTTTGGAAAATTAATGAATTTGTATTGTAGGATGTGGTTCCTAATGCTTTTGTTGTGTAGATAAATACATTGGGGGCTTCATTCTCTCATTCTTTTGAATGAGTATTCTTTTTATGTAATAAGGTTCATCGTTTAAAGTCCTTTAGCTTTCATATACACATGGAGTCATATGGACGCTAAAGTGGGGGCTAAATGTGCCATAGAAAATTGGGCCCTCTTGAGAAAAGAGACAATTTCATGCATAATTAGACCCACTTTTGAGTCCTTTTACATCATATTCCCTTCAAAACAACATTTATAGGCCCCTTAGACTCATTAATTTTGATCTAGAGGCCTATTTTAACTAAAAATTCATATAAAACCTGACAAACAACATTTAATATCATCATATTTTGTTAACCCACCTTCAAAAAGCAGTAGTGGAACCCATTCACCACCTTGGGAAAATGAGTCTCCTCTGGTAGGACCCATTTGCCAAGGGTGGAAAATGAGTCCCCTTTTGAGGGTTGATTCAAATTTGAGTGGGAAATTAATAAATTTAACTTTATTTCTGGTGAATGTCAGCCTCTTAGGTTTAATTAATGGAAAATAAGATATTGTTTCCTATAAATACTTGTTTAAATTCATTTTACACAACCGTTTGGAAAATTTTCATTATCTCTCATCATCTTTCAACAGCAATTCGTAAAGTCACACATTCTACAAGTTTTATCAGCAAAAGTTGAAGTTTTAGGATAGCAAACTAGGGTTTTTGTAGGTCTTGAAGCTCACTTTTATTATCAATATCTAACATTGAAAAGGCTTGAAAATGGATGCCTTTGGTGAATTATGAAGAAATCTAGGGTGATGAGGTGCAAGTAGCCACCAAACCACGCCTAAGGACTTGGTTTCCTAATGCTCCCATCTTCCATTTTTAGTCTATCTTCAGATTAAGGTTTGCATTTTTATATCAATCACTTGCATGTCATTTCATTCATCTTTTAATGTGTTGTAAGGTTTCTAGGGTTTGATATCTTGCATCATATTGTTTATCCTTTCATGTCCTATTCTAGAGCAATACAATAGGGTTTTTGTTATGATTCATACTTTCCTAGTCTTTAATACATCTAAGGCTATGGTTTTATTCACATATTTTTCTATTCCAGCTTTAATTACCGATTTAAGGGTTTGACTGCTAGGAAAACCCCCCATTAGACAAACAATTTTATGTTGTTTTCCTTGAATTTTTCAAGATCTGAGATCGGGTTTCCATCAAAAATTATTGTACAGGTATCAAGGTGTAGAGAAAAGTTTTGAATTTGTAGGAATCTAAAGGTGGACTAATTCACCATGCTTGGTGAATGAGTCCCTCCTGAGGTACATATTTGGTGTCAGATTCAGATCCAAGTCATAGAACATTAGAAACATCTTCTATACAGAGAAATTACTAACTTGGGACTGATTCGCAATGGGTGGCGAATGAGTCCCAGTCAACTAAAGTTCTAGATTTATCAACATTTTAGACTCTCTTCATAGCCTTCAGTAGTTTACAAGGTGCACTCATTCTGAAATATAGCTTTCTGTTTAGTTAAATTTACACGTTCATTCATTCCTTTAGGTTTATTTTCAAACAACACTCTATTTTTCAAACATTGTTTAGATTTTAGTTTTACATTCATCTATATTCATCTAGATCAGTTATTTGCATTTGGTTTACTACATTTATGAATAATAACATCCTTTATAAAATATTTGAGTGAACTAGTTAGATTTTTTGGCCCTTTTCTCTCTCCTTTTAGGTGAAAAACCTAGAAGTGATAGAGAGACCTAAGGAACCAAAAATGCATAGTTCAGATCTTTATCTCACCTATCCCTCTCTAGCTACCTCTCCCTCCATCACTCCTTACCACACTCTCTTTACCACTCTCTATCTCTCCTCTCTCTCCCTCCATAGCTCTCTCTCCATTTGTCCTTCCTTGTCTACTCTTTATCTCTCATGTCTCTCTACCTCTCCTTCCCTCTCTACTTATCTTTATCTCGCCTTTCCCTCCCTCCCTCCCTCTTCCCAATCCCTCCCTCCCCCCTCTTTCTCTCCCCCCCATGAGGGCTAAGGGTGTAATTTTTAGTGTTTAAGGTAGAGCGTTGAGGTTACAGGGTTAAGTGTATAGGGTATAGGGATTAGGGTTTAGGATATTAGGTATAAAGTTGAGGGTATAGGGTATAGGGATGAGGGATGAGGGATTAGGGTTTAGGGTTTAGGGTTTAAGTTATAGGGTTGAGGGTTCAGAGATAGTGTTTAGGGTTGAAGGTATAAGGTTAATTGTATAAGGTATATGGATTAGGGTTTAGGATATTGGGTATATGGTTGAGGGTATTGGGTTGAGGATATTAGATTTAGGGTTGAGGTTTTACGGTTTAGGGTACAAGATGGAATGTAGCGTTTAGAGTTTAAGTATAAGTTTGAGTGTTGAGGGTTAAGGGTTGAGGGTTGAGGGATAATGTTCAGGGTTGAGGTTATAAGGTTAAGTCTATAGGGTATAGGGATTAGGGTTTAGGATATTATGTATAAGGTTAGGGAATAGGGTTTAGGGTATAAGGTATAGGGTTGAGGGATAATGTTTAGGACCTATAAGTTTGAGGGTATAGGGTATAGAGATGAGGGTGTAGGTTTTGGGGTTTAAGGTACAGGGTTGAGGGTTGAGGGTATAGGGCTAAGTGCATAGGGTATAGGGTATAAAGTTTAGGGTATAGGGTATAGGGATGAGGGTTGAGCGTGTAGGGTTTAGGGTTTAAGGTATAGGGTTGAAGATTGAGGGATAGTATTCAAGGTTGAGGGTATAGGGTATAGGGATATTTAGGGTTTAGAATATTGGGAATAAGGTTGAGGGTATTGGATTTAGGATTGAGGGTTTAGGGTTTAGGGTACAAGGTTGAATGTAGGGTTTAGGGTTAAAGTATAGGGTTGAGGGGTGATGTTCATGGTTTAGGTTATAAGGTTGAGGGCATAGGGTATCAAGTATAGGGATGAGGGTTGAAGGTGTAGGGTTTAGGGTTGAAGGTGTAGGGTTCAGGTTTGAGGAATAGTGTTCAGGGTTTCAAGGGTATAAGGTTAAGTGCATAAGGTAAAGGGATTAGGGTTTAGGATATTGGTTATAGGGTTGAGGGTAATAGATTTAGGGTTTAGGGTGTAGGGTTTAAGCATAGGGTTGAGGGATAATGTTTATGGTTTATGGTATAAGGTTGAGGGTATAGGTTATATGGATGACAGATGAAGGTTTAGGGTTGAGGTTTTAAGGTATAGGGTTAAGGGTTGAGGGATAGTGTTCAGGGTTGAGGGTATAGGGTTAAGTGTATAGGTTATAGGGATTAGGGTTTAGGATATTCAGTATAGGGTTGAGGGAATTTGGTTTATGGTTAAGGGTTTAGGTTACATGGTTGAATGTAGGGTTGAGGGGTTAAGTATAGGGTTGAGGGTTGAGGGTATAACCTTGGTTAAAGTGTATAGGGTATATGGATTAGGGTTTAGGATATTATGTATGGGGTTTAGGTTATGCATTTTATGGTATACGGTATAGGGTTAAGGGTTGAGAGTGTAGGGTTTACCATTTAAGTATAGGTTTGAGGGATAACATTCAGATTTTATAGTATAAGGTTAAAGGTATAGCGTATAGGGATGAGGTTTTAGGGTATAGGGTTTAGGCTTTATGGTATAGGGTTGAGTTCTGAGGGATAGTGTTCAAGGTTGAGGTATAGGGTATATAGGGATTATATTTTAGAATATTGGGTATAGGGTTGAGGGTATTGGGTTTAGGATTGAGGGTTTAGGGTTTAGGGTTTAAGGTTTAGGGTACAAGGTTGAATATAGGGTTTAGAGTTTAAGTATAGGTTTGAGGAATAATGTTCAAGGTTTAGGTTATAAGGTTGATGGTATAGTTTATAGGTATGAGGGTTGAAGGTTTAGATTTTAGGGTTTAAGGTATAGTGTCGAGCATTGAGGGATAGTGTTCGTGGTTGAGGGTATAGGGTTAAGAATATAGTGTATAGGGATTAGGGTTTAGGATATTGGGTATAGGGTTGAGGGTATTAGGTTTCAGGTTTAAAGTTTAAGGTTTAAGGCTTTAGGGATAGGGTTTAGGGTTGAGGGTTAAGGGATTAGGGTTTAAATGTGTGTCGTAGAAAATGGTACCTTATCATTTTCATGGACTTTTAGGTTTTGTTTCATTGTTCTTTATATATTTTTCTCTAATTTTATGTTGCAACATGGCTTGAACATGCTTATTTTAATATTAAAAATTAAATATTGAAGTCTTGTGAATGTGTTGTGAAGTGTTGTAAGACATTTCCACATTATTCTAGACTTTATTTAATATAATTTACTTAAAAATCATCTTTTTACACATCAACAAGTCCTATTTTTAAGTGTTGTTAAGTCTTGTAATAAAGATTCACACTTTTCTAGGCATATTCCCCTTATTTATCTCTTTCTTATGACTTATTTTACCCCTTTATACACTCATATGCTTTATTTAAGTGTATTATTGAATATATTCTCGACAAACAACACTAAACGACATTTAATCCCTGACACCTAGATTCATGTCCTAGGTGGGACCCATCTTCCATGGGTGGAAAATGAGTCCCCCTTGGCTTCAAAATTCAAAATATTTCAAATTTCTTTTAGGATTTATTCAAAAATATGCTTGATGTCAGCTTGTGATGATGTATGAATGGTTACTAAGACACGTGATTGAATAAATAAGTTATTTTCACCTCATTTTACATCCATCCAATATCTCCAACACATCTAAGAAATATTATTCATTTAAGCATTCAATCAAGCATTTGCAATACATCATCAAGCAATTATTGAAGTACTTTGGAGCAACCATTGACATTGATTCAGACATGCATTATCAAAGATTTTGGTAAGTTTGTAACACTTTTTATGTTGTTCATTTATCATTTCCTTTGCATTTCATTTATTTCTATTGGGTTTGATTACCAAAGTGGGGTTTGACCAAGGAAAACCCCTATTTGCTAACCGTCCAACTTTTTTCCCCTTTGCATGTGTATTTGTAGCCTTTGTTTTGCAGATTTAACAAGTTTAAAGGTGTTGAAAAGTGGAGATCAAGTAAATTATGAGTTTCAAGTCAACTTATCATTATTTCATGCTTGTTGAATGATTTTATGTCTATTTCCTACATAACTGACTTCGGCAACCTGACATTTAGACATTTCCAGATCTGGTGTTGCAGAGTTGCTGCCTGATTTTCTAGAAATATAGGAGTGGAATAATTTTCCACCCTTGGTGAATGAGTTCCACCTAGGACCTGAAAATCTATATTTTATCATATTTTGGATCCCAACTGTCAAAAATCAGCATCTCGATACTTTTTCACTAATAGGAGGACTAATTTGCCACCCTAGGCGAATAAGTCCCATTGTGTAATTGTAGTGAAGACATTCAGAATTCCATACATCTTGAAATCAGCAATTTACTTCCAAGTTCACTCAAATTCATCCTTGTATCTTCTATTTTGCATATTTTCTTCAATTTCTTCATTGTTTGCATATCACACTATGTTTTCAAACATAGCTGAAATCTTAGTTTTGCATTCATTTAGATTAGTTTCAATTAATCAATTGCGTTTAGTTTAGTTCATTTAGGAATAACATCATCCATAATTTTGTATTTGAGTGAACCTTTTAGATTCTTTGGCCTTTTCTTTCTCCTTTTAGGTGGAAAATCCTAGAAGTGTTAGAAACCCCTAAGGTGCCAAAAATCTACGGTTCATTTTGGTGAAACTGACGCTTGAGAACTTTTCATTTTCTGATTCCATTCACATATTGCATCCTAGATTACATTTTTCATTAACATTCAATTAGGAATTTTTATTTTTTTTTGCATTATAGGTATTATTTTTATCTTGCATTAGTGAAAACTAGCTTAGATTTCATTTTTGCATTACATTTCATTGAAAATTTGAAGAATTTGTATTTTACATCCTTAGTGGCATTCTATTTTTGCATTACATTCATTTAAAAACTCTGAAAATCACAAAAAAAATTGCATACTGGGACTCATTGGCCACCCAGGGAAAATCATTCCTTTTGTAGTTTTTCAGATTTCATTTTCAACATTTTCTAGCATTTTTCCTACAATCTGTCTTTTGTAGTTTCAGCTCTATTACAATGAGCAGTAATTTTGGTATTATCATTTCATTAGATTGCATTTCATTTGAGTCACCTTCTTCCTTTGTGGTATTTGTATGAGTGTTTGGTATTCCATTGATAATACTTTGGTGAGATGAAGTTCTAGACTCATAGCCCATCCAACAATAGAACTTCCGTTGTGGACTTTGGGATCTCAAGAGCTCCTACTCCTAGTATGGAAAATGGTATATTAGGCACTAAAAATGCTACTATTCCTTCACCCTTCGATCTGATGGATGCTGACACCCAAAACAACTCTCAAGATAAGGTCATTAATATTAATGAATATTTTTTACATTTACAACAAGACTTGACCCTTAAGAATATATCCAAAACTACCATACCCACCATTGATAACCTTCGTCAATCGCTTGAACATAATGATGGTTTGATAGTCCTAAAGAAGATTGCCAAGATTTGTAATAAACATGCTCCTCCTAATACCCAATCCACAACCAATCTCATTAGTCATGGAGGCTCTCAAGTTCCTCCCCCTTCAACCATCACATCTATTCCAACTTATACCCCTCCACAAGTCACTACAACTACGCATCAGGTTAGTTATGTGGCTCCTTCTCTCACAGTTCCACCTAGCATTCCTATTTCACTTGTGGCATCGCAAATCCCTTTTACCACCTTTACACCTCATAGTATTCCTTTCACTTCCCCTAACATGACTTACACTCCATCACCATTTTCCCTTCCATCACAACCTTCATACCCTGATCCTATCATTACAAAACTCCTTAATACAATTTCATTCATGGAACATCAAATTTTTTCCATTAGCCAAGGTCAAACCACTCCAATCACATATCATGTCCATAGTAGTCCATTATCCTTAGAGATATTACATACCTTGATTCCACAAGGGATAGAAATGCCTCAGTTTGAGAAATACGAAGGTAAAGAAGACCTCGTCAACCATCTTAATTCCTTTATAGCTTTATGTAGTTATTTTTTCCTCGATGAGATACTTTTAGCCAAACTTTTCCCTAGGACCTTGAAAGATAGTGCCTTAGAGTGGTTTTCCAACTTGCCTAATCATTCCATCTGCTCCTTTGATGAGGTGGTGGATGATTTCATAAGTAACTTTCAAGTTCACATGACACCAAAGAAGACTATGGCTGACCTCATGAGATGTAGACAAAATCATATGAAAATATTACTAATTTTATCTCACGATATCAATTTGTGTATGCCCAAATAGATGTTAAGATTCCTGATGCACATCTGCAAAAGATGTTCATTGATAATTTACATAGAAACCTTCAGGATAAATTAACTATGATGAAATTCCCTTCATTTATGCATTTATGCACAACCTTGTGTGAATATCATAACTCAGTTTCAAGTCATGATTCCACATCCACTTCTAGCTGAGCTGACAAACCTGAAAAAAAATCACAACCATAACAATGATAACAATCAAAACAATAATAATAATCAAAACTTTCTAGACCGAATAGAGGATTCTTATAGTTTAATCCGCCTTCACAACCACAATCCACCCACCAAGTTCAAAATTTCATGGCTGCTATTAAGACAACTATGCCTTTTCATTATGGGGACCCTAACAGACAATTCACTCCTTTACCTGATTCCCTCCATAATACAATGAACCAATTAATCCAAAACTGAATGCTTACTTTGCCACCCATCTGACCACTTGATCCAAACCAACCGTTACCACCCACCTTCAAGCCTAATTCTTATTGTTAGTTCCATCGTCAGAATGGACATGACACTAGACATTGCAAGCTTCTAAAACATCTAGTTTAGGACCTCATTGATTTAGGAGAATTTTCTATTATGGATAGAAGCAATAAATTTGTCACACGTCATAACCAAAATTTACAAATTTTCACCAACCCTATTCCTAAACATACCATTTCATTTTTCAAGGCTAGAAAACCTTCTAAAACAAATGTAATGACTATTGATACACATAATGAGCAACATGATACATCTCCAATGGTTGTTGATAGTAGTACTATGGATAATCTTGTAGCTACGATAGATGTTATCCCTTGTAAGGGCCAAACCTATAAATCTCTTAATATCACTTTTTTTGATAAAGACATACTACCAAAACTTCCTAATGGTCCTCTCTACACAGCTGGTAGAATCTATGATAAGCCCACAAATGGGATATTAATAGATCTCGCTTGTGGTGAAAATGTGATCACAGAGGAATTTTTGGTATTGCATAATTTATATCAATATGATTATGATAAAGCAACTATATGGATGAAAAAAGTACACAATGGTTTTTCCTGCCCTACAATCAGATCAATCATGCTACCTTTACAAGTAGGACCGAAAACATTAGATGTGAGATTTTCTCATTTCACAATCCGACCAATTTCGTTTGTAGCTAGGCCATCCTTGGCTTCACTCAATGAAAGCGGTCACATCAGTCATTCATAAGTGTTTGAAGTTTCCACATGGAAATGAAGTCTTTACCATCCACCATAGCTAATTTAATCCCCTATCCTCCAAAGGCAACTTTTTCCTAGAAGCCTTTTGGCCCAAACTGATGGAACCTATTACACCTCGGAAGGACTTCTTTTTCATAGCATACCAAAAGTTTAAAGCCAAAAGGATAGCTAAATTGTCTCTTCGTGGTGTTTCCCCAACCACTTTTGATTCTCTTATCATAGATGAGACCATGCTTAACAATACCTTTGACAAAGATCAACCTTCACCCATTTTGTCCCAATCTGACCCTTCAACTTCTTCGTCTAAGATACCAAGAGAAGTTGAGAATAGTCCAACCTTGCCACCATGAATTAAACAAGTTTATAAAGCCAAGGAGAAAGTGGTTGATCCATCTCATTCTAAAACAAAGGAGCCTATAGTTGATTAGTCCGCTCTAACACATAAACAATTGCAAAATAGAATTAAATGAAATCAAGCTACTAGAGAGCATCGACGATGTTGTCATTTTCTTGCTAGACAAATAAAAACTGAAATAAATAAAGAAAATCAACCTCCCCCCTTGACGAAAATAATTCTTGATAATCCTCCTAACCTACTGCATGATAGTCCACCCCCACCATCACAACAACTTGAAATTACCCAAAAACTGCCTTTGTTGATACATCCTTCTTTGGAAATCACTCTTCATCCTCCTGTAGTCATTAATCTTGATGAGGATGATGATGAAGATATTGCTAAAATTGATGAAGAGGTGCAACATAATTTGAATTCTTTCTTCTCCTCTTCTATGAGCTTAGATGATAAATCTCTCATACCAAGTGCACAACCTGGTGATTCTCCTAGCTTGGCACTTGAAATTCCTCCATTGGATAGTCATATGCCTTTGTAGTATGATGATCATGATTGGAAGGCAGATGATCTATTAGATGGTTTATTTTCCTTTTCCTCGCAAGCTTCTTTATTGATTTTTTTTTGTTTTATTTTTTTATGTATTGTGTTCCCCCATATTGTGTGTTTGATTTTTTCTCTCTGTGTACACTTCTTCTATTTGTATCTCTATTCTTCTATATGTCGTACATTGCTTTTCACCTTGTTTGTCTTTTTGTTTTTTCCTTTGGGGATGACGCAAAGTGTAGAGACACCTTATGTCTCTTCCATGTTGACCCATAAGGCCTCTTTTTCTTTTTCTTTGTCCTTTCTTGTGTTTTTCCTTTTGGGGATGCAACAAGGCATTGAGACTAAAATGTCTCCTTCATGTTGACCCAAAAGCCTTTTTCATTTTCTTTTGTTTTCGCTTGTGTTTTCCTTTTGGGGATGATGTAAGGGATCGAGACCGCAATGTCTCTTCCATGTTGACCCAAAATGAATCTTTTTTTTCTTTTTTTTTTCACTCTCTATGTCTCATTCTTCTCATTCTATGTATTTGGGGAATGATGATAGTTTTGTGCTCTTTCATAAGAAAAATTGCAGCAAAGAACATACTGACCCCAAATCCATAGATCCCTTATGTGTTTGGTGTGCTTTCTTTTCTGGGGGGCAACTCCCGTTTTTTTTATTTTTCATTTTTCCTTGACATGACACAACTTAACTTTGAAACATATAATTTGGCATAGGGCTTGCCTAGTTAGCTCTCATGTCTTTTTTTTCTTTTGCATTCTATTTCTTGTTCTACTTTAAAGTAATTTCTCATGAATGATGTGTAGCAATTCCTTTAAAGTGGGGGGCTTACAATCCCATAATTCATTTGCATTCATTGTTCTTAGTGAAGCCTTGTCATTTATATGGCGTGTTCATTACTTTGTGGATGACATTGGGTGTGATGTCCTTCATAAGTGTGATCTTTCTTAGCATATTGCATTCCTCTTGGTGGTTGATGTGATGCACTACATCCCCTAAATTGTGAATTTACTATTCTTTGATTGGTCCTCTCTTGGAGACATTAGACACAATGTTCCCTAAGTGATTGACTTTACATAAATTGAACAAGACTCCTTTGAACATTTTTTAGATTACTTTTTTGCATTTTATATTGTTGCATTTCTTGGCCACCTTGCATAACACAACTTGCATGCCTGTGGTGCCATCCTATTTTATTCATGAGTTCTAAGCATGTGGAGTTTTGTGTGTATCATGAAGCTCGAATAGACAACCATTTCCTTTTGCTTTGTGGTGCCTTGTTAAAGTTATCAGGAGGTATAACTTTGGCATGGTGGGATGCCCAACTAGCGGCATGACTTTCCCTATAGCCACTTTTATGTTTGTGAGTGCATTCCAACTAGCGTATGTATCTCCTTTTGGCCCTTCTCACCCCACAGATGAGCTAAAGTTCTATGGGCCTAGAGTGAGTACATGTTTTCTCTTTTTGTCTTACATCTAATTCACAACTAGTTGGATTGATGATCAAAGCTTCATCTATTTCTCAACATTTGTGTGTTCCTTTGTTCTTATGTTTAGTTTTCCATGGGATCTTCATCCTGGGAGCTTAATCATCCCTCTTTCTTGTTGTTATTCCATCTTACTAACATAAGTGAATTTGAACCCTCCTCTCGATGTTCATGGCTACTTTAGTGTGAGTTTGAAGCAAGTTCTTCCTCTCACTAAAGTGGGCTAAATGTGCCATAGAAAAATGGCCCCTTTTCATTTTCATGGCCTTTTAGGTCTTGTTTCATTGTGTTTTATATATTTTTCTCTGATTTTATGTTGCAACATGGCTTGAACATGCTTATTTTAATAGTAAAATTTAGATATTGAAGTCTTGTGAATATGTTGTGAAGTGTTGTAAGACATTTCCACATTATTCTATACTTTATTTAATATAATTTACTTAGAAATCATCTTTTTACACATCAACAAGTCCCATTTTTAAGTGTTGTTAGGTCTTGTAATAAAGATTCACACTTTTCTAGGCATATTCCCCTTATTTATCTCTTTCTTATGACTTATTTGACCCCTTTATACACTCATATGGTTTATTTAAGTGTATTCTTGAATATATTCCTGACAAACAACATTAAATGACATTTAATCCCCGACACTTAGATTCATGTCCTAGGTGGGACCCATTCACCATGGGTGGCGAATGAGTCCCCCTTGGCTCCAAAATTCAAAATATTTCAAATTTCGTTCGAAATTTATTCAAAAATATGCTTGATGTTGGCCTGTGATGATGTATGAATGGTTAATAAGACACAAGATTGAATAAATAAGTTATTTTCACCTCATTTTACATCGATCCAATATCTCCAACACATATAAGCAATATTATTCATTCAAGCATTCAATCAGGAATTTGCAATACATCATCAAATAATTATTGAAGTACTTTGGAGCAGCCATTGACATTGATTCAGACTTGCATTATCAAGGATTTTGGTAAGTTTGTAACACTTTTTATGTTGTTCATATATCATTTCCTTTTCATTTCATTTATTTCTATTGGGTTTGATTACCAAAGTTTGGTTTGACCAAGGAAAACCCCTATTTCCTGACCCTCCAACATTTTTCCCCTTTGCATGTGTATTTGTAGGCCTTTTTTTGTAGATTTAACAAGTTTAAAGGTGTTGAAAAGTGGACATCAAGTCAACTTATCATTATTTCATTCTTGTTGAATGATTTTCTATCTGTTTCCTATAGGACTAACTTTGGTAACCCGACATTCACACATTTCAAAATCTGGTGTTCCAGAGTTGCCTAATTTTCTAGAAATCGAGGAGTGGATTGATTCACCACCCTTGGAAAATGAGTCCCACATAACACTTGAAAATCCATATTTTTTTTAGATTCTGGATCTCGACTATTAGAAATCAGGTCCTAACACTTTTTCACTAGTACGAGAACTGATTTTCCACCCTAGGTGAATAAGTCCCACTGTGAAATTTTAGTGAAGACATTCAGCATTATAGGAATCCCAACATCAAAAATTTACTTCCAAGTGCACTCAAATTCATCCTTGTATCTTTTATTTTGTATATTTTCTTCAATTTATTCATTGTTTCCATATCACACTGTAATTTCAAACATAGCTTAAATCTTAGTTTTGCATTCATTTAGATTAGCTTCAATTAATTAATTACATTTAGTTTAGTTCATTTAGGCATAACATCATCCATCATTGCATATTTGAGTGAACTTGTTAGATTCTTTGGCCCTTTCTTTCTCCTTTTAGGTGAAAAATCCTAGAAGTGCTAGAAACCCCGAAGGTGCCAAAAATTTATGGTTCAAAGGGATGAGGGTTTAGGAATTTAAGGTTTAAGGGTCAAGGGTTTAGGGTTTAAGGGTTTAGGGGTTGAGGGATTAAGGGATTAAGGTTTAAGAGTTGAGCAATAAGAGATTAGGGTTTAAGGTATAGGGTTGATGAATTAGGGTTAAGGGTTCAATGTATAAGGGTTTAATGAATTAGGGTTTACAGTTTAAGGTTGAGGGTATAAGGAATATGGATGAGGGTTGATGGTTTAAGTGTTGATGGATTACGGTTTAAAGAATAGTGTCAAGGGTAGAAGGTTTAGGGTTGAACATGTAAACATGGGTTTTGGTACCCTAATGTCTACTTTTGCTTCTAGGGTTTTCACCTAAAAGGAAAGGAATAAGGTACAAACCGCTATGTTAACACTCAAGATTGAGGTAAAATGGATGTAATATGCCTAGATGAGATGACCTAAATTTAGAAAGTGAATAAAATCTATTGATTATGAATGCAAAACTAAGAAATGCAGTGTTTGAAAACACACTATGATATGCAAAAATGAACTAAAAACATAAACAAACTGAAATAAAACTACATGAAACTGAAAGAAAATCTGGGAAGGTTTTGGAATAATGTAGAATTTACTTTTGAAGCACACTAGGACTCATTCACCACATATGGGGAATTAGTCCTACTTCTGGTGAAAACTACTAAAACAAGTTTTAGGATGTCGAGAATAGAAAACCTCATAAAACACTTTTTCCATCCTAGCAGTGGGACTCATTCATCATAGATGGTGAATTAGTCCACCTTCAAAAAATTTCAAATTCAAAGGGCAACTCTATGGGTCATGTTCTGCACTTTTGTGCTTTTCGAGTTGACAGATCTAAATCTACAGAAAATGAGTTGAAAGAGGTCTCTAAGCTTCAATTAGGTCTTTGTTTGACTTGATTTGCTTTGATGAGTTGATAACACCTTTTATCACCTAACTCTTTGACAAATCTACCTACAAGACTTGCAAACACACATGCAAAGAGGGGAAAAGGGTTAAGGGTTAGAGTATAGGGGTTTTCCTTGGTCAAACCCTGATTTGGTAATCAAACCCTTGACAATGAAATGAAATAAAGAGAGTGATAAACAAATAACATGCAATGCCATAAACTCACCAAACCCTTGATGTTGAAGTCTGAAGATATGTCAATGGCTGCTCCAAAATGCTAGATAATTGCTTGATTGATTGATTCTATGAATTCTATGATGAATGCTTGAATAAATGAGTGAATGGATGATTGAATGAGTTGATTGTTGTATGTTGAAATGAATATAAAATCACTTATTTATACTTAATTATGCCCTAATTTCCTAAAAATACAATATCATAGGTCGACCTTAGGTCTTAAGGAATAAAATCCTGCTAGTAATTTGAATTAATTTTAATTTTTGTGCCAAGAGGGACTCATTCGCCCCTAATGGTGAATGGGTCCCACTAAAGGAAAGTGAATGGGTGTCAGGAATTAAGTTGTATTTAATGATGTTTATCAGGTTTATATTCAAAAATACACTTAATTAATGCATGTAAGTGCATAAAGGGGCCACATAAAGCATAAGAAAGGTGTAATTATTGATGACAAGCCTAGAAAAGTGTGAAATTTTGTTACAAGACCTTACAACACTTTAAAATAAGACTTGGTAAGGGATAAAAAGGGGATATTTAGATGAATTATAATAAGAAGAGTCTAGAGAAGTGTAGAAATGTGTTACAACATTTCACAACACCTTTAGATGATATCATAAAGTCTTAGTAATTCAAAGATTCAAGACCTAATGTGAATGTGTGGGCCACATTGCTACATTAAATTAGGGAAAAATCAAGCCAATTAAGCACAAGGAGGGACTACATAAGAAAAAGTGGAAGGGTTCATTTTTCTATGTCAATAGAGGGTTTAAGGGTTGAGGGTTGAGGGTTAATGGATAATGGTTTAATGGTTGAGAGTTTAAGGGTTAAGGGTTGAAGGATTAGTGTTGAGGGTTGAGGGTTGAGGGTTGAGGGACTAAGGTTGGGAGGGAGAGACTTGAGAGAGGGGGAGGGTGTGGGAGAGAGAGACCTGAGAGAGAGAGAGAGAGAGGATGTTCTCTTGTTAAGGTAGGAGGGAGAGACATGAAAGAGGGAGAGGGGGTGGGAGATGGAGAGGGATTGGGAGAGAGACCAGACACTTTGGGAGGGAGAGACATAAGAGAGGGAGAGGGGGTGGGAGGGAGAGACCTCATGGTATTTTCTACACAACAACAACTCAGATAGAATACAAGTACTCTATCTCTCTTGAAAGGTAAATCTCTATTAGCAAGCCTCAAGAGATAACCCCAAGGTCTCTAATGTCAGGTCTTGACAAATAGTGAAAAACTCAGAGATAATGTGAAAATGTTGGTAATCACAAGGGGCCTTACAAATGAACAATGTTTTTAGTATTCTTTCATTAGATGCAACAATATGGTGAATCTTAAAACTAACCCATATGTAAAAAGAAATAACAAAAGATAAAAGGGTTTTAGAGAGAAAGGTCTTATTCTATCTCCTAAGATCAATCACAACAATGATGAATGTTGCAAATGGATAGATCCCCAATAAAACCAATGATTCAAATGGTGCAATATTCTAAGGGAATTGTAGATTTTCAGACTATGAACATTCATTCACATACCCAATAATTGGCATAATGTAAACAACATTCATAGTTGAACTTAGCACAAAACAAGGCCTTGACTAACTTTACACAGCAACCTATGAATTGCTAAAAGTATGGACTGGAGATCGATCAACATCATTAACATTTCACCATTATTGCAAAAGAACTAAAATCTACCATCTAACATTTGAGAATTGAGAATAGGAAATCATAAAACCATTGAAGATAAATACAAAGTTTTCCAAGTTGACAACACTCAAGATGAGATGACCACATAATGCAAAACTAAAGTGTTTGTAGATATGCAAAAATGAACTAAAACATAAACAAACACTACATGAAACTGAAAGAAAATGTTTTGGAATAATGTGAATAGGACTCATTCACCAATGGGGAATTAGGTGAAAACTACTAAAACAGGTTTTAGGATGTCGGAATAGTTGGGAGTTACTCTATGGCACTTTTGTGCTTTTTTGACAGATCTAAATCTACAGAAAATGAGTTGAAAGAGGTCTCTAAGCTTCAATTAGGTCTTTGTTTGACTTGAAGGAGTTGAACTCTTTGGATTGCAAAGAGGGGAAAAGGCTTAAGGGTTAGAGTATAGGGGTTTTCCTTGGTCAAACCCTGATTTGGTAATCAAACCCTTGACAATGAAATGAAATAAAGAGAGTGATAAACAAATAACATGCAATGCCATAAACTCACCAAACCCTTGATGTTGAAGTCTGAAGATATGTCAATGGCTGCTCCAAAATGCCTTGATTGATTGATTCTATGAATTCTATGATGAATGCTTGAATGAATGAGTGAATGGATGATTGAATGAGTTGATTGTTGTATGTTGAAATGAATATAAAATCACTTATTTATACTTAATTATGCCCTAATTTCCTAAAAATACAATATCATAGACCTTAGGTCTTAAGGAATAAAATCCTGCCAGTAATTTGAATTAATTTTAATTTTTGTAGGGACTCATTCGAGAATGGGTCCCACTAAAGGAAAGTGAATGGGTGTCAGGAATTAAGTTGTATTTAATGATGTTTATCAGGTTTATATTCAAAAATACACTTAATTAATGCCTGTAAGTGCATAAAGGGGCCACAAAAGCATAAGAAAGGTGTAATTATTGATGACAAGCCTAGAAAAGTGTGAAATTTTGTTACAAGACCTTACAACACTTTAAAATAAGACTTGGTAAGGGATAAAAAGGGGATATTTAGATGAATTATAATAAGAAGAGTCTAGAGAAGTGTAGAAATGTGTTACAACATTTCACAACACCTTTAGATGATATCATAAAGTCTTAGTAATTCAAAGATTCAAGACCTAATGTGAATGTGTGGGCCACATTGCTACATTAAATTAGGGAAAAATCAAGCCAATTAAGCACAAGGAGGGACTACATAAGAAAAAGTGGAAGGGTTCATTTTTCTATGTCAATAGAGGGTTTAAGGGTTGAGGGTTGAGGGTTAATGGATAATGGTTTAATGGTTGAGAGTTTAAGGGTTAAGGGTTGAAGGATTAGTGTTGAGGGTTGAGGGTTGAGGGTTGAGGGACTAAGGTTGGGAGGGAGAGACTTGAGAGAGGGGGAGGGGTGGGAGAGAGAGACCTGAGAGAGAGAGGATGTTCTCTAGGAGGGAGAGACATTGAGAGAGAGAGAGAGAGAGGGAGAGAGAGAGAGAGAGAGAGAGTCTCTAGTTAGGGTGAGAGGGAGAGACTTGAGAGAGGGGGACGGGGTGGGAGGGAGAGACATAAGAGAGGGAGAGGGGGTGGGAGGGAGAGACCTGGGAGAGATGGAGAGAGAGGGAGTGGAAGAGAGATAGAGGGAGTGTTCATGGTATTTTCTACACAACAACAACTCAGATAGAATACAAGTACTCTATCTCTCTTGAAAGGTAAATCTCTATTAGCAAGCCTCAAGAGATAACCCCAAGGTCTCTAATGTCAGGTCTTGACAAATGCAGTGAAATAACTCAGTGATAATGTGAAAATGTTGGTAATCACAAGGGGCCTTACAAATGAACAATGTTTTTAGTATTCTTTCATTAGATGCAACAATATGGTGATGCTTTCGATCTTAAAACTAACCCATATGTAAAAAGAAATAACAAAAGATAAAAGGGTTTTAGAGAGAAAGGTCTTATTCTATCTCCTAAGATCAATCACAACAATGATGAATGTTGCAAATGGATAGATCCCCAATAAAACCAGTCTCTGCTTGATCAAGGACGAGACTACAACTTCATAGAAATGGTGCAATATTCTAAGGGAATTGTAGATTTTCAGACTATGAACATTCATTCACATACCCAATAATTGGCATAATGTAAATAACATTCATAGTTGAACTTAGCACAAAACAAGGCCTTGACTAACTTTACACAGCAACCTACGATCAAAAAATTGCTAAAAGTATGGACTGGAGATCGATCAACATCATTAACATTTCACCATTCTTGCAAAAGAACTAAAATGTACCATCTAACATTTGAGAATTGAGAATAGGAAATCATAAAACCATTGAAGATAAATACAAAGTTTTCCAAGTCAACAACTTCGTTGCATTACTTCTCCATCATTTACATAACAATTTCAAATCTCTTTCCTCTCCTACAACTAATGACTTGCAGAATCTAACTCCCAACTTAGCCAATTATGGCTTTCTTCAGCTTATAATCAACTATTCTAACCCCTCTAACTCTTTCAAACGAAGCTAGAGCATCAATTTATAGGCAAGATTCCCCTTGGGCATCCCAAAATAGGGCTCACAAAGATGGGGCAGCCATGCATTCAAATTTTACAGGTTAAGGTCAGTCATGTAAGGCTGACTTAGTGTATTTTTAGGAAAAGGACAAAAAATGTTGTCAAAACCTACCAGTGGGCTCCTAGGCCACTTTAAAACCTCTGAACTTGCTCTATTTTAGGTTTGTAACTGAAATTCACCACTCCCAGCATGCCTGATGGGAATCCTATGTGGTAGAAACTTGGCTATCCTCTCTTGCTTTGTCAGCTTCCAATTTGTTGGTCAATTCCTTAACTTTCTCCAACTAGGGGCACGAATTCTCATGCAAGCAAATATTTTGAATTGCAATTTAAAATTCCTCTAGGCAGTATCTTCAGGCACGTTTCCAAAAGCAAGTCCCATCTTAATTTATTTAATCCTGAAAAATAAATATCATTATTAGTAGCTCACATAAAGAATCCCATCCATAAAATATCCAAACTAAAATTCGAATAAAATTTTGGCCCTTAAAAAAAAACTTCCATTTTTTTCTAGAACCTTTTCCATTTTCGGAAATTCTCCATTTTTGGAAATTTTTTATTTTCAATTTTTTCCATTTCAAGAATTTTTTTTGAGAACATTTTAAAATTTAAAACAAATTTTAATAAAATTGCATTTTGGGAAAAAATTCCATTTTGAAAAAAAAATCATTTTTGAAAAACAATTCCATTTTTGCAAAATTTCAGGATTTTGAGGGGGTCTTGGATTTTCCAAAAGTGGAAATTTTGGTAAATCCGAGGTACCTTGGATTTTCTGAAGCTTAATCCTCACGAAAAATCTGAGGTAGCTTGGATTTCCTGAAATTTCAAAAATTGCCATTTTTGGAAATTTTTCATTTTTGAAAAATAACATTACATTTCAAGAAAAAATTTCATTTTGGGAAAAATAATTTTTGGGAAAAATTTCCATTTTGGAATTTTTGAGATTTTAAAGGGTCTTGGATTTTTCCAAAAATGGAAATTTCGGTAAATCGGATTACTCGAAATCCAAGCCAGGTCAAAATCCCCTAAACTTCATAACTTTTTTTCTAGAAGGAATTTTTAAAAAGTTCAAAAAGCAACCCAGCCTAATTTTTCGCCTTTTATCCACGGGTGCCAAAAACATTTTCATATAACATTGAGAATCCACCTCAAAATTGGTTTTTGGGGAATCTGAGGTAGCTCGGATTTTTTGAACCTCTCCCTGACTTAGTCAATTTTAGCCCTTTGGTGGAACTCTAAGTTGAGGAAAACTTCTAAGAGCCAGACTATGATCATGATGATGCAAAAGACACCTCAAGTGCAGATAATACACTGAATTCCAGGGTCAAGCAAACCCAAAATTGTAGCAAACCAAACCCTAAAGGAGAAGAGATCAAAGAAGCAAGCAAAAAGAGGGTCCCCGCCTTCAATGGGGCGTGTGTTTGAAAAGTGCACAACAGGGAGAGAGGGAGCGAGCGAGCGAGAGAGAGAGAGAGAGAGAGAGAGAGAGAGAGAGAGAGAGAGAGTTCTCTAGTTAGGGTAGGAGGGAGAGACTTGGGAGAGGGGGAGGGGGTGGGAGGGAGAGAACTGAGAGAGAGAGAGAGATAAATTGAGAGGTGGTAGGGAGAGGGGGTGGGAGAGAGAGACCTGAGAGATAGGGAAGAGAGAAAGAGAGATAGAGAGAGTTATATAGTTAGGGTGGGAGGGAGAGACCTTGGAGAGTGAGAGGTGGTGGGAGAGAGAGGCCTGGGAGAGAGGGAGAGAGAGGGAGTGGGAGAGAGATAGAGGGAGTGAGAGAGAGACTTGAGAGAGGGTGAGGGGTGTGAGGGAGAGACTTAAGAGAGGGATAGAGAGAGACCTACAGAGAGAGAGAGTTCTCTAGTTAGGGTGGGAAGGAGAGACTTGAGAGATAGTGAGGGGGTGGGAGGGAAATAATAGAGAGAGAGAGAGAGAGGGGGGAGGGGTGGGAGGGAGAGACTTGAGAGAGAGAGAGTTCTCTAGTTATGGTGGGAGGGAGGGACTTGAAAGAGAGATATAGAGAGAGAGAGAGAGAGAGAGAGAGAGAGAGAGAGAGAGAGAGAGAGAGAGAGATCTAGTTAGGGTGGGAGGGAGAGACTTGAGAGAGGGAGAGGGGGTAGGAGGGAGAAACCTAAGAGAGAGGGAGAGAGGGAGAGAGAGAGAGAGAATTCTCTAGTTAGGGTGGGAGGTGGAGACTTGAGAGGATACTTGAGAGAGAGGGAGAGGGAGAGAGAGTTCTCTAGTTAGGGTGGGAGGGTGGGACAGAAAAACTTAGAGAGAGAGAGAGGGAGTGAGTGAGAGATATACCTGGGTATGTGTAGGATCATGATGGGCCAAAAAGTGGCAATATGATGGGTATGTGTAGTGTATGTGGCTGGCAACTTTTTTTTTTACCCAAAATTGATGAAACAAAAATGGTTTTTAAAGGAGATTCTGAGCTTTCCACCAATATAAATTATGCTATAGTTTGAATTTAATAAATAATTATTATTCATTTTCTATTTAAATTACGACTAAAGTCCTTATTGATAGGTTGATAGAAAAACATATATAGCTTCCAAACGGTATCACATTTTTGAATTCAAAATATGGTCATATTCTATGCTTTGTATACTATAGGATTAAAAAAAGAAAAATTGAATTTCATGAAGTTTTGAACAAGGTGGTGGTCAGACATATGATTTTTTATATTTTTTAAAAGTTGTAATAAAAATTTTATAATTAATTATTTACTTGGAAAAAAATTACAAAAAATATGCATCACATCAGGACATGAGTCCTCTACTTATATCTAAAATATTATAAAAAAATATTATCATTTTATTAATGGTTAGGGTTGCATTGCACACCTACTTCTTATTTTTCCCCTGAAATTTAAGTACTACTACATTGAAATTTCAAATTTTCACCAAATAATTTAAAAATAAAAATAAACCTAGTAGTTTAGAAACTACATTCAATTTTCTACAGATTCTATTCTTACATATTTTGAAATAATATAGATAACTTATTCAAATTTTTACGTCAAGTTTCCTAACTCTGATTTTTTTAAATTTTTTGCCACTTAAGGGCCTGTTTTTTCCATGATGATCTTGCACATACCCACCTAAGAGAGAGAAAGAGATAAATAGAGTGAGAGATATACCTAAGAGAGAGAGGGTGTGGTAGGGTAGAAGGAGGGATAGACCTGAGAGAGATGGGGAGAGAGATAGTGGGAGAGAGGGATAGGGCCTAAATCCTAAGCCATAAACAATAAAGCCTAAACCCTAAATTATAAACCCTAAAACTTAAACCATAAACCCTAAACCCTAAACCCTAAACCCTAAAATATAAACCCTAAAGCCTAAAGCCTAAACTTTAAAGCCTAAATCCTAAATATAGAGAGATAGGGAGAGATAATGGTGAGATAGAGAGTAGAGAAGGAAGGAGGGAGTGAGAGAAATATAGGGAAGGGAGAGAGAAAAAAATAGAGGGAAGGAGTAAGGTTGGGAGATCGAGAGAGATGGAGATAGAGGGAGAGGAAGAGAGAGGGAGAGAGAGGGGGAAGGAGGGAGGGATAGGTAGAGATGGAGAGAGAGAGAGATAGAAATAAAGAGAGGAGGAAGGCTGGGATATTGAGAGAGGGAGAGAGAGGGAAGGAGGAAGGGAGAGGTAGAGATGGAGAGAGGGATAGATAGAGATAATTATATAAGGAAGGAGAGATATGATTGAGGGTTGAGGGTATTGGGTTTAGGATTGAGGTTTTAGGGTACAAGATTGAATGTAGGGCTTAGGGTTTAAGTTTTTGGTTGAGGAATAATGTTCAAGGTTTAGTTTATAAGGTTGAGGTTGTAGGGTTTAGGGTATATGGATTATGATTTATGATATTTTGTATAGGGTTTGAGAGATTGAGAGATTGTGTGAGAGGGAGAGAGGGAAGGAGAGAGAGGTGATAGAGAGATAAGTAGAGAGTGAAGGAGGAAGGTGGAGAGATTTAGAGAGAGAGGAGGGAGGGAGGGAGAGAGAGAGGTAGATAGGGATAGGTTAGATAGAGAGAAGTAGAGAGGGAATGTGGGTGGGAGAAAGGGGGAGATGGAAGGAAATGCATCAGGGGAAAGAGAAGTTAATTCTTCCTCTAGTTGTAGAGGATGAAACTCACTGACCTGACCAAACATGTTTTGTAACTCATCCCATACCGCCTTAGGTGTATTACACTCCTTAATATGGAAAAGATGATTGTTAGAAACATGCAAAGATATCAGACCCATAGCTTCATCACACCTATTTCTATGATTAAAATGTTTCATAATCCCTAGTAAAAGTGGGTTTGTATCATTCAGTGTGGACCAAAATTCTTATATTGGAGAAAACTATGCATTTTGATCTTCCAGGTATGATAGTTGTAGGAATTATGGATGCACAATCATCCAATGAAGCTGCAACCTTCAAAGGATCTTTTCCAAGAAGAAATTCACCCACAAAGAAATTGATGCAACTTAGGCATGCAAATTGAGATTATATTATAAGATTGATTTAGAATGATTTATAAATGTACAAATGCCTTGTATATATAGGAACGAGTGAGATGTAGTATGAGATAGGATGTTGGCATGTGTCTTGATCTAACATGTGAACCCTAACTAACTTCCTAGAATGATGTGAAGATGGGATAAGGATTCTAGAAAAGATAACTCATTCTTTTAGAAGGAATCTTTTATCCTAAATACATGTGAAGGGGGATGGCCTCACTATAACTAATTGCCTAGTAAATGCAACCTAGGAATTAATTGATTAAATAATATGCCTAAGTAAACTTATGTTGGTGTAATTAGATAATAATTACACCAACATCCCCCCATAAGTGCAACTTAGGGAGGAAATGATAATGCAATAATTATGCAAAGATGGAATGATGGGTCCCAACTACATGATGGCCATTTTAGGTACCCATTTACAAATGAAGATGAGATACAACTAATCTCTTGCAAATGGAGCAAATGGTAAAACCCACTGGGAAGAAAATCCCTCTCTAAGAAAAGAGGTGAAATGTAAAATGTAGATAAGTGAGGAAGGATGGAGGACTCCATGATACTCCCCAAGTACACCATCCATCACATAGATACAATACAATCAATAGCCCCCCAAAGGAGGGAAAGAGAGAGACTATGTAGCACCCCAACCATGTATAATCACCTACAAAAATGGTAAGTTCCTAAAGACAAAACATGATCCAATGTTGACAAACAACTTGTCTCCCTTTTAGAAAAAAAAAAACCAAATAGAAATGAAAGGATGTTTTCCACTCCATATAGAAATTGATGGAAGGAAGAATGAATATGGATGATGATGATGTCTATAAAAGGTGCTCTTGTGTCTCCTTTTCCACTAAAGATAAAGATGCCAGAATCAAATTAGGTACATTCCCAATCAAAGAAGAAGGTGACAAACCAAGACTATGTAGAAACTGATGTTGAACATGATCCAAAGACTGCAATACAATTATCCCTACATTAAAGGAATAGATGGAGACTAGATTTCCTCCCACAATGTAGTGTCCTCAAAACAATTGAGAGAAGACTGAACCCAATCCAATGGTAGATGCTGAAGAAACTCTAACTCCATAATGAAATGGGAGGGAAGAAGCCTCATGAACCATAGATTTTTGGACCTAATAGACTCTCTAACTCTTATAGGGTTTTTCACCTAAAAGGAGAGAGAGAGATTAGATCCAAAAATGCTAAGGGTTCACTCAAATTATGCTATGAAATATATTGTACATAAGCTAAATGAAGTAAACCAAATGCAATTGAATGATTGAAAAGACTAAAAATGAATGTCGGACTAAGATTTATGCAATGTTTGAAAACACACTGTGATATGCAAATAATGAAGAAAATGAAGAAATGATGCAGAACAAAATGAAATATGATGAAACAGAGTGCACCTAGATAAAATTTGATGAATCTAGAATGTCTTGAATGTTGACTAATATTACTGAATTTTCACAGTGGGACTCACTCGCCCAAGGTGGTGAATTAGTCCTCCTCGTGGTGAAAAAGTTTTGGGAGCAACTTTCTCATAGTTGAGATATGGAATCTGAAAAAACTTATATTTTCAATCCTAAGGCTCATTCACCACTGATGGTGAATCAGTCCTCTCCCAATTTTTTGGAAAATTAGGAGACAACTCCACAACACCATATCTGAAAAGGTCTGTTTGTCAGGTTGTCGAGGTCAGTTATGTAGGAAATGGATAGAAAACCTTCACCAAGATTGAAATATGAGTAAATAGACTTGAAGCACCTAGTTGACTTGTTCTCCACTTTTCAACACCTAAATACTTGTTAAATTTGCATACAAAAGAGTGCAAACACACATGCAAAGGGGAAAAATGGTTGAGGGTTAGCAAATAGGGGTTTTCCTTGGTCAAACCCCACTTTGGTAATCAAACCCTTAATAAAATCAATGAAATGAAAGAGAATAATAAATCAGCAACACATAATGCTATTAACTTACCAAACCCTTGATGATGCAAATCTAAAGTAATGTTAATGGATGCTCCAAAGTGCTTGAATATTGCTTGATGAAATATTGTAAGATGCTTGAATGCAATGATCAATGCTTGAATATGATATGTGAATGTTGGAGGCTGTAAAATGAGGTGAAATCACTTATTTATACAAATATTGTGCCTTAGTAACCGTTCATACCTCATCACAGGCCAACATCAAGTAATTTTTCAATAAAACCCAAAAGGAAATTTGAAATATTTTAATTTTGGAGCCAAGGGGAACTCATTCACTACCCATGGAAAATGGGTCCCACATAGGGCTTGAAACTAGGTGTTAGGAATTAAATTGCATTTAATGTGGTGTGTTGGGATTATATTCAAAAATAAACTTAAATAAAGCATATGAGGGCATAAAGGGGTCAAATAAGTCATAAGAAAGAGATGAATAAGGGGAATATGCCTAAAAAAGTGTGAATCTTTGTTACAAGACTTTACAACACTTCAAGATAGAACTTGATGATGTGTAAAAATATGGTTTTTAGATGAATTATGATAAATAGAGTCTAGGAGAATGTGGAAATGTTTCACAACACTTCACAACACCTTCACAAGACTTCATTATTTGAATTTTAGTACCTAAATAAGCGTGTTCAAGCCATGTTACACCATAAAATCAGAGAAATATATATTAAACATAATGAAACAAGACCTTAAATGCCATGAAAATGTCAAGGGTCCATTTTTTCTATAGTATATTTATCCTCCACTTTAGTGAGAGGATGAACCTACTTCAAACTCACACTAAAGTAGCCATGAACATCGAGAAGAGGGTTCAAATGCACTTATGTTAGAAAGATAGAATGACAAAAATCAAGAGGGATGATCAAGCCCCCAAGATAAAGATCCCATGGAAAACTAAACATGAGAAAAAAGGAACACATAAGTGTTGAGAGTTAGATGAAGCTTCGATCATCAATCCAACTAGTTGTGGATTAGATCTAGGAAAAAAGAGAATGTTCACTCACTCTAGGGTGATAGAACACATGATGATTCTGTCAGGTGAGAAGGCCCAAATGTACTCACTCTGGGGCCATAGAACTTTGATAACTTTGGGGTGAGAAAGCCCAAAAAGAAGTAAGATATATATGCTAGTTGGTATGCACTCACAAACACAAAAGTGTCTATGGGGAAAATTCATGCCACTAGGTGGGCTTCCCACTCAACCATGCAAAATTTATACCTCGTGATAACTTTAACAAGGTGCCACAAAGAAAAAGGAAAGATTTTGATGTGAGCTTCATCAGACAAACAAAGCTTTGTATGCTTAGAACTCATGAACAAACAAGATGGCACCACATGCATGCAAGTTGTGTTATGCAAGGTGGCCATACAAGATGCAGAAATGTAAAAATCAAAATATGTAAAATGTGAAAATGTAATGTGAAAGATGTTCAAAGGATTCTTGTTTCGTTTATGTAAGGTCAGTCACTTAGGGAACATTGTGTCTTATGTATTCAAGAGAGGACCAATCAAAGAATTGTAAATTCACAACTTAGGGGATGCAGTATGTCACATCAAACCACTAAGAGGAATGTAATATGCTAAGATAGATCACACTTATGAAATACATAACACCCAATGTCATCCACAAAGTAACAAACGCGTCATATAAATGACAAGGATACACTAGGAACCAAGAATGAAAATTAATTATGGTATTGTATGCCCCCCACTTTAAAGGAACTGCTACACATTGTTGTAGGAGCAATTACATTAAATTAGAAGAGAAAAGAGAATGCAAAAAGGAAAACAAGACATGAGAGAAAACTAGGAAAGCCCTATGCCAAGTCCTATGTTTCCAAGTTAGGCTGCATCATGTTAAGGAAAATGAAAAAGAAAGAAAGGGAGTTTCCCCCCAGAAAATGAAGCACACCAAACACATAAGAGATATATGGATTTGGGGTCAATATGTTTGTTGCTGCAATTTTTTTATGAAAAAGCTCAGAACTGTCATTATTCCCCAAAGCACACATAACTAGAAGAATGACACAAAGAAAATGAAAAAAGAAAAGAAAAAGAAAAGTTTTTTTTGGGTCAACATGGAAGAGACATTGCGGCCTCAACACCTTGCATCATCCCCAAAACGAAAACACAAGTGAAAAGAAAGAAAAGGAAAGAAAATGAAAAAGATTTTGGGTCAACATGAAGGAGACATTTCAGTCTCAATGCCTTGCATCATCCCCAAAAGGAAAAGCACAAGAAAAGACAAAGAAAAAGGAAAAGGGACCTTGCGGATCAACATGGAAGAGACTTAGGGCATCTCTACACTTTGCGTCATCCCCAAAAGAGAACAAAAACTAAAAAAGAGAAAAAGACAAGGACCTATTGGGTCAACATGGAAGAGACTTAGGGTGTCTCTATGATTTGTGTCATCCCCAAAGGAGAACAAAAAACAAAAAGAGAAAAAAAGCTAGCAAAACGAAAAGCAATGTACAACATATAGAAGAATATCTACGCACGAATAGAAGAAGTGTAGAAAGAGAGATAGAACGTCATACACATGATACGGGGGAACATGATACACACATAAAAGGAAAAAAGAACAAAAGGAACAAGTAATGCAATTGTAATTCAATCATTAACTAAGTTATCAGTTTCTCAATCTTAAATGGTTAAGCAAAAAATGAATAACATAGTTAAGAGACAAAGGCATGTGCATTACAAGGCCAAAGGCTAACAAATACTTGTATGCTCAAGAGAAAAAAAAGCATGAGCCAAGGGTGAAGAGAGAAAGGAGCATGCAATAGTGAGAATGAAAATATTCTACAACTATAGCATGATATGGAAATGGTGTTTTAAGGGATGATAGGAAAACGGTCGGTATTAATGAAATGATACTTTTCCAGTATCTTGTTCAAAGTTTGGCATTCTTTTGTTCAATTTCCAAGAATACGATGATATTTGCAATATGGTATGTGTGAATCAAGAGGGCGAATGACCAACCTATTTGAAGGTGGAAAAAGTATAAGACATTTTTTTAAAAGAAATTGAAGTCTTCATTCACATTCAGGTGGAGGATATGTGGGAACCTTTATCTTCTTCAATTTATAAGGTCATTTTCGCTTGCTTAATTCTCCTTGTTCATGAATAGGAGAAGGAGGAGGACCCCTAAGGATCCCAGCCTCCTTAGCATTAGAAGGAGAATGTTTAGTTGGGAGGAGCATTCAAGATCACTGTACTAGCATCCTAAAGTCTCTGAGGTTGAAAAGGATGTCTATCAAGATGAGAAGGATCTTGATATCCTAGTCCTATTGTGTTTCCTTCTATTGGGTTTTGGTCAAGAAGTTGATGAATGTTATGCTCATTGTTTGTGTCACAACCTTGTTTACTTAAAATAATAAAGCCTTTACCATATGTTTCTTCAAGGTTGATATGGGTTTTCATGACTTGGTGAGTCTAATATGGATGCACGGTTGTGTTTGATTAAAGGAACTAGGTTCACTTGAAGGAGGAACCTTAGGTCCATTATTAATTTTAGGATGTAAATATGCAAAATGATGAGGAGGTGCAAAAGGAGGAAGCTCTTGTGATTTCACGGAGGGATAAAAGTCTGCATTGTTTTCTAAGTTGTCAAGGCAATCATTGTAGAACTTGTTCATGCTAACATCATCTTCTCCAATGATTTCGACATCACAATGAGGACAATCATGAGGAGTTGAAGGAGCACAAGGAAGTTCAATGTCATTAGGGTCATAGCCAAAGGTGCAATTGGACATGTCTACCATTGATCTTAATGAAGTGCAAAACTTATTGAAAGAAAATGCCATGATGAAAATGAACTAAGATGCAATAAATGAATAAAAATAGAGATTTTGGAAAGTAAAATAGAATGTAGAAACAGGAAATTGTAATGTAGAAAAATGGCAAAAAGATGCTGAAAATATTGTCTAAAAAGAGTGCAGAGGGACTTATTCATCCTGGGTGGCGAATGAGTCCTAATATGCAAAAAATTTATGTTTTACAAAAAATTTAAGATGATTATAATTCTTTAAAGAATGCAATCAAAGATACAGAATGCAATTTTTTTCAGTTTTTCAATGATATGCAATGCAAAAATGAAATCTAAACAAAGCTTTCACTAATGCAATATCAAAAGTCCTAGAATGCAAAAACAAAACAATTTCCTAATTGAATGTTAATGCAAATGTAATCTAAGATGCAATATGCAAATGAAATCAGAAAAATGCAAAGTGTTCAAGAGTCATGTTCACCAAAATGAACCATAGATTTTTGGACCCAATAGGTCCTCTTTAACTCTTATAGGGTTTTTCACCTAAAAGGAGAGAGATTTGATCCAAAAATGCTAAGGGTTCACTCAAATTATGCTATGAAAGATGTTTTATAAGCTAAATGAAGTAAAATAAATGCAATTGAATGATTGAAAAGACTAATTATGAATGCAAGACTAAGCTTTATGTTATGTTTGAAAACACACTATGATATGTAAACAATGAAGAAAATGAAGAAATGATGCAGAACAGAATGAAATATGATGAAACAGAGTGCACCTAGATAAAATTTGATTAATCTGAAATGTCTTGAATGTTGATTGATATTATTGAACATTCATAGTGGGACTCATTTTCCCAAGGTGGCGAATTAGTCCTCCTCTTGGTGAAAAAGTGTCAGGAGCAAGTTTCTCATAGTCAAGATTTGGAATCTAACAAAACTCAAATTTTACATCCTAAGGTGGGACTCATTCGCCACTGGTGGTGAATCATTCCTCTACCATTTTTTTGGAAAATCAGGAAACAACTCTACAACACTAGATTTGAAAAGGTCTATTTGTTGGGTTGTCGAAGTCAATTCAATAGGAAACGGATAGAAAACCTTCACCAAGATTTCAATATGATTAAATAGACTCGAATCACCTTGTTGACTTATTTTCTACTTTTCAACACCTAAATACTTATTAAATCTGCATACAAAAGGCTGCAAACACACATGCAAATGGGAAAAATGGTTGAGGGTTAGAAAATAGGGGTTTTCCTTGGTCAAACCCCACTTTGGTAATCAAATCCTTAATAAAAATAATGAAATGCAAGAAAATAATAAATCAACAACATATAATGCCATTAACTTATCAAACCCTTAATGATGCAAATCTGAAGTAATGTTAATGGATGCTCCAAAGTGCTTGAATATTGCTTGATGAAATGTTGTAAGATGCTTGAATGCAATGATGAATGCTTGAATATGATATGTGAATTTTGGAGGATGCAAAATGAGGTGAAAATCATGTATTTATACAAATCTTGTGCCTTAGTAACTGTTCATACCTCATCACAGGCCAACATCAAGTAATTTTTGAATAAAACCTGAAAGGAAATTTGAAATATTTAAATTTTGGAGCCAAGGGGGACTCATTTGCCACCCATGGCAAGTGGGTCCCACCTAGGGCTTGAAACTAGGTGTTGGGAATGAAATTGTATTTAATGAGGTGTGTCAGGATTATATTCAAAAATAAACTTAAATAAAGCATATGAGGGCATAAAGGGGTCAAATAAGTCATAAGAAAGAGATAAATAAGGGGAATATGCCTAGAAAAGTGTGAATCTTTGTTTCAAGACTTTACAACACTTCAAGATAGGACTTGATGATGTGTAAAAAGATTGTTTTTAGGTGAATTATGCTAAATAGAGTCTAGGAGAATGTGGAAATGTTTCACAACACCTTCACAAGACTTCATTATTTAAAATTTAGTACCTAAATAAGCATGTTCAAGCCATGTTACATCATAAAATTACAGAAAAATATATCAAACACAATGAAACAAGCCTAAAAGGCCATGAAAATGACAAGGGACCATTTTTCTATGACACACCTCAAACATGAAATCTCTGAAGAGAAAAAAAGTGCCTCCAAGGTAGTCTCTGTATCCCCAATCAAGGTTGAAAAAAAGGAATGTGGAGACTCAAGTAAACCCTCCAAAGTAGAAACTACATAGAGGAGAGATATCCCCTCAAGAATTTTCTCCAAACCTATAGAAGTAGCCAAGTCAAAAATACCTGAAACGAAGCCATCCTAAGATTCCAAGTCTAGAAAAATGAATATGTATTGATGATTAGAAATTATGGAAGCCTCAATCAATGACTCTGGACAAGGAACCACTAAAGGTGAAGTTATATTAATAATATTTGATGGAGAAAAAGGAGAATCTAAAGAAACATTGTCAACCTCTTCAAAAGATTCAAAGTATTCCAAACAATCAAACTCCTGCATAACAATATCATCATGGGGTATCTGATCTAAAGAATGAAGAGGCATATGACATTCTAAATCATGATCATTGGGGAATGGTGGAGTATTAGGAGCTCCATATAGCTCCCAAATCTTAGTCCAAAGTGTTTGAGGATAGTCACAATGAACAATAGCTTTCAAAACATCATCAGCAGCATGCTTTGCAATAATCCCTAGAACATCATACCTTCAGTAATTTCAAGAATTTTTTTGGATATAGTTATCAGTAAGGGGGAACTAAAGCATACCAATGTGGAAAAAAATTAAGTGTTATGGGAACTTATTCTAGTGTAATTATATAATAATTACACCAACAATAGTTATGGGGGGTTAAAAGTTCAACTAAATTAGGAGTATCCATGATAGCAATTTTGCACCAAAAGCAAGCAAAAAAACACCAAGCTGATACAACTAAAACCTACACAAAAATTGACCAATGCAACCTCTTGAGATTTATTTTTCCAACATCCAAAAAAATATCACTTAGGAATTAAGAAAGACTAAATATATACTTGAATCACATCATCCACAAGTCACCACAATACTACGTGCAAGATAGCCTCTTCACAACCTGTGAGACTTGCTCACACCAACTGAAGGGAGTGCAAAGCTATTTAAATCACAAAATAATACCCCATGCTACCAATGTGGGATAATTTTTCCAATCAAATAAACCTCAAAAACTTGGGCTCACTTCCTCTTCAGCTACACAATAATGAAGCCCTAAATAATTAGGTTGAAACTTTATAAAGTATAAAGTTTTTCCACCAAAGCCAAATTTATGCCTGCTTCCAGTTGTTGCAAAATGTGACCTCCAAGTAGCAAATTGAATTCCTTTTAAATCACCTCCATGAATATGAAATGGTGGCTACAATTTTAAATTTCCTCCTTCTTATAGTGAAATCATGCCTCTCTATTGTGATTTGTGGCCTTGGGAAAATGGTATTTGTAGCAGAGATCTAGGTTAAATCACGGGGGTAAACCCACAATAGTGGGTTACAATTTTTGGACAAAGAAAAATTAGAAATGCTCATCAAAAAATTTAAAATGGTTTACCCCTTCTAATGAAGGGGGTTCGAATGAACCACCCCCCTTCTAATGAACCCCCCCTTCTAATGAACCCTCCCCCCTTCTAATGAACCCCCTCCCTTCTAATGAACCCCATTTTGCACCATATAAGGGGGGTTCGAATGAACCCCCTTCATTAGAAGGGGGGTTCTAATGAACCCCCTTTTTTCACCTTCCCCTCCACCATTTCAAAATTTATGCATTTTTTTGACTATCGAAGCTTGGGAAGGAGGTGCAAATGGAGTCAACTTGATAAACCAAGTTGGATAATTGTAGAGATTGAAACGAGCTTTCCAACAACTATAAATTTAATATATTTTGTTTTTATATTATATTTTATTTTTTAGTTTTACTGAACATAGGTTTTTCACTGAACATCAAGTTTAGTGAAAAATCATTGTGGAAAAATATTAAATTTGAGAATTTTTTTTTTGAAAAATATATACGCCCTAGGTATTGGTGTCCTCATTCTAACAAAAAAAAAATTGAATTTCAATACATACCAAAAAAGTTATGCGTGCCGAAGTGCACCTATGTCTAAACTGTAAATGTTTTGACTTCAAAACTTAATTAAAAAAAAAATATTCAACAAAATGTTATAAAACAAAATGAAACCAATAGATACCAGTGTTAGCAACCTAAATTAAAAAGAATCAAAATTTTATCCTTTGTAGAAAAAAAGTTATGCGTGTCGAAGTACACATCACTTTTAAAAAATGTTGTTTACTATTAAAAACTAGTTATCAAAGGAGACGCAAAAAAAAAAACAATTTAATTCCAATTTTTTAAAAAAATATATTTAAAATCTACAGAAAAAATCTCACAAATCACTAGTTTACATCATTTTCAAATTCCTAATAGTTTTCCTACTATAGGTGTCGAAAGTGAAGTTTTTTTTGAAAATGTTGATTTCAGTGTCAAGTTTGGCCAAAAAGTGTAACCCATTATTGTGGGATGACCCCGACCAAATTATTTTTGACCTACAAATTAACTAGTGTGCAAGATTTTATGTTCACGACCTAGGAAAATTCCAACCTTCATACCCTCAAAAATTCCAATTGTAGCATAACAAACCCCTATCATGACTTGAACAATTCCACTGACCCTTGGAGGGATTATAATCACTTGAAACCATAGAGGTCAGTTGAAATTGCGATGAATAGGGAGTTTAATTGTAGTCCATGATTAAGAAGAAATCACCACCAAATATGAGAGATCATGCCTATAAAGAGGGGTTAAATTGCTACAAAAAATAAATGAAAAAAACAATGATGCCTCCAACCATCCATCCAAACCTCATACGCAAGCTAGAGGCTTGCAAATATCTCCAATAATGACAACCTTGAAATTTAATAAATTTCAAATGTCAAAAAAAATTTAACAGGAAGAACTATGCCTAGATCTCCTCTGCATAAACTCTCCAGGAAGGTGAGTAGGAGGAAGAGCTTTGATACCATTTAGTAGATGACCACTCCTTCCTAATATCCTCAACCTGCAATAGCAAACCACCCTCACAAATACATGAGAGAAGAAAAGAAAATTAAATTCTACCAAAAACCAAAAGATGATATTCGAAAAATGAGATGCTAAATTACATACTGTACATTCCGTTTAAAGGCATGAAAAAAGTGACAGGTGAAAAACTATCCAATACGGGAAAAAGCCACCCAAGTAATTAACCCTAAGTTAAACTTAACACTAACATGGAAGAATAACTTTGTGCTTCTCTTGTGTATGTGTGAGGGTGATTTGATTTTGTAGGTTGAGGATCTTGGGAAGGAGTTGTCATCTCTATTAGGAAATCTAGGGGGCATCTGAGAGAAATCTCTAAGAACAGTAGTGCCTTCGATAACTTTAATCAATTAGGTTGCCTCAAAGACACATACAACTATGTCCTAAAGCAGAAATAGACATAGTTCATTTTCCACATTGATCCTTCTGAGAGAAGCTCATGTAAAATTCAACAGCATGCATTTAACAGATTCTACTATAAGAACCAATAGACATGAAAGATGAGACAAAAACCATAACAAACAGATTTACGTGGGGAAAATCCTTTCAGATAAAAAACCAAACACTCCAAAGATTGAGCCATTGTATTATTTAGCAACAAATGGTTACAATACAATTTCAGGCTCATAGCCTTTACAAAGATTACATCTTGTTCATTCTGGATACAACCTGGTAGCTTACTCTCCTTGATAGATCAACCATGGCATTCATGATCAGGAGAGATTCCAGTAGCATAACTCTACCTCTCTCTTCCTCTGCTTTGGCCTCATGGCTTCGGCCTTTCAGCCAGCCACTCAGCTCTCTCTCTTCCTCTCTTGTTCTCTCTGGCTCTTAGACTCTATCTTTTTTTTCTTCAGAACGTCCAATGCATACATATATGCATTCATTCTCAATGGCCTCTGTGAATCAGTTTGCTTCCAACTGTCGAATCACAACTATCGAATCAACCAGCTCAACATCATAGATGTTTCCACTTCCTTGCATAGAAGATAATACTTCTAGGTCACACCATGTAGGACAATCTTCAAACGGTCAAGGGCGTTCAACCTGTGTTGTCATGTCAGTGAGACACTAACCGTGTCTCCCCGATGCCAACAAAGCCAACATTCAATATCGCCAAGAGTCATCCCTATCAGCAAGAGGTTACATGGAGTCCAAAGAGCTATTGCTAAGACTTTGTCATGTCACCAAGACCTCACACCGAAAATCACAAGGTATTCTAAATAGTTCATCAGTCAGCAAGACTATCGCTCTTCGCCCAGACATTACACCGAAGTCTTTAAGTCACATCGGCCTCAGCATTCTCATCGATGAGACAATCGCCATTCGATGAGACATCATACCGAAGTTCAAAGGTCATATTGATGTTAGATTTTCCATTGGCAAGACACCCACAGTTGGCCAAGACTTCATACTGAAGTCTTCAAGTCATGTCGACATGAGTATTCCATTTGGTGAGACAATCATCTTTCACCAAGACATCACACCAAGCACTTCATGTTATACTGAAACATCCCAGTCGGCAAGACTTATCACTTTCACCAAGAGGTTACACCGAGCCCTTCAAGTCATACCGAAACATCCAATAGTCGGCAAGACTTAGGCTATCACTGAGATGTTATACCGACATCAGGTTTCCCATTGGCAAGACAATCCCTCTTTCCCAAGACATCATACCGATGCCTTCAAGTCATATCAAAAATTTCAACCATCGGCCAGACATTCCTCATTTGCTGAGACTTCATATCGAAGTCCTTGTGTTTCTCCGATGACTCCATTTGCTAGGAGTCTCACAGAAAACACCCGATCACATGTGGCTTTGTCGGCCAGACATATCGTTGTTGCCAAGAGGTCATAGCGAACCCCTTTTGTTACCCCGATGACTCAATCTTCCTGTCGCCAAGACTTCATGCTGAAGTCTTTGAGTTACTGCAAAGACTCCAAGTGTATCCCCACTATCGGCGAGACATTCAATAGTCGCTGAGAGTTCTTCCTGAGACCCTTGTGTTACCCCGATGACCATATCGGTGAGACACTCAGTTGCTGGGACTTCATACTGAGTGTTCAAGTTACCCCGAAGACCCCAGTCGCTATAGGTCTCCCCAACATCCGCTAGGCACCCGATAACAAACATGCGTATCTCCATCGGCAAGACATCTCCTAATCACCAGGACTTCATACTGATAGGAGCAAGTCATGTCGATTACCACATTGGCCAGACAAACCAAAGGTCACGCCGATATCAGCAAGACTTCCTATCGTCACTGAGACATCATCTCGACTATCCAAGGGTACGTCGAAGGTTTCAGATGCCGATCGCCAAGACATTCAGGAGGTCACAAAAATAGTCAGGATCAACTAGTAGGTCGGCCAGACATCTCCATAGTCTCACCAAAATTGCTCACATGAGGTTTTAGCCTATAGGATTGAGACACACAATTCCAACAATCTCCTACAAATAATCTACTTTTAGTAAAATAAAAAATAAAATAATAATAATTAAACTATTAAAATATATATATTTGAAGGGGTTGACCCTACAATGCAATGATTAAGTTGCAAGGGCACTAGTTGGGATATCTAAGGTTCGAGTCTTGCCTCAACTTGCACTAATGGAGTGAAAGTTTAAATTCGGATTCAACACCATTGGATTGCCTAGGTTGATATTTTGGTAAATTGGCCTGAAAGTGGTGCTACATATGTATTTAGCCAATAATTTTAGCTAGAAATGTTGTGTATGTTTCTAACTTAGCTAGAATTAATCTTACTAGATCATATGTTCAAGACCAAAACAATTTTTAGTTAGAAATACTTAAATTCACTTATGTTGATAAGTTGACTGAAAGTGTGAGACAACTTTGTTCTTTCACCCTATAAAGATATGAATACTTTTTTTATGGGAACAATTTTGATTGAAAATTTTGAGAAGATGGCATTCCACATGAATAAAGGTAAAACTCCTAGTCTTGATCATGTCCCTATTAATACTTTTCAAGAATTTTTCAAGAGATATTTTGAGGTTTGATCTTCTAGATGTTTTTAGGGAGTCTCAACCTAATAAGATGATACTCAAATCTATTAAATCTACTTTCATAGCTTTGATTCTCAAGAAAGATGGGTCTAATTATTTTGATATCTTTTCTCTATTTCCCTTTGAAATGTTATTGATAATATTATTACCAAAATTATGGTTAATCAATTGAGGAAAATTTTGCAGCCTATCTTTTTTCTTAGAAAGGTTTTTTATGTAAGGGTGTTAAATTCTTGATGCTATTGTTATTTGGTGAAGAGACTATTCATTAAATGTACATATCTAAATATAAGGATATTTTCATTAAAATAGATATGTGTAAGTCTTATGATAGAGCTAGATGGTATTTCCTCTTAAATATTTTACCTAATTTTATGTTTAGTCAAGTGGATTGATCTGGTTATGAGTTGTGTTGCCTCTACTTCCAATTTATTTCTTCCTAATGGTATTACATCTCCTCTTTTTCTACTTCTAAGAGACTCATGAGAGAGACCCTATCTCTCCTTATCTTTTTATTTTTATGATAGAATATTTAGGTAGATAGATTAAACACTAAAGGATCATGGTTGTATCTAAGGTTTGTCTTGTACTCAAGCGAGCTAGATTTACATTGACACCTTCAGTTTGTAGGTGATACAAATTTGATGAGTGTTGCTAAAATTTGTTAGGTAACAAATTTTATAAAATATTTGGATATTTACTTAGTGGCTTCAAAACAATGGATAAATGAAGATATTTCAAGCATTTTTTCTTTAATAGTCTCATTCTTATACAAAAAATAATTGCAAAAAAAATCATATCAACATAGGAAATTTCTTAATTTATATTATTTGGGGATCTCATTATCTATTGGTAGACCTAGTAAAGAGGAGTGGAAGATAAATTTAGAGAGATTTAAAAGGCAAGCTAGTCATTGGATGTTCTAGTGGTTATCTTTTGCAAGATGTTTGATGTTGTCAAAATCTATGTTAAGCTCTTCCTATATATAAATTATTGGTACTCATAGCTTTAAGAAGATTGTCAAGGAAGTTGAGTCTCATTCTAGGAAATTCCTGTGAGTTGATAATTTTGAATCCCATAAGTAGAGTTTGGTTAACTGGGATTAGATTTGAGCCTAAATAGAATGGTGGTATTATCCTTCAATAGATTGAACTCAATATTCAATCTTTGGAATTTAATTATATTAGCATTGCTTTGATTTTCTTGACCAACTTTAATCTACAATTCCTACTAGTTATTTTGTGGGGGTTGTTCTTGATGGAATTATTCTAAGGATGCATATGTGCATAAAAGGTTTAATGGTTTGGGATACCATTAAGAGAGGATTTTTTATTCTCGAGGATGGATTATTTTGGATTATCAAAAATAATCGTAAAGCTCATTTTTAGAATGATTCATGGGATCTTCATCCACAGATTCTTTCTTCCTATCTTCTTCTTTAGCCCTTGAGTGAATATATTTTGAAGTTGACTTTTCAATTGTCATTGACTATAAGAATTCTTTTTTAGGGAAGTGTAAACAAATATTTTGGCACCCTAATACTTTCTAACACTTCTAGGGTTTTTCACCTAAAAGGAGAAAGATTGAGCCAAAATGTGATGTAAACACTCAAAGTCAATGCAAGGATGTATGAAATAAGCCTAAATTTAATGTTTGAATGCAAGAGACTAATAAACAAAATGACTTATTGATGTTAAATCTAAGAAAAGTAGAGTGCAGGAAAACACAGTGTTGTATGCAAACATTAACTAAATGACCTAAAAATGCAAATAAAACTTAATAGAAAGTTGTGAAATGAAAGGTATGCACCTAGAAGTGTGTTACAGACTTGAAGCAACTCTAAAATTCTGGAAATACTGATTTTTAAGCCAACTGGAACACTTTGCGGACAAAAGGGACACTTTGCAACAAGTTGGGCAACTTAGTCCTAGTTTCGAGGAAATTGCTCAAAAACCCATTTTGGAAAAATGGGTATCTACATATACAAAATCTTCAAAAAGTAGGTCCAGTGGGACTAATTCACCACTAGTGGTGAATTTTTCCACTTCTGAATCTTTGAGAATTTGGAAGTGGAAGCAGAAGCCCTAGGTTTGCCCGTCGATTCCCTACAGGTGTCCACTTCTAAAACTCTAATTTTTGGACTCGAACGTGACTTTTACTTGATATTTTTGCTTGGTCAATAAGGATATGTCTTCAAAACATCTTCAAAAAAATCTTCAATGATCTTCAAACCCTCAAAATACCTAAATTTGCAAAAGCACAAGAAGAGAAGAAGAGATGTTGGATGTTAGGGCATGGGGGTTTTCCTTGGTCAAACCCATTTTTAGGTAATTAAACCAAATGAAGAAAAGAATGTAATGAAACAAGAAACAATGGATTTATTACCTTTCCATTATGTTTGACCTTGATTTTTTGCAGCAACACGTGAAGAATCTACTCTTAAATGACTTTGGAAGTTATCTTGATGACTTGCAATGATAAAACCCTAGCTTGCTTAAGAAAATTAATTGATGGAATGAAATAATTCTAGTGAAATGAGATGGAAAACCCTTTATTTATATGCAATTATGCATTAATTCCCGAAAATACCTCATCACAAGTCGACCTTAGGTCTTAGGGAATAAAAACCTGAATGTAATTTAAGTTAATTTTGATTTTTGTGCCACATGGGACTAAGTCACCCAAGGTGGCGACTTAGTCCACCTAGGAAATTTTGATTGGTTGTCAGAGATCAAGAAGTATTAAATGTTTTTTATCAGGTTCTTCTTCAACAAGACACTTAATTAAGGCCTGTAAGTGCATAAAGGGGCCATTTAAAGCATAAGAAAGGTGTAAGTATTGATGAAAAGCCTAGGAAAGTGTGAAATTTTGTTACAAGACTTTACAACACTTTTAAATAGGTCTTGGTAAGGTTATTTAGGTGAACTATAACATTATGGTCCTAGAAAAGTGTGAAGATGCATTACAACACCTTACAACACGCTTGCAAGACATCAATAAATGTATTTTATTCAATTTGCAAGGACCCAAGACATAGTGTGGATGCATAAAGTGCCTCACAACACTAAATCAAGGCCTCATTAAGTCCAATCTATCATGAATTATTTTCAAATCAAGCAAGCAAAAAAGGGATACTTTTTCTGTGTCCACATTTACCCCCACTTTAGTGAGAGGATGAAATTTCTTCAAACTCACACTAAAGTAGACATTCAAGAGAGATCTGAGTGTACAGATGCAGAGATCAAGAAGGTAGTCAAGCCCCAAAGATCAAATCACAAAATGAAAAGAAATAAAATGGGGTAGGAAAGATGCACTCACTCTAGGGCCACAAAACATAAGTTCATCCACAAGGTGAGTAATCCACAATACGCTCACTTTGGGGCCACAAAACTTTAGGTTGTCCATGGGGTGAGTTATCCCAAAAGATAAAACATATTCTAGTTGGTATGCACATAGGTGGTTATGGGGAAAGTCATTCCTTGGAATGGGCTTCCCGCTCAACCATATCAAAGTTATACTTCCTGATAACTTTCATAAGGCGCCACAAAGGAAAATTATTTTTGAGCTCTATGAGGTAAGAAAAACTTCATATGCTTGACACTTATAGACATTGTTAATGCAATATGGTGTAAGGTTTGTTCAAAGGGATTTTTCTCTATTCATGCAAGGTCTCATCTTAGGAAATAGCATGCTTAATGTATCCAAGAGAGGAAAAGTGCAAATGGTCTCATATTGTTTCCAAGAGAGGACAAGTGCAATGTATCATCCTGAGCAACATTGTATGTAATGTTTCCAAGAGAGTAAATCACAACAAAAAGAAAATCACACAATGAAATGAGAGTGGTGATGAGTTCCCCCACTTTAAAGCGGTTGCTAACACCATTACTGTGAGCAATTTCTTTAAAGTAGAAGGAGACATGAGATCTTACTCGAAAATCCCTATGCCAAGTCATATGTTTTTGAGAAGCTACATCATGAAAAAAGGGTAGTATGTCACATGCGATCCAACTTAAGGCACATTGCCCACATCTCAAGCTTGCTCTTATATATTCATGAAAGGTTAACAACTAGCCAAAGGAGGCAACAAAAAGTGACATATGAGGACAAGGCTACACAACCCCTTGCCCCCACTAAGTGCAGGACAAAGGTGAGCCAAAATGATTGAGAAGATGCATGGAAGAGTGAAAATCAGTATCAATTAGAGGAATTAGGTTCCCCCACATAAGGAAGAACACCAAACTCCTTAAGATGTTGGATTTTACAACTCAAATCCTTACATTCATTAGTGAAGTGACCATGGACTCTATGATAGGCGCAGAATGAAGTCTTGTAATAGCATTTCTTTTGAGTTCTTGGAGGAAGGGAAATCAAGTGATCTTGGAGGAGTCTTGACAAGATACCTTCTTGATCAACATTAGAATATTTTCCTATGGTTTGTGTTAAAGATACATCTTTCTTAGTAGTAGATGTCATACCTATGCAAAACTTTGCAGATTGTGAGACTTTATTCACTCCTTCATAGGAGGGTGTAAAATCTAGTGAACTCCAATCATTAGTGTTTTGTGAGATAACATTTACATTAAGCGAGGATGTATTGGTGTGTTTAAAGTTGTGTTTAAAGGAGAATGATCAGTAGTGTTAATAAGTTTAGGATTCTTTATAGTTAAAATTGGTTGAGAGGAATTGTTTGTGATATTATTAATGTTGAGTGAAGGTTTGGTTATATCTATTAAAGGGTAATAACCAATACCATGAGATGTTTATTGCATAATGGGATCGATAGGGTTACAGATACCGTGTTCATGAGGACCACATCCTTTTCCATAGTAGTAAAGTTGTTTCATAAGATCATAACCTTTTCTACTAAAGCTTTTTCATCGCTTTTGAATCGGGTGTTTTTTCCTTGCTATGTACATCAAAGGTTGTGTAATTTTCTTCTTTGTCTAAAGTGGTTGAGGTGGGTGCAATTGAATGGTCATTTTATTTTTCATTTCTCTCATTTTAATCTTTGTGTATGATCTTGTATTCACACATGACTAGTCATGTTCGAAATCCAAGGAACCCCAATCATCTTCTAATAGTTGTGTGACTTTGTCAATAGGTTGTTCGTTGTTGTTTTGTTGTACGGGTTCCACTGGTATAGTTGATTTTGATGTGTTTAAGTAATTTTTTTTGTTTTTATCAAGTTGTAAAACACTATGAGGTTCAGGATCAATGTCAAGGGTGTATACTTTGTTGTTGTGAATATATTTCATTTTTTGATGAAGAGTGGAAGGCACAACTTTCATTGCATTAATCCATTGTCTGTCTAAGATAAGATTACTTGAAAGTTCATAAGGCATGACATGGATTGGTGTATTCAAGGTGGCCACTCCAATGGTAAGAGGTATAACAATCACCCCTAGCGATTTCTTTCGAACATTATCAAATCTCGTAATAGATAAAAAAAAATCAGGTTGAATGGTTGATTGATCAATGCCAAGCCTATCTAGAAGGCTCACACTACACACATTAAGGGAAAAACCAGTGTCAACAAGAGTTCTATTTATCCCTTTTTGTTTGTATTGTGTGATGATCATGAACGCATCATTTTTTTTTTGCACATCCAAAGAGGGGAGTTCACTTTGGTTGAAAAAAGTGTCAGCATTGTGTTCTTGAATTATAGATGTTATGTCATTTGGTTGCACATTAGAAGGGATAGGAACTTGTTGCAAGGCTGCATGGATCATGTTGTGATAGTGAGGGGAGGCTTGAATAAGATCCCATAAGGATATATCTTAGTAGGAGTATTGTTTAGTTGTTTAATAAGATTGTACTGCTTAATGGGTGAATTTAAGTGAGGATCTCTAGGAAAAATGGGATTAGGTATAGGTAATGGTGTTAGGGTAGGTTGTTGTGGTTGCAGATTGTTGCAAGTGTTATATGTATGAGCAATGGTATTATGACTCAGTTTTTGTAACACATTAGTTTGAGGTGGGTAAAGAGTAAACTCGGATTTAGGTGGAGGAAAAGGTTTATGTGATGGTGGGTAAAGGATGAGTTGAGGTTGAATAATATTAGCATCCCTTGGTAAATGAGAGTCTAAAAGGGACTGTTCATGGAAGGGAGTAATATTATTATTGTCAATGTTAGCCTTATCTTGTATAATAGCCTCCCTAAAAGGAGAGTATTTTGGAGAACCATAATCCACATGTTCATAACATTTGAGAGTTGGTTCTTCTAAAAGGACTTCGTCATGAGTAAGGGAGTTATGAATGGTGGAATTTGTTTGATTATTGAGAGTGGGGAGATTAGAAGAAGAGTCTATTTGATTCTTAGTTGTTTCTAAGGTCTCATTCTCTTGTTCCATATTATCTACCCTACTAGGAGTGCTTGTAATATGTTCATCCAAGTTTAAGGTTTGTAAATTAGCTTCATTACAAGTGGAGGAGGCATCAAGAGAAGGACCACTATGATTTTCAAATAGATTATCCCAAATGGTAGGAGCATTAGGGAAGGGAGGATCAAGGGTTTCATGATTCTTAAGAGGGATATATTTTAACACCAACCTATCCTCTTTACATCGAGGAGGGATATTAGGAGATGGACAAGTTTGATTGTCATGGTTACGAAGACTAGGTAAGGTGATATATAGAAATGTGTCTATGATTTCATGTTCTTGTTGTCTAACATCTTCCAAAGGGGAGTGAGGAGATGGGAAATCAAGACCCTCAAGGCTTGTATCTTCTTTCACCAAGATATCTTCGTCACTAATAGGAGAGATATCAGGAGAAGAACAAGTATGATTGTTATGATTGTCTACACTACCATTCTCACCAATGGGTAATGCAATGTTAAGGATTGCATCAATGGTTTGACTATGACTAACATGTTTCTTAATGACTTCATCGGTATAATCAAAATTGAATTAATAGGAGGGGATGTTATACTTATACAATACATTGTTGAATAAATCAAAGCCACATCTTTTGAATGAAAACATGTTATGTAAAAGTAAATAAGGTGCAATGCAATTTTCATATGGAAAACAAAGTAAGTTGTTGATTATACTATGTAACAATTTGAAAGATGAAATGTTGGAGATGAAAATATCAAATTAAACAAGGCATGAAATGAGCTAATTTAAGCTAATTTTGATAAAATGCATGTTACAGAAACTCAACTAATGGATACATATAGGTACAGGCATCAAACAAAAGCTTAAAAATAGGGTTTCCAGCTCTGTAAAAGGCTATTTCAGGGGTGAATAGGGACTAAGTCGCCCAAGGTGGCGATTTAGTCCTAGTAGGGATTTGTGTGAGATTTTTCAAATTTTTCTGATAGAATTTCATGGCCTCTATACTATATAATGCAAACCTTAGATGCACATGCAAAATTTCTAATATTTTCAATGATTTAGGATGTAAAAATGCTCATAATGGAAATGATTTCAAAAATGACTACCCTAGATTGACATTTTTGAGCTAGATGCATGAAACAAATCTTTTGAAAACTTTCTAGACTTATAGTATATGATACTAGGAGGCTTAGGAAGCACAAAAATGATGTTTCTGACCCTATAACTGACAATTAAAATTCAAGATAGGGACTAAGTCGCCCAGATTGGCGATTTAGTCCTAGTTAGGGTTTTTGGCAAAAAAATTAGGAATTTCCAATGGGTTTTGATGACTTATGTACTGTATGATGCAGACCTAACATGAAAATATATTTTTTCAATGATTTGCAATGATTGGAGGTGCAAAAATGCATCCTATATGCACTTTCACTAATGCAAAAAAATTGAAACCCTAGATGCAAATTAAGCAATGCCAATCCTAATGCAAAGCTAATATGAGCTAAATCTAGGATTATGAAGGAATCCAAAATAGAAAAGAAGGTATTCTAAATGAAGGTTCACCATAATGTAAACAAATATTTTGGCACCCTAATACTTTCTAACACTTCTAGGGTTTTTCACCTAAAAGGAGAAAGATTGGGCCAAAATGCGATGCAAATACTCAAAGTTAATGCAAGGATGAATGAAATATTCCTTAATGTAATGTTTGAATGCAAGAGAATAATAAAGGAAATGACTTATTGATGTTAAATCTAAGAAAATTAGAGTGGTAGAAAACATAGTGTTGTATGCAAACATGAACTAAATGACCTAAAAATGCAAACAAAACTTAATAGAAAGTTGTGAAATGAAAGGTATGCACATGGAAGTGTGTTATAGACTTGAAGAAACTCTAAAATTCTAGAAATACTAACTTTTAAGCCAATTTGGACACTTTGTGAACAAAAGGGACACTTTGCAACAAGCTAGGTGACTTAGTCCCAGTTTCGGGGAAACTACTCAGGAACTTGTTTCAGCCAAATGGGTATCTGAATCTACAAATTATTTGAAAAGAAAGTTCAATGGGACTAAGTCACCACTAGTGGAAACTTAGTCCACCTCTAAATCTTTAAAAAATTTGAAGTGGAAACAAAAGCCCCAGGTCTGCCCATCGGTTCCCTACAGGTGTCCACTTCTGAAACTCTTATTTTTGGATCTAAATGCAGCTTTAAGTTGATATTTAGGCTTGGTCAACAAGGATATGTCTTCAACAAGTACTCAAAAAAATCTTCAATGATCTTCAAAACCTCAAAATACCTACATCTGCAAACACACAAGAAGAGAAGAAGAAATATTGGATGTTAGGGCATGGGGGTTTGCCTTGTTCAAAACCCTTTTTAGGTAATTAAACTAAATGAAGAAAAGAATATAATGAAGCATGCAAAAATGGAGTTATTACCTTGCCATGATGTTTGACCTTGATTTTTTGTAGCAACACATTAAGAATCTGCCCTTGAATGACTTTGGAAGCTATCTTGATGACTTGTAATGATAAAACCCTAGCTTGCTTGAGAAGAATGGTGAGTGATTGAGAAGATTGATTGATGGAATGAAATAATTATAGTTAAATGAGAAGGAAAACCCTTTATTTATACAAAATTATGCACTAATTCCTGAAAATACCTCATCACAGGCTGACCTTAAGTCTTGGGGAATAAAAAACTAAAAGAAATTTAAGTTAATTTTGATTTTTGTGCCACATGGGACTAAGTCACCCAAGGTGGTGACTTAGTCCACTTGGGAAATTTTGATTGGTTGTCAAAGATTAAGATATATTAAATGTTGTTTATGGGGTTCTTTAACAAGACACTTAATTAAGTCTTGTAAGTGCATAAAGGGGCCATTTAAAGCATAAGAAAGGTGTAAATATTTATGACAAGCCTAGGAAAGTGTGAAATTTTGTTACAAGACTTTACAACACTTTGAAATAGGTCCTGGTAAGCTTATTTAGGTGAATTATAACATTCTGGTCCTAGAAAAGTGTGAAGATACGTTACAACACCTTAAAACACTCTTGCAAGACATCAATAAATCTATTTTATTCAATTTGCAAGGACCTGAGACATAGTGTGGATGAATAAAGTGCCTCACAACACTAAATCAAGGCCTCATTAAGTACAATTTGTCATAAATTATTTTCAAATCAAGCAAGCAAAAAAGGGATACTTTTTCATGTGTCCATAGGAAGTATTAAATATATAGCTTGAACTATTCTAGTAGTTGGCTTAGAGGAGGTTCATCTAAAGCTCAAGCTACTCTCATATCTATTCTTAAGGATTAATCTCGTTGTTCTCTAGATGAAGATGATTATCTTGCTTGGGGTTATGATTCCAAATAAGTGTATTCTATGAGTCTTAGATATTGAATCCTATAGAATAAGCAAGATGGGACTAGAGATTTTCTCCAATAGAGAAAAATATGGAATAAATTTAACTAGCCTAAATAAAATATTTTTATATGGTTTGTATGTCAAATAAGAAAGAGATCCTTTATTGGCCCTTCAAAATTTATTATATGTCCAAATATTAACAAAATGTTGATTAATTCTTCTTTTAATGACTTTTCTCTTTGGGAACTTAAGAGATTGGTGACAATAATAGAATTGACCTATTATTCATGCTTCATCTTTAATTAAATTTTAGGAGAATTTAGGATGTCCCCCTACATCAACCTTGTCCCTTATGGTTTCTTGGGATATTGGTCCTATTTTTATTCTTTGGTAGATACAGCTAGAGAGGAATCATAGAATCTTCAAGGATCACCAACAGCTATTTGAATAGGTTTAGAAGAATATTATGATAATGCCTAAAGAAAACATTAATGCTAAATATTATTTTAAAATAATTTTATTTTCTTGAGATTCACTTCTTTCAAGTAGGTTGGAACTTTAAAATATTTAATTTCTATATAGTTTTAAAGCTTGGTTATCTAAAAAGGTGAATAGTTGTGGTAAGGGGTGCCCTTCCCCTTCTATTTTTCCAAAATTAATATGGATGGTTCCTCTCAAGGTAGCCTGAGTGGTACTAGAATTGGAGGAATTGGTCATGATAGTGATGGTATGGTCCTTTTTCGTTTCCTCTTACTTGATGGATACTACATCTACCAAAGTAATGGAAGCTCAAGCTATTTTGGTGGCTCTCGAGAAGGCATGTGAGTTAGGCTTAAAAAAGATTATTTATGAAACTAATTCATTTATTTTGATTTATCTTCTAAACAAGAAGGTTTCTCAAGTGTCTTCTTGCATGATTGCTTATTTAGTGAACTAAATTCTTCATCTATCTTTGAATTTTAATTTTTTTTAATTTTCCTATATTCTTTAGAAATGAAATGGTGTAGTGAATTCTCTTGTCAAGTGGGCTTCAAAAGAAGATAAGCATTGACATGTTTCTAAGCGTAGGACCACTACCTTTTAATAAATCATCTCATCTAATGTATTTAAAATGGTCATATTTAATTGTCATAAGAGGATTGATCCTTTAAGTGATCATGGTGATTTGAGTTATTTTGGATTCTATAGACTCTAGTATAGGGGTAGACCTTCTTGAATTTTCCTCCTCCTTACGTTAACAATGACTCTTTACAATTTGAAAATCTCAAAAATATAAAATATAAAATATAATCCAACACTTTTTTAATATATTTATTTTTACTTTTTCTTTAAAATAAATTAATTAATTAATAAGGCAGATAAAATAATAACACAAATGAAAGGGGCACATAATATAGGCTAGAAACATAGAGGAAAAAAGGTTATGCACTTTTCTAGATTTCGCACCCCGTCTCCACAAGATGTTCTCATTGTCCAACTATGGCTATACGATATTTCTAAAACTGAGATTTAAACTAGCGGAACAGAGTTGATCGAATACTCGGTACAGACATCTTACTAGTGCGCAGCAAAAGCTTAAAAAAAAGTGTCGGCCAACTATTCCTACAACAATTCTTGTAGCCTCTGCATTATGGAAGTTGTACAATAATTGTGTGAAGCCAACAATACTAAAACTACATCACTCTTGTTAACTTTTAGGGTGGCTGAGACAGTGAAGGAAAATGATTGTGACAAACATTTAATTTGTCTGTTTATCAACACGATAACATCAACTGTAACCCACAATAAATATAAATATACAATGTACATTGTACAATATTCCCATAGGCAGTCTAAATAGAGCAGAATAACTTTAATATAATGAAATTTGATATTTTTAGCAGGGGCGCAGAACAATTTATTCTATAAATATGGAGTACCAAAGAATGCAAACTATAAATATAAACTGAGTCGATCTTTCCTTTGAGCAATTTATCAGTTCTCATCTTTCAGGAAAGCTGCAGGGTGTAATATGTCCCTCTATGCCACTACCTGCTCTTCAGCTGATCCCTCTAATAACATAATATATAACTATGATGTTTTCCTCAGCTTTCGCGGCCCCGACATCCGCCATGGTTTCGCTGCTCGACTATATCGTACTCTTTTTGGAGTGGGTATTCCGACGCTCATAGACAAAGAAAGCTTACACAAGGGTCACAACATGTCCTCCTGTTTAGAGCAAGCCATAATGTCAAGTAGAATCTCTATTCCTATTTCTCCAAAAACATCGCCGACTCAAATTGGTGCTTGGACGAAATCTCGTTTATGGTGAACCGTGATGTCAGAATCTTTCGCTTGTTTTATGATGTTCTTGCATCAGACGTTCGCAACCCGGATGGAGGTAAATATGCACAACATTTCAAGCAGCATGAAAGTGAGAAAAAATTAAGTCCCGAGAAAATCCATGAATACAAAAGCGCATTAAAGAGTGTTGCAGATCGATCTGGTTGGTCGCACGATCAATATTCTGGGTAAGCCTCTGCCGAAGTGCTTTTTTTTTTTCAACTTTCCCATTTCAATTTATAAAGTATTCTACTAACATTAGTTTACGCTTTTGCAGAGAAGAAGATTTGATTAAAATTGTTTTAAATTATGTTGTCAAATTCTTACTTTGAGACAAGGTGTATCTGGACATTCCAAAATGTTTTGGTTTAGACTGGCGCGTGGAGCGAGTCAGCAAATTATTGAACGTAGAGGATTGCCAGGAGAAGATTGTGAAAGTGGGTATGCATGGCATGGAGAGGATGGGTAAAGCCACCCTTGCCAAGCTTGTTTACGTAAAATACTTGCACTCTCAGTTTGAAGTGCATTGTTTTGTACTGGGTGTGGGAGAGAGATTTCATGAGTTAAATGGTCTTGTAAAGCTGTAGACCCAGATACTCAAGAATGTATCAGAATTTAGAGGCGAAGTAGATCATGTTGATAGAGGTAAAGCTCTCCTGCAACACTTTCTCAAGGGTAAGAAAACTCTCGTCCTATTGGATGACATTCAAAGCTCCAAGCAGCTAGAAGCTCTTGGAGGAATTACATGTCAACACTTTTTATGCCAGGAAAAGAATGAAAACATGCACAACAGAAGTGTTTCAATAGAAGGAGACGGACAAAAATGCAGACATAAATATTTGCAACATTCTATTTACTGAGAAAAATATTACATTAATAAAAATCATTTACTTATAAAATATTCAGAGCTAAAGCTCTGTACACATAGCTGCTCCGTGTGGGATAGCTTCTGGCTCATGGGCGCAAGGCTTACTGACTTTCTTCTGCTGTGGCAGATGCTCCTAAACATTCCTTATGTTCTCTATGTTCTGCTGAACATTTCCTTTCTGTTCTCACCCAGAAAAAACTTCTGTCTATCTCTTGCATAGAATATGTAATGTCCCCATTTTTGGCGAGCATCAGAGTTTGTAAGAATTAGCCTATTATGCGACCCTCATAGGCTGATGGGATGGATTGAGGGTCTTGTCGGAGCTTGGCTCAGCTTCAGTTGGCAGTTCTTGATCAGTTGGCTTTCGTTCGGGCTCATTCGGACACCTCTTGCATAAGTTGCTATTTTTAGCAGTTATTCGCAGTCAGCGTGGGACCCCTGCTATTTTTAGCAGTATGGATTGTTAGCGTTCAGAATCACTTCAGTGTTCATCAACTTCAGACATCTCGTGCATCGGATGAATAATGAGAGAGATACTAATATTTAATTGAATTAATTAAATATTAATTAAATGGATATTTTAATATAAAGTTATAATATTTTATTATAACTTAAGTGATTTCAGTGAAGGGGTCGCCCATCATCAGAAAGGGGCCAGTTGACGATTATATTTTATTATTAAAATTTAATCGGAGACTATTGAATAATTAAAATAATAAAAGTCAAATTATTTAAAATTCCCTATCTTTAAGGAATTCACACTTTTGAGGAGAATATAGGCTTTGCATTGGAATTTGAGCCATTATGTGATTATTGATTTTGGAAACTAGTCAAGTTTTGTCTGAGCATAGAACCTTAGGGTTTGAGTCTCAAATTCATTGGGGAACAAGCCATCTCCACTTAAAGTAGTTCAGAGGGTGTGAAATAACACCTGATTTATTGCCAGTTAGAGATTTCTTCATTCAAGAGAAATCACAGAGCTTCAGAGAATTAATTATCTTCAGAGTTTCTATCAGTGTTGCATCCAAAGAATATATATCAATCAAGGCGCACCATTATCAGAGTCTGGATATTGATTACAGAGGAGGCCGTACTTTTTAATCATTGCTGCAGTTGTCATCAGGCTGTACTTTTCTGTACCTGGCCGTACTGTTCAAGGAGAGCCGTACTTGGGTTTTCAGAGCAAAATGCCTTCTTCATTTGCAGTTAGATTTCATTATCAAGGGTGCATCATTTACTAGCCTTGGATTCTTCTTCCTGGTGCTAGACAAAGACCATTCACTCAGCCGTACTATCTCAAGCTGATCATTTATTGCAGCAAAGGAAATGAGGTTCTCTCATAAAAATTTATCGCCTTTTTATTTGCATGCAATAGGTTATTCATTGTAATCGTCTCAGAAGAATAATAAAGAGTCTGGCATCTATATTCTCAATAGATTTCATAGTTTCCAGAGTTATATAATTTTTAGTGAATTTATTTCATATTATTGCAAAATCACAATTCCTTCATTTCATGCAAAAACACAAAAACAATAAAAAAAATGCAAAACACAAAAAAATCAGTCAGATTCAGGAAACGGGGAAACAAGGGGTTTCTACAGAATAATTTGCATTAAATTCTACTTTTGGCTTTTCAGCCAATACACAAAAACTAACACTCAAAAATTTGAACTCACCTAACAAAATTAATTACTGCAAGAAAGCAATCACTGGATAGTAAGAATGTCAGACACGGTAGGGGAGGGAAAATGATCCGAGTTGATTTCATCTGACAGTGAATTTAATGCACCTATCCGTTGGCTGCTCAAGATTAATATTTCCAACACTCCCCTTTAATCTTGAGTCTTTCTATTTTTTATCATTATTTGGAAACTTCTGGCACAAAAGTTCCTGCTCTTCAACACTCTGCTAAACTTCCAGCGCATCGCCATAAAAGTTTCAGAGCACCGATGAAATTTTTTTGGCACAAACTTGCTCTTCAACACTCTGCAAAACTTCCGGTGCATTGCCATAAAAGTTCTAGAGCACCGGTGAAAAATTTCCGGCGCAAACCTGTTTTCCTTTTATCTGCATTTTGGAACTGTCTGCTGAAGTTCCGGCGCACCTGCGCTTCTCTGTGTTTTCCAAAATAGAAGTTATGGCGCATTCCTACACACCTAGCCTATATCTTAGGTGCTCAAAAGGTTCTTTTGACAAAGCCTTTGAAAAAATATCTGAGAGCTACTGCTCTGACCTGCAAAATGTCATTTTAATTTCATTATTCTCAACCAATTCTCTGATAAAATGATACATGATTTCGATATGTTTGCTTCTTCCATGAAACACAAGATTTTTGGTCAAGACTATTAATGAAACATTGTCACAAAAAATTACTATTCCATCCTCTTGTTCTTCTCTCAAATCTGCTAAGATCCTTCTTAGCCACACAGCTTGGCATGCTATTGCATTCGCTGCTATGTATTTTGCTTCTGCTGTGGATAAAGCAACAATCGGTTGTTTCTTGGAAGCCCATGAAATTGCTCCTCAACCCAAGTGAAAAACATACCCGGATGTGCTCTTTCTATCATCCACATTTCCTACCCAATCACTGTCAGTGTACCCAACCAGCTGAAACTCATTAGAGGTGGTGTACATTATGCCATAGTTTTTTGTGCCATTGACATACCTAAGAATCCTTTTACCTACTTGCCAGTGTGTGTCCTTAAGTTGCTCCATGAACCTAGAAATTAGGCTTACCACATACATTAAATCTAGTCTCGTAGCTGTCAAGTACATGAGGCTTCCAACCATGCTCTTATAGAGGGTTGGGTTAACATTATTGCTGCTATCCTCTTTACTCAACTTCAAACCTGTAGTTGTTGGGGTTGGGGCTGTTTTACTGTCCAACATCCTAAATCTTTTCAAGATTTTTTTGGCATAACTTGATTGTGAAATAAAGATGCCATTATCCAATTGTTGGACCTCTATGCCTAGAAAATATCTTAAGAGTCCTAAATCTGTCATTTCAAACTCTCTTTTCATGGCATCTTTAAAATCAGCAATGAGGAAATCATCATCCCCAGTAAATACTAAATCATCTACATACAAGACAACAATTAAAACCTTACCATTTGTTGCCTTGATGTAAAGAGTGGGCTCACCATCACTTTTGTTAAAGCCATTGCTCATCAAGTATGAGTCAATCCTACTGTACCATGCCCGTGGAGCTTGTTTCAGCCCATAAAGAGCTTTGTTCAGCCTATATACCTTATGTTCTTTACCTGGAACTTCATATCCAAAGGGCTGCTCCACATATACCTCTTCTTTTAAGACTCCATTGAGGAAGGCGGACTTCACATCCATTTGATAAACCTTCCACATGTGCTAGGCTGCAATTACAATGACTGCCCGCACAGTCTCCATCTTTGCAACAGGGAAAAAAGTCTCATCATAATCTCTCCCAAACTGCTGTTTGTACCCCTTGACAACTAATCTTGCCTTATGCCTTTCTATTCTTCCTTCGGCATTACATTTGGTCTTGTAGACCCATTTGACACCAATAACTGATTTCTCTTTAGGTAAATCAGTGAGCTCCCATGTCTTGTTTCTTTCTATTGCATCTATCTCCTTGTCCATGGCCTCACACCATTTTTGTTCTTTCACAGCCTCCTCAAAATAAATAGGATCACTATGAAAAAATAATGCAAAATTTACACTCTCATTAAAAGCTTTATCATACCTTTCACCTTGGTAGATCTCCCTTAGACTCTTAGTCTTTCTTGGCACTAGGGAGGCGAGAGTGGGGTCTGAATTTCTGGAGCTGCTTGGCTAATGGCCTGATGAAGAAGTCTGCTACTGTAGGTTTCCAGAGCATCTTCCCTGCTGGAAGTTTCCAGAGCATCTTCCCTGCTGGAAGTTTCCAGAGCTCCTTCTCTGCTGAGAATTTTCAGAGCTACTGCTGCTATTTTCTGAATTGTCAGCTTCCTGTAGGTTTCTGGTGCATCTGCGCTCTGCAGCTTCTTCATCCTTAAGGGGTATGGAGACAGAAATGTCAGTATTGCTGTCAACTTTTCCATCCCACGACTCATTTTCTAGGAACTCCACGTCCCTACTGATGATTACCTTCTTGGTGACTAGATTATATAGCCGACAGGCTTTCGACTCTGTACAATAGCCCAAGAAAATATACTTTTCACCCTTGTCATCTAATTTTTTCCTATTTTCTTTAGGCACGTGTGCATAGGCTACACACCCAAACACTTTCAAGTGTTCAACTGACCACTTTTGTTTTGTCCATGCCTCTTGAGGGATTTTATCATGGACTACTTTCATTGGACTTCTATTTATCAAATAAACAGCTGTTGCTACAGCCTCTCCCCAATATTCGATAGGGAGTCCCTTTGCTTTCATCATGCTCCTTGCCATCTCCACAATGGTCCTATTTTTTCTTTCATCCACTCCATTTTGCTGCGGAGTATAACTGGCTATGAGCTCCTTCTTGATGCCATTTTTCCTGCAGAAATTTACAAATTGATTGGAGGTATACTCTCCTCCACGTTCTGACCTTAGGACCTTAATAAAGTATCCACTCTCTTTTTCAGCCTGGGCCTTAAATAATAAAAACTTGTCAAATGCTTCAAACTTATGCTGCAAAAAATAGACCCATGTCCTACGGCTGTAATCATCTATAAAGGTCATAAAAAATCTGCTTTTGCCAAAAGATAGATTTTGCATAGGGCCTACCAAGTCAGTGTGCACCAACTCCAATGGTGCTTTAGCCCTTGTAGAGTTGCTTGAATTAAAAGGTTGCCTATGTTGCTTGCCCAAAATGCAAGCTTCACATCTAACATTAGGCTCTACGATTTTTGGCAAACCATCTATCATATTTTTCTTGGACAAAAGACTCAAACCAGAGTAACCTAAGTGTCCATACCTGAGGTGCCATAGCTTGGAGATATCTTGAATGGCTACTTTGAAGGCTGATTGCTGCAAGCCTTTTAACTGTGTTGAGATTTGCATCTTGAGAGGAAACATTCAGTTTTGTGTCATTTGAACTACTGCCATAACTCTTTTGCTTCCATCTTTATCATAGATGATGCATTCCCCTTTCTCCATCAGCACTCTATACCTGTTTTGGACCATCTGTCAAATGCTCAAGAGGTTATGTTTCAATCCTAGGGCATAGAAGACATCATATATTTGTCTTTCATCACCATGCTTGGTTTGGAGGCATACCATGCCTTTTCCCATGACTGGAACCATCTCATTGTTCCCCATTTTTATTTCAGACTTCACGCTGCTATCAATGGAGGCAAACAAGTCTTTATTACCACTCATGTGGTTGCTGCAGTCGTTGTCCAAGTACCAAACTTCAGCGCTGCTCTGTTCTTCAAGGTTACATGCAATGAACACTTGTGACTGTCTTTCATTTCTAGCCACATTTGAGTCAGCAGCATGTGCATTCTGACTCCCTTGGTCACGTTTTTCCCTGCAATCACTTGCATAGTGACCATACCTTTGACAGTTGTAGCACTGCACATTTCTTTTATCCTTTTTTTGATAAGAACTGTTGTTCTTTTTCCCTCCTTGGGAGCTGGTTGCCCCCTCATGACTGCTTGCTCGAGCTGAGCTTTCATCACCATCATTTCCACGTCTAGAGTTTCCTCTACCACGTTTGGAGCCTTTTCTACCTCCCCCCTTCCTCTTGCATTCAACTGAGCATTAAAAGCTTGCTCTTGGGAGGAGGTTACAGACCTATTTAGATGTTGCTCATGGGTTTGTAGAGAACCCATTAGCTCATCAACTGACAAAGTTGTGAGATCTTTTGCCTCTTCAATGGCAATCACCACCGGATCAAACTTTGGGGGAAAAATTTTCAATATCTTCTCCACAATCTTCTGTTCTTCCAAAGTTTCACCACTTATCCTCAGCTGGTTAATCAAAGTGGCTGCCCTTGTGTGAAAATCTATAATGGACTCGCTATCCTTCATCTGCATGGTCTCAAACTCTCTCCGTTGCAGCTGGAGTTTGACTGATCTGATTTTCTTAGATCCTTTGCAGGTGGTTTGAAGTGTTTCCCATGCTTCTTTTGCATAAGTAGCTACTGCTATTTAGGGAAAAATAGCCTCTGTCAAGGCTGCCTCAATCAGACTGAAAGCTTTTTCATCATTCTTCCATGTCTCCTTCAACTGGTTCTTTTGAGCATTGCTCAATGATGTAAATGCAGTTGGGTCAGTCACATCTGTAAACCCATTTGCAACAAGTTCCCATAAATCATTTGCAATAAAAATGGTTTTTATTTTCTTTGCCCAAACATCATAATTTCTACCATCAAAAATAGGTGGCTGTTGCCAACTCCTATTGTCTCCTCCAGCCATTTTTGCTAAATGGGGGAAACTAAAAATACCCAGATAAGATCTAAGGCTTTCACAAATACCTAGAAACAAAGATTCTATTTTTGCACGCCTAGGACAAAGCTAAGGCTTTAAAAACTGACTGCCTAGTAGACCTATGGGCTCTGATACCATGTCAACACTTTTTATGTCAAGCAAAGAATGAAAACATGCACAACGGAAGTGTTTCAACAAAAGGAGACAGAAAAAAATGGAGACAGAAATATTTGCAACATTCTATTTACTGAGAAAAAGATTACATTAATAAAAATTGTTTACTTATAAAATATTCAAAGCTAAAACTCTGTACATATAGTTGTTCTGTGTGGGATAGCTTTCGGTGCACGAGCACAAGGCTTACTGACTTTCTTCTGCTGCGGTAGATGCTCTTGAACTTCACTGTTCAGTTGCTCCTGAACATTCCTTCTGTTCTCTATGTTCTGTTGAACATTTCCTTTCTGTTCTCACCCAGAATAAAATTTTGTCTATCTCTTGCACAGAATAATTTGCATTAAATTCTACTTTTGGCTTTTTAGCCAATACACAAAAACTGGCGCTCAAAAATTTGAACTCACCTAACAAAATTAATTACTGCCAGAAAGCAATCACTGGATAGTAAGAATGTCAGACACGACAGGGGAGGGAAAATTATCCGAGTTGATTTCATTTGATAGTGCATTTAATGCACCTGTCCGTTGGCTGCTCAAGATTAATATTTCCAACATTACACTGACTACGGGGCAAGTCATCATTTGCTTATTACATCACAAAATCAAAAAATTCTAAAATTAGCCAAAGTTGATGAAATGTACAAGGTAGGGAAGCTTTCTCACGAACATGCTATGCAATTGTTTAAGTTCCATGCCTTCTCTATTTCCTTCCCTCCAGATAGAGAGCTACAAACTATGAGCCAACAATATTGTTAGTGCATGTGAAGGCCTTCCTCTTGCCCTCCAACTTCTTGGTAAAAGCTTGTTTGGTGAAATAGATAGAAATGTATGGAAATACCGGGCAAACAAGTTAGGGTGTGTGCCTAATCTGCTAAAGATACTTAGAGTCCCTTACGACGCCCTTGATTCTATTGTAAAGGAAATGTTTTAGAATATAGCTTGCTTTTGTACTGGGAGGAACAAAGACCTTGCTATGATCTTTTGGGTAGAACTGAAATGGAGTTGTCATTCATCTCTCACACATTTGTTGCAAAAGTCCTTGGTAAACTTGGGCCCTAGTAATGAACTGTTGATCCATTGCTGCCCCCAAAGATTTGGGAAGAGATTTAGCAAAAGAAATGAATGCTTCGTCCCATAAAAGCACAAGACTATTCGATGAGGATGATGTGTGTAAAATCTTAAGCCCAGGATAATACAACCACTATTGGCAGGAGCAACAATTATAAAACATAGAAACAAAGAATAAAGGAAATAATTCTTTTACACAAACACAAGACTTTTATTTATCTGATAATAAAATTCATTGCATATGACCTCTCTTTATATAGGTTTTGCATTACCAATACTAAATATAGTTCATGCATGCATTGAACTAAAATAGCTTGTATAAAAAATAGGAATGCACATGACAGCTACAGTAAACATGCACTTACAAACAGTTATTAAAATTAATTGTTTATTAATAACACTACATGACATCCTCAATAAATTGCATGGCAATGAGGCTCATGCATCACTTTCCAACATACTCCTCTTTGATGATAAGATACACAATACAGTGTTAAAGTTTTGTAAACTGAACCTGAGTAACTTAGTGTGCAGATAGACTCTCTTAGATCACAAGGTTTTCCATTCTTTTATCTAACATTGTAGTGTAGAAAATTGTACATTCTTAAAAGTGAGGCAATTTCACACTTAATTTGGACCTATTTTGGCACCCTTGCATTAATTACCCTTTTAAATCATCATTTATAGGCCCCTAAGACCCATTATTTCAAATCTCAAGGCTCATTACACTCAAAAATAATATAAAATCACTTAAATCCCAACAAAAAGCATTTAAAATATTAAAATCCTAAAAACCCACCTCAAAAACCTTAGGTGGGACTGGCGAATGAGTCCCCTTTGGTGGGACCCATTTTCCAAGGTTGGCGAATGAGTCCCATTTGGGGCATTTTTCAAATTTGAGCTGGAATTCATCAATTTATTTCAAGTTTTTGATGGATGTCAACATTTGAGATCTAATTAATGGTAAATTAGATGTCAATGCCTATAAATACAAGTTTCTAAATCATTTTCATCATATCCAAGCAATCCAAGCATAATTCTAAGCCATTGGAGCAAGCAAATTCTAAATTCAAGTGTTTAGAATCTTTCACAAGAGTATTCAAAAGTCTATTTGCAGCAAAGTTGAAGCTTTGGAGCAGCATTCAAGTGTTTTTACAAGTCTTCAAACTCACTTTCATTCAAGATCTAGCATTGTCAAGGGTTGATCATGGATGTCTATGGCGAATCATGAAGAATTCTAGGTTGGGGAGATGCAACTAGCCATCAAGCCAAGCCCAAGGACTTGTTTTCTAAGTGATTCCATCTTCCATTGTCACTCTACTTTCAGCCTAAGGAGGGTTTACATATCATTGAAACTCATTTGAGGTGATTTAGGATCTCCTAAAGTGAGTCTTGCATCATTCAAGTTTCATTTGTGCATCTTGTTCTTTCATATTAGAATAGGATTGCATCATGTTTCAAATTTCTTAGTCTTAGACACACTTAAGGCTAGGGTTTATATGCACATTCCATTATTTATTTTAAGGTTTAATTACCAAACTAGGGGTTTGACAAAGGCAAACCCCCTATTAGCAAATCAAGTTATATTATGTTTTGAAGGTATTATCGCAAGTCCGGATCTGAAACTCAATTTGGGAAGAAAGTGCAAGTTTTGGAGTGCAAATCAGAGCTTTCTATTGTTGAAAAAATAGAACGAGACTATTAGTGGCGAATGAGTCCCACTAAAGGTGTCTATCAGATTTGTTTGTAGATTATATTACACTTTTTCCCCAAAAAAAAAAATTGGGCAGAAACCCTAATGTTAGACTGATTCACCTAGGTTGGCAAATCAGTCCCAATTGGTCAAAAAGTCAAAATTTCTAGATTTTCAGAGCTATTTCTAGTCAGCTCAAGTATTCTAGTGCACACCATTTACATTTTCACCTTTCTATTATGTTTTACTTACATTTCCAAGGCATTTTCTAGGTCATTTAGGATTAGTTTGCATATCACACTATGTTTTCCAATATTTTGTGTTTTCCAAGTTTACACTTGGTGGTGAACCTCTCATTAGACATCATTCAGCCCTTAGGAAAATCCCCTTTGCAAACTTTAAATCTCCTTTGCATTGGAATCTCAAGGGTTTGTTCTTGAGTGAAGTGTTGAGATTTGTTTCTCTCCTTTTAGGTCCAAAACCCTAAAGGTGTAAGAGAGCCTACAAATTTCACCATTTCAAACATAAAGAAGACTCACTGTCTCTCAGATCATATGACACCTTCTTGCTTTTAACATGCCAAAATTTATATTTATACAACCTTTTGAACATATCTATAACTTTTTTCCAATTGGATCCATCAATCTTTCCATAATTTTTCTTCATACAATCTTTCTCAAATTGTCTATTTCAAGTTCTCTATTCCAACATGATTTTTCTGAATGATTCTTCAACCCACAAATTGTACAAGGATGAAGATCCCAACATTTCTCTTTTTTATGTCCTCCCCTAGGACAATGAGAACATTCCATAAACTCCATACTTTCAGTTGATTTGCATGAAGTTGTAACACTTGTTACATTATTTCTATCTCTCTCACCATATCCTAGGCCTTCACTTTTTGGCCTCTTAGCTGGCTAAATGGGCTCTCTCATTCCTTGCTCATGTTTTCCCAAACCTTTTCCTTCATATCCCATTTTCTTCATAATTTTCAAACCAACACTCTTTTCAAACCAACAATTTTTATTGAAATCACAAGCTGCAAAATCTTTAGTTTCAAACACATCTTCATCTTCAACTTCACGTTCTTTACCTGAAGAAACTTTAGCTACATCACCCATATCAAATGAAGAATACAAATCATTTGTATCACATGCAACATCACACAATTGACCTCAAACACTCAATTTTTTTCTCCAACAACTTTACCTTTCCTTTCAGTTCTTCATTCTTTTTCTTGGCATCATCAAGCAACTTCAATCTTCCTTCTAGCTCTTCTTTTTTCTTTTTCACTTGTTCTAATTTGTTTTATAAATTTTCATTCTCACACAAATAATTGCATCTTTCTTTTGAAAACTCTATTATCTTCTCTATCAATTCTAAGTTACACTTTTTGAACTTCACTAATTCTTCTATCAAACCATTTTTTTCACACATTAAATTTGAAGTTTCTTTCTTCGCCTTCTTACCAATCTTTCCCATTAAAACAAAAAATTTAAACTCACCTTCTTAAAAACTACAAACACTTTCTATCTCCTTTGGTCATGATTTGATAACAAACACTTATCTTCTACAAATCTCCTTTTTTTAAAAATGGATGAACACCAATTAATACAACATAATTTTATTTTACCTTGCTTATGTACTTACTGTAAACTTCTTTCAACCTTGCAGCTTCTTCAGAAAAACCATTTGTGAACAACTATCTCCTTCCCTATGGCTTTAAAAATTCCATCTTTTGTTGGGTGGTTGCACACAGTGAATTCTTTGCTTCACCTCAAATATATATAGATCTGCAACCTTTTGATTTTCCATCCTCCTTCAAACAACAATTTCTCAAACAACACGTAAATAGGTTCTTCCTTTTTGGGCGAGTACTCCTTAATTTTTGGCTGCTTTTTCTTCACAAAAAACTAACTATTGTCTTTGTTTATTATACTATGCAACACTTCAAACACTTCTGTAACTCCTTTAACTATAGCAGCTGATTTCAAAAATAGCAAAAACTATGCAATCTTTTCATTCTCATTAACAGGTGCAACCTTCTTATTATTGGTAGTGATTTGTGTTGAAAAAAGAGGAAAGCAAAAACTACAAACTACATACAAGATAAGGAAACTAACCACAGATTCACAAACTCATAAAAAAAATTACATCATAGAGAGAAGAATATTAGAATAGATCAAAATTTATATAAATGCCATTTTCTTAATATAGAGAGCTGCCAGTGCTCTCTCTCTAACATGCCTTTTTTCATTCATCAAAAATAGAGTATATCACTTCTTTTACAAAACAGAGTACATCTCAAGGAGAACGGAGGAAGCTTCATGAATACGCCACAAAATATCGAAGAGTCTAAAAATATTTAACAAGAAGAATCTAGAAGCGAAAAGAGAGGAAATTAATGCGGTAGGAGAAGTAGATGAGGAATGATGGTAGGGGAGATTAAATTAGCTAAGATGAAATACACGTCTACCAACACTCCCCCTTAATCTTCACTACCATGTACGTCTGCAATAACAATTCATTTTTGAAGATGCTCAAAAAATTTCTTTGAAAGTGGCTTTGTAAAGATATCTGCCAGTTGTTCTTCAGACCTATTATGCCTTGCATAACCACCCCATTTTATTTTGGAATAAAATGGGTCCCCCTTTTTCTTTTTTTTCTTCACCTTTGGTTGTTTGTTTGGGTCCTATGAGTTCTTTTGTTTTCCTCCTAGGTCTGTCTTTTGTTCTATCAGATTTTGGTTATGCTTCAGCCTGAGTTGGGTTTCTTTTTGTTAAAAATTGAGAGAAATGATAAAAATGATATATTTTATATGCTTTTGAGGACTAATGAAGGCATTGTTTTGTAGGTTTAAATCATACCTCTGATGCATTTCTCAAAGGAGTCAGTTGGAAAGCATGCCTCAATCATATTTGGCACAAAACTCCTCAAAGAAGAAAGTCGTTAAGACCAGCTGGTTGTCTTGCCAACTAGCAGTGTATCAGGGGGGAAATGGTTTGCTTTCGGCGTGACCTATGGCTAACAAATGAATCTCTCGCCAAAAGGGTGTGGCTTCGGAATAATGTCTCATCGAATGATCATGGTCTCGCCGAAGGTTTGTGACTTTAGTGTGATGTCTTCCTGAGTGGGGAGAGTCTTGCCAAAACGAAATGGTCTGAGCTTGCTGAAAGGAGGTGTCATCGATATAACTCCTGGCTGAGGGGTTTGAGTTCGCAATGACGTCTTGCCAGCCGACGGAGGTCTCACCAAAATGGAATGGTGCCTTCGGTGTAATTTTTTGCACTCGGTGTAATGTCTCGCTGAAAGAATAGTGGCTCAAGGAGAAGTATGGCCGATTGCTAGATCTCTCGCCGACATGGAATGGTCTTGATATAATGTCTTGCCAATGGAGGAGGACAAGCATACGAATCTTAGGGGTTCGCTATGATGTCTGGCTGATAATGATAGTCTTGCTGACAATTTTGGCATATCGATATAACCTGGTCACTCACTATGAACTCTTGCTGACAGTTGTATGTTATGTCGACTACTACTGTGAAGTATAATCAAATCGGGGAGACATGGCTACTGTCTCACCGACATGCGATTCTATTTGAATAACTTTTGACTGCCTGGAAATTTTACGTGGTGTGTTCCACCAATCAGAGGAAGTTGAAGGTGAACCCTTGTTAGTGATTGACTATTCTTGTGAGGAAGATCAACAGAGCATAAACGACATGGACTTACTCTAGGATCAAAAGCGATGGATCGGCTCGGTGAACAATGGTGTAGGGATCGAACATGAAGGTCGAATATTGTCTCTCAAGGGGGTCAACCTGCAGAAAGGTCTAGAGCAAGAAGAAAGTTGAAAGGAAGAAGAGGTTGTGAGTCTCAACGACAGCTGGGATCTCTACTGGAAAACGTAGATCGATATTAATGACTATACTCCAAGACATTCAAAGCAGCTCTACAAGGAAGTTCGAGGGTGGACACAGAGGCCACAAGTTAATGTGATGGTTACAAAAGATCTAAGGGCCATCTCTAGAGAGATATTTCACCAGCATGAACAAAGGGGATGCACATTGAATGCAACATTAACTTTATTCCAAAAGATCTGAGGGTTGACCCTTCTATAAGCGAATGATATTTTTGTAAACCCTAAAACAAGGGCCAGTACATTCTTTTTGGCATGTTATGTATATATGGCATTTTTGCCTCTTTTTAGAGAGGGTAGAGGAAAAGGAGATACATAGAGAGATAGATTTTGAATAGTAGAAATTTTCTAAAAGTAGAGAAACTTAAGAGTAGAATAGAGTAGGAGCTAGATTCAGCAGAGGTAGTAACGTATCTTTCAAGTTTTCTTAGTGTAGATGGAGATGATTTGAAGACATGGATTTTTTGTACACTGGTGATTGTGCCAAATTTGTAAATGTTGCTTATCTGTTTCACCAACAGTAGAAGCAACCAAATTTAAATCTACTTCATATTATGCTTTAGAATGGTAGTTATCTTAGGTTAATCATTTGATTTGCAAAGCTTTCAAGGAATGGAATTTTATTTTATGTTTTGTCTAAATGGTGATTTACAATCTGTCATTAAATTTAGCACTGTGAATGAATGAAACTGTTTGTTAATCACAAGTTAATTTTGTTCTCCAGTTTTGGTTAGCAATTCCTTGGAAGGTAACAAGTCTGGTTAAGTTGGATGAATTATCATTCTCTCCAATTCCAAAGATTTGATCTATCTTTTTATGTTTCATTAAAAACCCTAGTTAAAGTAGGCTTGAATTTATGTTTGATCTTAGAACAATCCAGAAGCTCAACACGAGCAGGCCCCTTGAACATTATAGTTCACGTCAACCATTGAGTGAAATCAGCACAGTCGAAAAATGATTACCAAGACCTTGGGAGTTAGATATCCATGCATTATTCTTTCTCTTTCAGGAGAGCATAATAGTAAATATTTTGTTTACTGTTGTTGTGCTCATCCAACCCATCAACAAGACCTACAAAACTGAAGATGTATGTCACCATTGTTCACCAATTCACTCCACCAGGCTTTTCACCAATACCCCAGTGGATACCTATCAATCCACCACCGATTCCATCTCAAGTTCCATCACAACTAGTTCAACCCATCCAACAATTGGCTCAACAACCACCAATGGCATTTTTTCATAATAATCCCTCTCCATTGGGGACTATTCCTGGAGGCTTTCATGATATGCCTAAGAATACTGTGAAATTTTGTCCCAAATAAATTCTTGGCAAATCAAGGACTGTTGAAGAGCACATACAAGCTTTTAAGGATGCTTGTACTAGAGATCAGATAGCTCACCATGATGTATTTTGTAGGTTGTTCCCTTATTCCTTAGGGGATATGGCGTACAACTGGTATCTAAATCTTCCACAAGGTTCCATTCTGAGTTGGACAGACCTGGAGAATGCTTTCATCAATTAGTTCAGAGTTTATGTGGATCCAGCCATTTTGTTCCACCAATTCACCACCATTAGGAAAGAGCCATGTGAATCCTTGCCCTTGTTTAATACCAGGTTTCAACAAATGTATAGGAGACTACAGGACCCCTATCTAGTTGCTAAGAATAGTGCCATTCAAGCATACTTTAGAGTTATAGACCCTTTGCTTGGCTTGTTCCTACAAAGGACTTATCAACTAGCATATATTGATTCCTTGTCTAAAGTCTATCATTTAGCCATTAAGTTGCAGCAACAAATTAGCTCTCAACAAGGAAGTTTGGGAGGAGGTTTTCCTTTAATGGGGTATCAGATGTCTAGCCCAACCCCTTTATTCAATATTGTCCTGGGGATGTCTCCTTCCCATTATGGACCTATGTTTGAGTTGCAGACTCAACCTCTTGTTCCATTCTTTTCCAATGGAGCTCTTGAATTCTTTCAATAATCACAGGCTCATCATAATTTGCATGGTCATAATAATCAAGTTGGAACACCAAATCATGTTGGTCAACCACTTGTTGCTAAGAGTGTTGAAAGTGAAAAGATAGTTCAACTCACAAACGAGGTGGATACCTTAAAGAAAACTTTGTCCCAAGTCACAAATGGCATGGCTCAGCTTAGATTGAACCCCTCTCAGAACCAGGGTAATTATCCTAATCAGAGCAATAACAATCAGCGTAATTATCAGAATAACTGTAATCATAGCCAGAGGGGTTATCAAGGCCAAAACTCCCCTAACCAAGGCTATCAAAATCAAAATAGAGGATATAACCAGAGGAAAAATAACAACCAACAATGGAATATAGGGCCAAATAAAGGAGGATTTTCTCACAATTATCAAGCTAATGAGGACAGGTCACATACTGCAAATGTGGTTGACCTTAATTTTATGACTAACTAGTGCAAGTTGCATGATACTCCAACCCATTCTAAGGTAAACTACCCTAAAATGGAGAAAGTCATAAAGATGGCACAGGTAGATGCCCAAACATTCTAAGGGAATTCAAATAAAGAAGGTGGCTTAGTAGATACAACAATGACTTATGACCTCTTTGAGGAAGAACCTTCATTCCCAATGCAAAATGAGAATGGACCAGAGGAAGATACATATGATTCCCAATCCTTTCAGACAAAGGGAGGACACTTCCTAAGAAATTAGAATAAGGGTTTGTTCACCACATTAGCACCACCTAATCACATGGTGCCTCTGAATAAAAGTGCTTAAAATAACTCTCCTCCACCAAAAGGTCCACCTGACTTCCATAACAAAGGTAATTCACCTGGTGTTGTCAAATGTAATGCAAGCTATAACATAGAATTTGATATTGTTTCTGAGATGCAGAGACAGAAAACCTCTTTATCATACTTTGACATCCTAAAGTGGTGCCCTGCCCAACGAGAGATAGTGTTGAAAGCCTTGGAACAAGCTAATAAATTGAAAGGAAAAACCAAGGTGGCATCTGCTGCAGACATGAACATAGCTTTGTACAAAATCAAGGTAGGTACCCCACCATTTCTTTTAAGTTTGAGAGTCTATGGCAAGAATCTACATAATTGTCAGCTAGATTCAGGGGCTTTTGGAAATGTTATTCCATTTTCCATATGCAAGAAATTGGGATTGAACCATGTCCAAACAAACAAGAAAGTCATCCAACTTGATAAAAAAAAGGTGAATGTCTAGTTGGAGAATTGAGAAACATAAATGTGCAAGTAGGGTCTGACCCTAGGATTCAAACCAATATAAATGTTCAAGTAGCAGACATTCCTGAGACTTATGGTATGCCGTTGAGCAGAGATTTGATGAAAAGTATAGGGGGATATCTCTCCCTCGACTTTTCACATATGTGGCTACCATGGAGGGGAGTGCTTATGTAGATTAGGATTGAAAGTGAACCTTGCCTCAAACACATCATCACTGAATATGATTGTCCCAATGAGGTAGCTTATTTTGAAACCGAGATAGGGGTTTATAAAAAATAAGAAATTTTAACCTTTTCATTTCTTCATTCTAAAGATTTTTCAACACAAAAATTTCCTGATCCATGATTAATGAAAACCAACATGGATTGATTAGGAAGTTGCAACAAGATCAGCTAGTCTTAGGGGAAAATATCGATTTGCAGAGTCTTCTACTCCCTAATTGGTGCAGGGTACACTACCAAAATCATTCGGAATTAACCTACCAACCCTACATCAACATTTTAAATCATGTTTCCTGAACTGAGGAAACTAGCCTAAGTCACCTTAAGACCATTTTAGACCACTTCTCATTTGAAGCCAAAAATTTAGTAATGTTAACCAGGGATAATATACCTTCAAAGGAAGTCCCTTCTCAAATTGATCTTACCCTGGTCACAATACTAGACTGACATAGTTATTAAGAACAACCCCAAGGTCTATTTGATACCCCTGCACTCACAAGTATACTAAAACCCAAGGGATTAATTGAAGATACAAGTGACTGTCAGAAGGATAGCCTCGGATTACATAATATCTCTGAGCACGAACTAGAAATTGCACCTGAGGAACCTATTGAACACCTCTTACCAATATTTGATGCAAAGGATCAAGTGCTCCCACCTATGGCTCATCTTATCCAAATGCCCATAATAATCTCAAAGGAATCAACCCTAGCTCATGATCAGCTATGGACCCTCATGTTTGATGGATCCAAGTCCAAAATAGGCTGTGGTGTTGGGATTGAATTAACCAGCCCGAAAAGGGAAAACTTTATTTGCTTCTTAAAGGTTTCATTTTAGATGCACTAACAACATAGCAGAATATGAAGCTTTAGCTCAGGGGATGATGTTCGCACATAAGAAGAAAGTTACTACCTTGATGGTTAAAGGAGATCCAGAAGTAATTATCGAGCAAGTGTGCATCCAATATACATGTCACAATAAAAGGGTGGCAGCTTATAGAAATCAGGTATGGAACCTGATTGAATACTTTGATGCTTTTGGGATTAGTTTAATACCTATAGAGGAAAATCAAATAACTAATTCATTAGTTGTTGCCGCAAGTACCCTGGAACCCATGCAAGGCTCCAAGCTTAAGAGATTCTCAGTAGAGTTAATTTCCACCCTAGTTGTTCTTGATAACATCAAGAACTTTTAGGTTTTTGATGATGATCGAAATATTCTTGCTTTTCTAGCAAGCTCAGATGTTTTTGAAGGACATATCATCGATGAGTCCAACAGGGATCAAGGAGACTGGAGCCCCGAAGAATACGATACAGAGGAGGTCCTCAATTTAAAAAGTAATAGCATTCCTAAGGGAATGGTGGCCTTAGAAAGAATTTTTGATTCAGACCCAAGGGCTTGGGAAAAGGTATCAACCAAGGATAAAGGAGGTGAATATGAAACTATTAACCTAGTTGATTCTGGCCTTGAAAGAAATGTCTACCTAGGGCAGGCCTGCCCTGAAGCAATCAGAAAAGATATACTGAGGGCACTGAGGAAGGATATTGTTGCAATAGCTTGGGGGTATGAGGATCTAAAAACATTTGATGCTTCTATGATAACTCATACTATTCCTTTGAAGCCTGAAGCTAAACCATTTCGGTAGAAACAACATCTTGTCAACGCCCTAATTGAACCACTATTCTTTAAGGAAGTTCAGAAATTGCTTTCAGCAAGAATAATCTTCCCTGTACGACACTCAACATGGGTGGCTAACATGGTTCTAGTCCATATGAAAAATGGAGAGATCAGGCTATGTGTAGATTTCAGGAATCTGAATAGAGCTTCAGAAAAAGACAACTACCCACTCCCTTCACTAGACCGAGTCTTGCAGACTATCAATGGGTTTCAGATGATATCATTCTTGGATGGTTATTCTGGATACAATTAGGTGATTGTTAATCATGAAGACAGAATGAAGATAGCCTTCACTACTAAGTGGGGAACATTCGCTTACAGAAGGATGCCATTTGGTCTGATAAACGTTGGAGCAACCTTTCAGCGTGCCATGGATGTAGCATTCAAAGATTTGATTGGTAAATGCATCATTGTCTACATGGATGACCTGACAGTATTCTCTAAAGATAGACTAAACCATGCTGCAGACTTGGCTAAAGTTCTTGAAAGATGTATCCAGTATGGTGTCTCCCTGAATCTTAAAAAATGTGTGTTCGGGGCTTTTGAAGGGAAACTTCTGGGACACATAATCTAGGAAAGAGGAATATTGATCAATCTAGACTGAGTTGAATCCATTCTGAAGATAACCATGCTAGGAAGCAAGAAGGAGATGAGATCTTTCTTTGGAAAGATCAACTTTGTGAGAAAGTTTATCACATGTTTTGCAGAAATTGTGAAGCCATTGAATGAAACGATGAAGAAAGATGTTGTAATAGAATGGAGTAATGAGGAAAAGGCCACGTTTTCTCAAGTCAAACAATCCATTTTGGAAGCACCAGTCCTCACCAGCCCTGACTACTTGAAGCCATTCTATATTTATTCTTTTGCTTTTGAACATTCCCGTGCAGCCGTCCTAACTCAGCGAAGAGAAGAGGGAGAGGAAAGGCCAATTGCTTTCATGAGTTCTCCATTTAAGAATGTCAAAGTTAAGTATCCACCTCTTGAGAAGAAATCTTTTGTGTTGGTTAGGGCTATCAAGAAGTTTAGGCATTACATCCTCTGAAGTCAAATTATTGTTGTAGTTCCTGATGCTGCTGTAAAGTCTCTACTCATGCAGAGCAAGTTGGAAAAACGAAGAGGGAAATGGATGGCCATTTTACAAAAGTTCAATCTGGATATTCTCCCTATGAAACTTGTCTAAGGTGTGGGCCTATCTAAATCCATAGTCGATGCTGGTGAGAACATTATTTGTCAGCAATACACAACGCAGTCCTTTTCCAACGACCCTTGGTATGTTGATATCATCTCTTTCATGCTTAATAGTCGGTGCCCAGAGGGAATGAATATGACTCAGAGGAGAGAAATGAGAATGAAGAGATCCCATTATATGCTCAAAGGAGGATTTCTCTATAGGAAATTTTTTGAGGGAGTTTACCTACGATGTCTTGATCAGCAAGAGGCTAAGCATGTAATTGTTGAATTTCATGGGAAATATGGCACAGGTCATGGTTCTGCAAATTCGTTAGCACATCAAATCCTCAAATCTAGTTATTATTGGCCATGTGTGTTAAAATATTCCCATCAACATGTAAGAACATGTCACATATGCCAAATTTATGCATCAAAAGAATGCCATCCAACCATGCCATTGCAGCCTGTTTACGAGGTAAGGCCATTTGCCCAATGGGCACTGGATTTTATTGGGGTAATTAACCCAAATTCTCCTATAGGATACAAATTTATTATGACTGCCATGGATTATTGTATGAGATGGACAGATGTTATACCTTGCAAGAATAGCACAATGGAGGTAGTAATCAAGTTCCTCACCAAATGCATCACAACTAGGTTTGGAGTACCCTTCACATTGGTATGTGACAATGGCTCTTCCTTTTCTTCTGTTGAGTTCATTTCATGGGCTTATGATCACAAAATTGTTTTAAAGTATTCTTCAAACTATTACCCACAAGGAAATGGAGTTGTAGAATCAACTAATAAGAATCTCTTAGGGGTAATTAAAAAACTGTTAGAGAACAATCTTTGGGACTGGCATACCCAGCTAAGATTTGCGTTATGGGAAGATAGGACTAGGATCAAGGCTGATTTAAAGACTTTTCCATTTAAGTTAGTGTATGGCCAAGAGCCTGTATTCCCTATTCACTTGCAAATACCTATCCTTTAGTTTATGCAGAATTTTTACTCTAATGATGATAGGATAGAAGTAAGGTTAGTTGGCTTGTTGAAACTAGAAGAGCAGAGAGATGCCACCTTGCAGCAATTCTTTAGACACCAGGTTGTTGTCAAACGTTGGTTTGACAAAAGAGCCAAATTCAAGGCTTTCAGAATATCAAATCTTGTGCTGCTATGGGATAAAGCTAATGAAAAGAAGGGCAACCACCAGAAATTTGATAAGCTCTAGTTGGGTCCTTATCAAATTGCTGAAATCCTAGGAGAAAATGCTTTCTGTTTGAGAAGTTTAATGGGAGAACCTGTTACATTGCTTGTCAATAGACAGTTTCTTAAACATTATTTTGAGTCATAAAGGTTGGTATTTTTCTAGGCTGTACATCTATGTAAACAATTGGTTTTTCTATAATTTATAAATAGTTTGTTTGTTGTTCTGCTTGTAAATAATTTTTTTATTTGTTTGTTTGTTCTTTCTTTCATTTTGTTTGCTTCCTTTGTTGTTTTGCGTTTGTCTTGTTTAGTTCTTTGGGGTTTCTCTATTATTTCCATCTTTAAATGGTGGGTGGTTATCTCAAGTATACTTTGGTTATTATGAGAGAAGTGGTTTAGATATTTTGAGGTTTTTGATTAGATGATTTTGACCTAAATTTGTTGTTTTATGCCCATTATCAATAAGAGTTGTGGAAAGTCTCGAAAACAAGGTGCAAAGTAAACAATCTTCATTGACTACCTCTGAATATGTCACAAGTCATCAAGATCATCTCCTTTTGTAATGGTATATTTGTCCTAGGGCAATAGTGTTGTAAGATTTGAGTGAAAAATCTGATTCCCCGATGTTGTTATGAGGTCCATGGTAGTTTTCAACCTAGAATAGATGTCAAACATCTAACATATTGAAAAAAAAATTAAATGAAATATTTGAAACTCCAAGAGAAAAGAAAAGAAAAAGAAAAAGAACTAAAAAAATAAAAAGAAAAGAAGAATCAATATGAATGGGTGATTCTAGTATCTCTACCAGGGCTATGGATGCCTGACTGGCAGTAGAGCAATGCTGTGAGAAAACTAGAGGTATCTCCGTCAAGGCTATGGATGCATGACTGGTAGCGGAGCAATGCCTAGGATATCATTGCACAACAGCTAAAGGGAATCAACTCATCTAGTTCAAATCTTGCACATTGTTGTTCAAACGATGAGGAAAAATTTGTAAAGGGTCAAACACCATCAAGCACACACATAGATTCAGGGGTAGCCAGTGTTGATTTACATTTGAGATTCTAGCTCAACCTTGGTTGTTAAAACTGACCCAGCTGGAGTTGTGATGTTCATAAACTAGGATTTCTGGGTAGTTGAATCCTTCAGTTTCTTGAAAATGGTTAAACCATTTTTCCAGTCGAGTCACCATTTGTTATGCCTTGCATAACCACCCCATTTTATTCTAGAACAAAATGGGTCCCCCTTTTTCTTTTGTTTTCTTCACCTTTGGTTGTTTGTTTGGGTCCTAGGAGTTCTTTTATTTCCTCCTAGGTTTGTCTTTTGTTCTATCAGATTTTAGTTCTGCCTCAGCTTGAGTTGGGTTTCTTTTTGTTAAAAATTGAGAGAAATGATAAAAATGATATATTTTATATGCTTTTGAGGACTAATGGAGGCATTGTTTTGTAGGGTTAACTCATACCTCTGATGCATTTCTCAAAGGAGTCGGTTGGAAAGCATGCCTCAATCAGATTTGGTAGAAAACTCCTCAAAGAAGAAAGTCGTTGAGACCAATTGGTTGTCTTTCCGACTGGTAGTGTGTTATATTCATTTGAAATACATCGGTCACCCAAACATTTCAGTCTCCATTGGTTTTTATATCTCTCTCCACTTGGGATGTCTCACTGACAGTTGTTCACAAGGCCAGCGTCAGGGGGGGAAATGGTTTGCTTTCGGTGTGACCTTTGGCCGATAAATGAATCTCTCGCCAAAAGGGTGTTGCTTTGGGGTAATGTCCCACCAAATGATCATGGTCTTGCTGAAGGTTTGTGCCTTTGGTGTGATGTCTTCTCGACTGGGGGGAGTCTTGCCAAAACAAAATGGTTTGAGCTCGCCGAAAGGAGGTGTCATCGATATAACTCTTGGCCGAGGGGTTTAGGTTTGGCATGAGGTCTTTCCAACCGACGAAGGTCTCGCCGAAATGGAATGGTGCCTTCGATGTATTTTTTTGCACTCAGTGTAATGTCTCACCGACAAGGTGAGGTCTCGCCAAAAGAATAGTGGCTCGGGGAGAAGTATGTCCGATTGCTAGATCTCTCATCGACATGGAATGGTCTCAGTATAATGGCTTGCCGAATGTGGATGTCTTTCCAATCGAGGAACATAGTGATATGACTCTTAGGGGTTCGCTATGATGTCTAGCCAATAATGATAGTCTTGCCAACAATTTTGGCATGTCGATATAACCCTGGCTGCTTGCTATGAACTCTTGCCGATAGTTGTATGCTATGCCGACTGCTACTATAAAGTATAATCACATTAGGGAGACACAGCTAGTGTCTCACTAACATGTGATTTTATGTGAATAACTTTTGACCACCTGGAAAGCTTATGTGGTATGTGTTCCACCAATTAGAGGAGGCTGAAGGTGAACCCTTGGTAGTTTGACTGATTGACTATTCTTGTGAGGAAGATAAATAGAGCATAAATGACACAGACTTACTCTGGGATCAAAAGAGATGGATCGGCTTGGTGAACAATGGTGTAGGGATCTAACATGACGATCAGATGTTGTCTCTCAAGGGGTTCAACTTGCAAAAAGGTCTAGAGCAAGCAGAAATCCAAAAGGAAGAAGAGGCTGTGAGTCTCAATGACAGCTGGGATATCTACTGGAAAAAGTAGATCGATATTAATGACTATACTCTAGGACATTCAAAGCAGCTCTGTAAGGAAGTTCGAGGGTGGACACAGAGGCCAGAAGTTAATGCAATGGTTGCAAAAGATCTAAGGGCCATCCCTAGAGCGATCTTTCACCAGCATGAACACAGGGGATGCACATTGAATGCAGCATTAACTTTATTCCAAAAGATCTAAGGGCAGACCCTTCTGTAACTGACTGATATTTTTGTAAACCCTAAAACAGGGGCCAACACATTCTTTTTGGAACATTTTGTATATACGGCATTTTTGCCGCCTTTTAGAGAGAGTAGAGGAAAAGGAGATACATAGAGAGAGATAGATTTTGAACAGTAGGAATTTTCTAAAAGTAGAGAAATTTAAGAGTAGAATATAGTAGGAGCTAGATTCAGCAGAGGCAGTAATGTATCTTTCAAGTTTTCTTAGTGTAGATGGAGATGATTTGAAGACATGGATTTTTTGTATATTGGTGATTGTGTCAGATTTGTAAATGTTGCTCATCTATGTCATCAACAGTAGAAGCAAACAGATTTAAATCTACTTCATATTATGCTTCATAATGGTAGTTATCTTGGGTTAATCATTTGATTTGCAAAGCTTTCAAGGAATGAAATTTTATTTTATGTTTTGTCTAAATGGTGATTTACAATCTATCACGTTGAAGTTAGCACTGTGAATGAATGAAACTATGTGTTAATCACAAGTTAATTTTATTCTCCATTTTTGGTTAGCAATTCCTTGGAAGGTAACAAGTCTGGTTAAGTTGGATGAATTATCATTCTCTCCAATTCCAAAGATTTGATCTATCTTTTTATGTTTCATTAAAAACCCTAGTTAAAGTAGGCTTGAATTTATGTTTGATCTTAGAACAATCCAGAAGCTCAACACGAGCAGGCCCCTTGAACATTATAGTTCACGTCAACCATTGAGTGAAATCAGCACAGTCGAAAAATGATTACCAAGACCTTGGGAGTTAGATATCCATGTGTTATTCTTTCTCTTTCAGGAGAGCATAATAGTAAATATTTTGTTTATTGTTGTTGTGCTCATCCAACCCATCAACAAGACCTACAAAACTGAAGATGTATGTCACCATTGTTCACCAATTCACGATTAAAATGGTACCTTGTATCAATATGCTTGCTCCATTTATGAAAATCATGATTTTTAGATAAAGCAATTGTTGAATTATTATCACAAAAATTTATGATGGTTCTTCTTATGGATGCTTCAAATCTGAAACTACTCTTCTCATCCACACTGTTTGGCAAGCTATTGATGTGGCTGCAACATATTCCGCTTCAGCTGATTAGAGTGTCACAATTGGTTGTTTTTTTTATGCCCAAGAGATAGCTCCTAATCCTAGATGAAAGATATACCCTAAAGTGTTTTTTCTATCATCCATGCTACCTCCCCAATCACTATCTATATATCCAATTAGCTTGTAGTCATCTGAAGATGTGTAAAAAATCCCAAAGCTCTTAGTTCTAGCTATATATCTTAAAACTCTTTTTCCAACTTTCTAATGTGATTCCTTTGGTTTGTCCATGAATCTAGAAATGAGACTAACCCCATACATGATATTTGGTCTTGTGGCAGTTAGATACATAAGGCTGTAAACTAATATTTTAAATAAAGTTGCATCAACACTAGGACTTTTGTCATCCATGCTAAGTTTTAAACCCAATGCAACAAGTGTAGGAGCTGGATTTACATTTGTCATCTTGAATCTCTTCAACAAATCATTAACATACTTTCTTTGACAAATAAAAATTTCTTGGTCATTTTGGCTTACCTCTATACCAAGAAAATATCTCATGAGCCCCAAATCAGTCATATCAAATTCTCTTTCCATGGTTGCCTTGAATGAGTTAGTTGACATGTTACCTATGAGTATCAAATCATCTGCATACAAGCACACTATCAAGATTTCTTCTTCATCATTCACCTTGACATACAAAGTTGGTTCATTGCCACACTTGTTAAACTCATTGTTCACAAAATAAGAATCTATCCTGTTGTACCAAGTTCTAGGAGCTTGTTTCAAACCATATAGTTCCTTTTTCAATTTGTATACTTTGTGTTCTTCTCCCAAAACTTCATAACCGGGTGGTTGTTTTATATACACTTCTTCTAAAATTTCATTCAAAAATGTTGATTTAACATCCATTTGGTAAACCTTCCAATTGTTTTGAGCTGCTATAGATAAGACCATTCTTATGGTATCCAATCTTTCCATGAGTGTGAATGTTTCATTGCAGTCTACACCCGACTATTGTGTGAAGCCTTTAGCTACAAATCTTTCCTTGTGTTTTTCTACTTTTCCATCAGCGTTATACTTTGTCTTGTAAATCCACTTAACTCCAATCACATCCTTTCCTTTAGGAAGATCTACTAGATCCCAAGTTTGATTCTTTTCAATTGATTGAATTTCATCATCTATGGCTGCAATCCAATTGTCATCCTTAATTGCATCTTCAAAATAAATTGGATCATCTTGTGTTAAGAATGCAAAATTAGAGCATAAATCATCATTTTCAGAGGTCTTGTATTTCATCATATATCTCGCTTAGACTTCATGTCTTCTTTGAAGTGTTTATAGACCTTGATCTTAGTGATGCAAGTGTTGGATTAGAGGACTCACTACTATTATTACTCTTTGGAGTACTTAGATTTGGAGTGGTAGGTTCCTTAGAAGGTGTTGTAGAAACATTTGCTTATGCAGTAGGATTTACACCTTGAGTTTCATTCTCTTCATTCTCTTGTGGAACATTAGCTACAACTATAGTTGTTTTGTCTATGTTTCCATCACATGCTTCTTCCTCAACAAACTCAACATCATGACTTATTATCAACTTCTTTGTAATAGGATTGTATAGCTTGTATGCCTTGGATTGTTCACTATATCCCACAAATATACACTTCTCTCCTCTATCATCTAGTTTCTTTCTCAACTCTTGAGGTATCAATGAGTATGCTACACATCCAAATACTCTCAAATGTGTAATGTTATGCTTCCTTTTTCTCCAAGCTTCTTCTAGTGTTTTATTTATCACTGCCTTTGTTGGACATCTATTTAATATGTATACTGAACATGCAACCACTTCATCCCAATACTCATTTGGTAGAAGTTTTGTTTTTATCATACTTCATGTCATTTCCATGATTGTTCTATTTTTTCTCTCAGCTACTTCATTTTGTTGAGTGTACCTTGTTGTAATTACTTCCTTATGCCATTTTCTTTGCAAAAATTCTGAAAATCATTTGATATATACTCTCCACCTTGATCGGTTCTCAATGTTTAGATATAGTATCCACTTTCTTTCTCAACTTTTTCCTTGAACTCATTAAAAATAGAAAATGCATCTGATTTATATTTCAAGAAATAAACCCACACTTTTTTTCTGAAATCATCAATAAATGTCAAGAAATAAAGTTCTCCACTTATGGATGGTATTTGCATAGGTCTACAAAGGTCTGAATGCTCTATCTCAAGTGGATGATTTACTCTATAAGATTCTCCAATTGGAAATGTTTTCCTATGTTGCTTTGCCAATATGCAACTCTCACATGTCTTAAGTGGCTCTATTGGTGGTAGTCCATATACCATTCTTTTCTTGTGCAACAATTGTAATCCTTTGAAGTTTAAATGCCCAAGTCTTAAATGCCATAACCAAGATTCATTTTTGTATGAAGCTTTGAAAGCTAACTCAACAACCTTTTGCAATCCTTGTGGCTCTAAGAATAGTTCACTTTGGATTCTAAGAGGAAACATCCTATTTTTTGTCATCTCAACTTTTTCAATTAGCCTATTGATTGGTTTCTTATCTAGAATCACACATTCACCATTTTCAAAGTATATTCTATATCCTTTTTGCACAAATTCCCCAATGCATATGAGATTGTGTTGCAATCCAGGAACATAGTATACATTAGAAATATGTTTAGAACTCCTCACCTTGCTTAGTTTTTATGTTAATTGACCCTTTTCCCATGACTGAAACTCGTTGATCATTTCCCAATTTTACTTCTGATTTTACTGAATTATCTATTGTTGCAAACATCTATTTACTCCCACTCATATGATTATGCTACATTGCATGTTATCAATATGGTATTTTGTTCACTAGTGTTGGGTTGGTTTTCATTTGTAAAATGTGTCTTTTGTTTATTCATTTCATATTGCCTTTTCCTACATTCTGATGCAAAATGCCCAAATTTATTGCAATAATGACACTAGATGTTGGATTTATCATACCTTTCTCCTTGATGATGGTTGTGAGAATGGCTGCTCCCCCTTCCTCTTGTTGGTGTAGAATGGGTATGTTGGCTTGATGTTGGTCTTTTGCTCTCAAATTGTGTATTTTCTCTTCCTCCTCTTGGTGTAAAGCATCCTCTGCCTCTACTGTAATTTGATCTTCCTCTTGTTCTGTCAAATGATAACTAAGTCTTAAATGCATTTTCCAATGATGATGTCGTTGATCGATTTAATCTTTGCTCATGTACTAAGAGTGATCCCATTAATTCATCTACTAATAGCTGAGTAAGATCTTTGGCCTCCAAAATGACTACTACTACTGGATCAAACTTTGTAGATAAGCTTCTAAGTAATTTCTCCACAATCTTTTGATCTTCAATGGTGTCTCCATAGGATCTCATCTAATTTACTATTGAAATTGCATGAGTGAAGAATGAATCTATTGAATTTGAATCCTTCATTTGTAGGTTTTCAAAATCCCTTCTAAGAATTTGTAATTTTGCTATTTTCACCTTGTTTATGCCTTGGTAAGTTGTTTGCAAAATTTCCCATCCCTGTTTTGATCTTGTAGCAGCTGAAACTTTTGGAAAGAGTGATTCCTCCATTACTTGTTGAATGATAAACAATGCCTTAGTAGCATCCTTCTTTTTGTTTTCTTTCAACAAATCTTTCTCATCTTGTGACAGAGTCTGATAAGCTTGCTAGTTTGTTGGTTCAGGGAACCCATTTTAAACCAAGTCCCAAACATCCTGGGAGAAAAATAGGTTTTTCATTTTTATGCTCCAATATTCATAATTTTTCCCATTGAAGATTGGAATCTGGGGTTGTGCAATGCTTCTACTTGTTCCTACGATGAATTTTAAAATAAAAACTTTTCCTCTATATTGCTATTCCTCTATTTCTTTTCAATCTCTTCAATCTTGCAAACCCTTGCTTTATGTGTGATGGCTGCAACCTTTAATATATATGATTTTTGCAATCTACCAATAGCTACAATCTTTCTAACAGCTTCAACAAAACTACTACTTTAATCTCTATTAACATCTACATTAAAGGGCCATCTACAATCAACGGGGATCTACACTCTTTTCTGGGTGGCACATTCACTTTTGCAAGTCTTCTTTGACTCAATCTTCAACCTCGCTATTTACAATCTCCTTTCCCACTTCAATCCATCCAAGCTTTGCTCTAGTCAATAGCTCTGATAACAGTTTGTTGAAAATAGAGGAAAGCAAAAACTACAAACTGCATACAAGATAAGGAAACTAACCACAGATTCACAAACTCAAACATAATTGCATCATAGAGAGAAGAATATTAGAACAGATCAAAATTTGTATTAATGCCATATTCTTCATACAGAGCTGCCAGTGCTCTCTCTCTAAAATGCCTTTTTTCATTCCTCAAAAATAGAGTATATCACTTCTTTTACAAAACAGAGTACATCTCAAAGAGAACGGAGGAAGCTTCATGAATACGCCACAAAATATCGAAGACTCTAGAAACATTGAACAAGAAGAATGAAGAAGTAGAAAAAGAGAATAAATTAATGCGGTTGGAGAAGTAAATGAGGAATGATGGCAGGGGAGATTAAATTAGCTAAGCTGGAAGACACATCCGCCAACAATTTGATTTTTACATTTTTTGTCTACAATCTCCCAGAAAACACGATCGACAAGGCTTTGATACCAAATGAACAAACTAAAGCAAGCCAAATTCCTGCACTAAAAGTGTTAACAGATAACAACAGTAGATATAATAGCAGAGATTAAAACAATATTCAACTCAGAAAATAGAGCACACATGAAAAATAGAACACACAAAGAACTATATTTTGCTGATTACAAAAAATGCAACTTTATTCATGCTTAATATAAAGAAAAACGATTCTAATACATTGAATGTTGTTTCAAAACATGACTCAAAAAAATGGAAAACTAAAGCATACGTATGGCATGCATTAGTCAATGTGCAAAAGACTGGCGAAGGCTGACAGCAAAAACGGTGAAATTAAGGATGATAATGGAGGCAGAAAACTAAAAAATAGATGTAACACATTCTACATGGAGCTGCGAATGCATCAATTGTCAACAATGTGGAGTGTGTTTTATGTCAAAATTGGGTATGCTCTTTTCTGTAAATTTTATTATATTTTAAGTATTCCATTTTGACCTAATGTTTTGCGTGGCTATTTTATGCTTATGGCGTAGATATTAGGTCCATTCTAATTATAGTGGAAGTGAGAAATATTTTTGTATTCCATTATGCAATCAAGGAAAAGGCCAAGATAGTGCGTTATCTTTGTCCTGAGGAGAAGACAGTGAAGGCAGACATGTTCATGTAACTGTACAACTTGAAGTTGCTTTGGCTTGCATATGTTGTGATAGAGAGACACTTTTCTTAGGCACACTACTTTAGCGAATTGAGATGGAAGATTGACAAGATGTTCGTCAAGACGGCTACCTCCGAGAATCAAACTCAACAAGATTGTTATTATGGAGGTGACCGATAGCCAGATAACTCATCTACGGGACGAAAAAATAGAAGAACATCCAAACGTAAGGCATACTTATCTTTTTTTCCTTCATTAGTGCAAGAAAATTAAGGGTTTGGATTTATGCATGACATGATGTTTGAACAGATAATACTTGAGAAACTTAAAGTGCTTATTTTGAGGGGATGCGAGTTTCTGAAAGAGCTTCCTGCTACACCAATCTATACTAAATTGTAGATCCTGGACTTGCACAATTGCCAATCACTGAGAAGCCTACCCAATCCTATGGGAAACTTCCATAGCCTAGTTTCTCTAAACATGAAAGATTGTGGTGTTTCTTTCTTGCCCAAGGAATTCGGTAAGCTTTCAAATCTTTAATAATTGGATCTATCTTGGTGTAAGAATTTATGCAATCTTCCCGCTAGTTTTGGCAATGTGACTCAGTTGAATAAACTAGAAATTCATCACAATGCTAAGCTTAGAGAGCTATCAAAATCCATTGGTGGACTAAAATCTTTGGCTTATTTAGATGTCGTGTACTCCCAGCTGTGTGACAATGGATTCCCAAATGGAACATCCAAATTATCTTCATTAAGAATTATCCATCTTGAGCATAATGCATTTCGTAGCCTTTCCGACAGCATTGAAAGTTGAGCGGGAGCTGTATTTGGATTAATGCAGTGAGCTTTCTGTGTTAGCAGTGGTCCCGCCATCGCTAGAGATGATCTACGCCCATGACTGAGTACGTCTTGAGAGATTATGCTACCTTTCCAGATTGTCAAATCTCAATATATTGGACATCAGCTATAAACGACATCTAAAGCAACTGGCCAGTTTAGAATCTTTGCAAGGACTAATCATATTGAAATTAATGGCATGTGAAAATATGTGCACTGACACACTAGGAAGCTGCTTGCATGGTCTCAAATCCTTGGAGAGCCTTTTCATTGGTGGGCTCGGCGTCTTCAGCGATCAAATCCTATCTTTCTATAATTCCCTTGAGGTAAATTACATATGGTAAAACAACCTCACTAAATATGTTGTCTGATATTAAAAAAAGGCAATTACTATATGAATAACTAATGTATATCAGTATGTGGTAGGCCATCTCTTTCGACATGAAATGTCTAATGTCTAATCCAGAGATCATTTCAACTTGGCTGCACGCTAAGGCGGATGGATGGAACGACATAGAAAACTATTGTTCTGAACTTAGTGTGCAATGGGTACGCTGAAGAGGTGTGGAAGGTCAATTAGGATAATTTTTGGTCTTTTGTCTTTTGCATACATTTATGTAGTACATTAGGTCAATTGGTAGATCATTTAGCAATTGATGTTGTTTGTGCAACAAAGGTCTTAAATGGAGAAGTGGTAGCTTCAAATAAATTATGCATCCATTTATAGGGATCCAAACATGATTGAAATAAAACCTTTGAATTAGGAAGATAATCAAGTTCCATTACCAACAAGCTTATGTTATGTTTACAATAAGGAGAGAGAATAGAGGGAGGGATAGGTAGGGATAGAAAGAGGGAGATAGAGTGGGGAAGAGCAAGAGATAGAGGGGTAAGGAGATAGAGATAAAGATGGAGAAGGAGAAGGAGAAGGAGAGGGATATGGAGAGAAGGAGAGAAGGAGATTGAGAGATAAAGAGAGAGAGGAGAGAGGGATACATAGAGATGGAAGAGATAAATATATAGAGAGTGATAGACAGGGAGATAGATGGATGGATAGAGAGAGGGAGACATGTCTAGAGATAAAGGGGGGGAGAGGAAAATAGAGGTAGAGATGAAGATAGAGTGAGAGAGGAAGAGGGAGAGAAATAGATAGAGAGATACAGGTAGAGGGAGAGATAAATATAGAGAGAGATAGGGAGATAGAGAGGGAGAGACAGAGAGGACAAGATAGAGGAAGAGGGAAGGGAGAGAAAGAGAGATAGAGAGGGGAGGAGAGGGAGAGAGAGAAAAAGAGAGAAAAATAGAGAGAATTAGATATATAGGTAAATAGAGAGAATTGGATCTATAGGTAAATAGAGATAGAGAGAGGGAGAGAGAAATAAGGAGAGATAGAGAAAGGGGGAAAGAAGTAGGGGGAGATAGAGATATATGGGAAGAGAAAGTGAGAGTTAGAGATATATGGGAAGAGAAAGAGAGAGATAGAGATATATGTGAAGAGAAAGGGAGAGAGTGGTAGACAGAGAGATATAGATAGGGGGATATGGAGGGAGGGAGAGATGGGGAGAGATAGAGAGGGGGAGATATAGAGAGAGAGGGAGGGAGAGAAAGGGAGAGAGATAGGTAGAGGAGGAGAGATAGAGAAGAGGGGGAGAGAAGAAGAGAGAGAAGAGGGGGGAGAGGGAGAGAGGGAGAGAGGGAGAGAGAGAGAGAGAGGTAGAAAAGGGAAAGAAGAGGGAGAGAGAGGGACAATGATATGTAGAGAGGGAGAGAGAGAAGAAGATGGGGAGAGAGGGATAGATAGCTTAATATATATAGAGGGAGAGAGAGAGACGGAAAGGGGGTGATATAGAGAGATAGAGGATAAATAGAGAAATAGAGATATATAGATATAGAGTAGGAGAGATGGAGTGATGGGGTGAATGAGAGGGAGAGGGGGAGAGGGAGAGATAGCTCAATAAATAGAGAGGGGAAGAGGGAGTGACATAGATAGTGAGAGATATAAAGAGATAGAGAGCAACAAGGAGATATATCAATCACCCTCCCTATATCTCTATCTATTCATCTTTATCACTTTATCTAAATATAGTAATTATTGTAGTGTAGTAAAATGCATACCGTTGCATTTTCACACTTTTTTGGGCTTTCCTTGCTTTATTTATCCCTATTTATGTCTCAATTGGTCATATTTTGCATCCACAAGCTTCATAAATTATCACTTTTTATGGCTAATCCCGACAAACATTAAAGGGTAAATGATAATTTAATGATTTTGGTTATGTGTCCTTGATTTTTGGACTGGGACTAAGACACCACCTAGGGTGTATTTTTTCTCCAAAAGTCTTGGGACCCTCTTTTCAAAGGCACCTTAAATTGGCCCCTTTTTGGAGTTTATGCCCTGAGTTTCATTCTTCAGGACTAAGATGCCACCTAGTGCATCTTAGTCCTCAAGATATTTTTGGGATTTAATTTCAAATCTTGGAAAAATTTAGCCTCCTTTAATTAATGAACTCATATGTCAGCTTGTTGTGGTGTAATTTGAGGATATTAATAATAGATAAGTATAAATACAAGGTTCTTTCATTCATTTTCACCAAAGAATTTTGTGAGAGCATTCCTAATAGCATAATTGAGTCCATAAAAACATTCAAGAAAAATTCATCAAGAATTTGGAGCCATCATCAAAATTCAAGCATCATATCAAAGATATTCTTGCATTGTGTATGTTTTTGAGCTAACATTTGTGATGTAGGGTTTTGATTCAAGCAAGCAATTCAAGTCAATATTTATCAAGCATTCAAGCATTTTAAGATCTACATTCAAGCTAGCCATTTCACACAAGTTTGCAAATTTCATAACAATGGTTTGGTGATTTGCAACATAACACTTTGTTCATTCATCATTTCCCTTCATTATTCTATTTCATTCCAAGTTTTAATTACTAATAGGGGGTTTGACCAAGGAAAACCCCCATTTACTAACAATCAACAAATTTTTCTTCTCTTGTGTGTTTATGTTTGTAGATTTAGGTTGAAGAGCATTTGGGTACAAAGTTGCAAAGTTACAAAGTTGCATTACAAAGTTGTCATCTTCACAGAAACTCACCTACAGGCCAAATCTAGAAGCTTCAAGACCTAATATATGAGAAGAAGGAAGTGCAGACATTGAGCCTCGAGATCACATTCAGAGATTTTATAAATTCAACACGGGACTAAGTCAGTAGCAAGGGCATCTTAGTCCTCTCAAGGGTATTTTGCAAATATTCTTCCAAATTTTGTTCTAATGTCAAAAGAGTCTACATTTCTCCCAAAATCTAGTAGCGAAACTAAGACAATAGTAATGGCGTCTTAGTCCTCTTTGGCATATTTTGATAACTTTTTTGCATTTCCAGAGTCTTCATCACATTTCTAGACTTCCCAGGTACACATACCCTAACTTGTTGCTTGATTTCATCATTTGCACTCATCATTAGGCTTGCATTACTAGGTTTTGTGAGTTGAATGTTAAATTTTCTTTTCCAATCTTTTGCTTAGTGGTGAACCCGTCGAAGCTTAAAGAACCCCCTCCTAGGTCTTCCTTTTTTAGAATTGACTCACCTTTGTGTTGACAGTCAATCCAATTTGGGATCCTAGCGCATCCTTGAATAAAAATTGGAGAATAGTTGTGTTCTATGACCTAGGTTATAAAGCATCCCCTTTCCCCTATTGTTCATTTTCATGAACCTGACATTTTGGACATTCATTTTTCTGATTTGGAGTTCATTAAGGTCATAGATCTAGATTTCATTCATTCTTGCATTGCATCTTGCATTAGTGAAAGTGTATATAGGTTGAATTTTTACTTTCTTGCATCCTCTTATCTCATTGAATAACTAAAAAGTGAATTTTCAATCATCCTAATTACATTTAGGAACATTGTTATTGCATTCAAAATTGAAAAAAATTGCATTCAATTGCTTGTCATTAGTCACTTTTTCTTGCATTCATTGGCACACTTTTTTGTTTCTAAATATCAAGTCCCTGGGTAGGCAACCTAGAAACACTATAAACAATCCAAACTTTGCTATTTTTTGAAAAAAACCCTCTACTAGGACTAAAACGACCTTATTGGCATCTTTGTCCCTTTGTGGTTTTTGCCTCAGAATCCTGTCTAGACCTTGCTTGCTTTCTGTTCCACTTTCTAGAACCTCAAAATTCCTTCAGTAGGACCAAGGCGCCATTGTTGGTGTCTTAGTCCCTCTTGAGTTTGAAGCTAAAATTTTTTAGGGTTTAAATCTGCTTTTTTGTGCTTCCTAAGCCTCCTATTAACATATACTATAAGCCTGGAAAGTTTTGAGAACATCTATTTTATGCATCTAGGTCAAAAACATCAATTTAGGGCATTCCTTTTTGAAATCATTTCAATTACAAGCATCATTAGATCTAAAAATGCTCACATTTATGAAAATTTGCATAATATGGATAAAAGTACTTTTCAGTTTTGCATATACAATGTTTACATTCATAAAACTTTGCATAAGTTTGATAAAAGTGTTTGCATTCTTAAATATTTGCATACATTGGATAAAAGTGTTATGCATCTTTCGATATACATTATTTACATTATTAAAGCATTGCATGAGATGGTTAAAAATGCTTTTCATTTTTTATCAAACAATGTTAGTACCTTACCTTTCTAGGCACACTAAATAAAAATTAATATCCCCTCCCTATGAAAGTGTTTTAGTGAAAGAGAATACAACCTTAGACAATCCTAACGATCATATTCATTCTTCTCCTAATATCTCTCCTATTTGTGAAGAGGATATTTTGGTGTTAGAAGAACCAATCAATGAGAGTTTTGAGAGTCCTAGTTGTTTATCTCTTTTTACCTCTCTTGTTGGACAAGACATTGATGAGCAGGAAGAAAAAACCATAAGTAATCATGACGACCACATAACACAACAAGAGACCATTGAAACTTCAACTAATCTACATTCATCTCCCAACATCTTCTCGTGTGATAATGATGAGGATATGTTGGTGTTAGATAATCAAACCTTTAAGATTTCTGACAACCCTCTTTATGTTCCTTCCCTTACTTTGGAGAACAATATATGACAAAGGAGTGAAAATTTAGACTATAATCTTGACAATCACATTTATTCTTCTCCTAGTATTTCTCCTAGAACTATGAAGAGGATACTTTGATGTTAGAAAATCCAATAGATGAAGGTCATGAGAATCTTATGTGTCTCTCTTCCCCTAGAGAAAACATTAGTTAACAAGACAACAACATCATTGATGAACAAGAAAATTCAACCATTGATAACTCCCTTACATGAAATGAAGTCATCTTAGAAGAACCAATCCTTGAATGTCAAGAACATTTGGTTTGTAGTTCTCATAAAAACTCTCCTACTAGAGAAGATATCATGGTGTAAGAAAATGAGAACATTTACAATAGTAATTCCTTAGATGAAGATGATGAAGTTACATTAGACTCCCCTTCACTAAGAGATCATGAAAATAAGGATAAGTCTTCTGAGATTATGCACATTAGATACCCTTGGAGTAATCTCCTGAGCCTAAACTTGTCATTTATCCACCCTCTCAAATACTGCAAGTTCAAAAAAAACCCATCCTTATCTTTGAACCACATAAGAACAATGTTTCACAACAACCAAGTTACAATATAGTTTCTCATACATAAAACACTAGGAAAAATCCACATCCAAGACAAACACCTTCAACATCCCTCCCATTTCCTAATCCTATCTTGCCTAGTGCCCCTCATTTTCCTTGACAAAGCGGAAAGGAGTTTAATCTTGTTGAACAACTTAAGAATACTCCTCCTAAAATATCATTATGGAACCTTATTCAAGCCTCCCCTCATTATCATAACATGATTCAAAATGCTTTACAACAAGTTCCTATCCCTTCTAATGAACAACCAAATGACATAGCATCTTTTATTCAATGAATAAATGGTGACATTTTTTTCCACCAAAGTGAGCTCCCTCCTTTGGAAATGAAAAAAAAATTATGCTTTCATGATCATAGCTCGATACAATAGCATAGGGATAAAGCAAACCCTTGTTGACAATGGTTCGGCCTTAAATTTGTGTAGTGCAAACCTTTTGGATAAGCTTGGTGTTGATAAATCAAAAATCTAACATGTCTCTTTATCTATTAGTGGCTTTGATAACATGGGAAAATGACCGCTTGGGGTTATCACATTAACTATTAAAGTTGACAAAGTTACATTACAAACCCCAATCCATGTTATGCCTGATTATCTTTCATATAATCTTCTTTTAGACAAACCATGGATTCATGAGATGCATGTTGTTCCCTCTACCCTTCATTGTATCATGAAATATGACTAAAACAAAAAAAATTATACAATCAAAGTCAATCCTAAACCCTACATTTTTTTGAACATTGAGAAAGGTAAAGAGAACCCTTTGAAAACATTGACACCAACTACGCAAGTAGAACCCATGCAATGGAAGGACAAAGAAAAACATATTGAGGAAATTACAAAGCTATTAGAAGATGACTGGGGTTCCTTAGACTTCGAACCAACATTCATGGGAGAATACAAGATTATAAACAAAGATTCAGACAAGGGAAAAGAAAAGGCCATAATGTCAACACAAAAATCGGAAGGCCCTTCAAAAGCATCCACCTCAATCACTTTAGAAGAAAAATAAAATTATAAAACAAACTTCGACGAAACTGACTATCAACAACCACCAAATCCTAAAGAAATGAAAAATATTTATGGAAAAGGTTACGAACTTATGAAACAACTTGGATATAGTGGAAAAGGATGTGGTGCTAGAGAACAAGGTATTTTTCTCCCTATAGAGCCTAACACGCAAGAAACAACCTATGGCCTTGGTTATTTTCCTTTGATAGAAATCAAACCATCAAACAAACCTTCACTCAATATCAACACTCTCACAAAGGACTCCTCTAAACCAACTTTAACAATAGTGCATCTTGAATTGATAGACACTAGTGGTCTTGATTATTATCCTTTGAAAGAAATGAAACAAAAAAATAAATCTTCACTTAATGTTAATGTCATCTCGCAAAACACTAATGATTTGAATTCATTAGATTTTACACCCTCCTATATAGGAGAAAAGAAAATCTCACAATCTAAAGGGTCTTGTGTAAGTATGGCATCATCTCCTAAACAAAAGGTATATTTGTCACACAATAACAAAACATCCTCTACTTTTAATCAAGAGAGTATCTTGTTGGGACTCCTCTGAGATCGTTTGATATCCCTCCCTCCAAGAACACAAAAGAAATTCTACTACAAAAATTCATTTTGTGCATATCATAGAGTTCATGGTCATGCTACTAATGAATGTAAGGCTTTAAGTGATAAAATTCAACATCTTAAGGAGTGCGGTGCTCTCCCTTGTGTTGAAGCACCTAATATCTCTAATTGATACTAATTTTTACACAAGTATGTTTCTCATCAATCATTTTGGCTCATCCTTGTCCTTCACTAAGTGGGGGAAAGGGGTTAAGAAGCCTTATCCTCGTATGTCACTTGTCATGTCTCTTTTGGCTAGTTGACCATCGTTCATGTACATATAAGAATAAGCTTGGGATGTGGATGACATGCCTTAAGTTGGCTCCCATGTGACGTACTGAGTTATACATTTTGGGGGAAACCCCCTCCCTTCTCATGACATAGCTTATTGGAAACATATGACTTGGCATAGGGCTTTCCAAGTAAGCTCTCATTTCTTCTTCTACTTTAAAGAAATTTCTCACAGTAATGGTGTTAGAAACTGCTTTAAAGTGGGGGTGTACATTGACACTCATGTTTCATTGTGTGATTTTATTTCTTCCTGTGATACGTTCCTTTCTTGTGGTGTCATTGGGTTTGATTTCCTCTGAGAGTGTGATATTTATTTGACTTGTCCTCTCTTGGAAATGTTAAGAACAATATTCCCTAAGATGAGACCTCACATGAACTAAGCCAAATCCCTTCGAACATCCCTCTTTCTTGTTGCATTTTATTTTTGTTCCTTATTAAAGTCATGGAGGTACATGGCTTTGATATGGTTTCTTGGGGCTCACCTAGTGAACAACTAGCTTCACTAGCCCTTGTGAGAGTGCATTTCCTTTTGTGTGCCTTATTAAATTCATGGAGGTATGGCTTTGATATGGTTCCTTTGGGCTGACCTAGTGAAAAAATAGCTTCACTAGACCTTGTGAGCATTCATTTCCTTTTGTGTGCCTTATTAAAGTCATGGAGGTATGGCTTTGATATGGTTCCTTGGGGCTCACCTAGTGAACAACTAGCTTCACTAGCCCTGGTGAGCATGCATTTTGTTTGTATAGTGGACAACACATTCCACTTGTAAACCTTCTTGGAAGAAAATCCTAGACTTGATCCAAAACACATCTGTAGCAATTTCATTTTTCTTTTTCTTTTTCTTATCTTTGATTGTGTATGTTTGTGATCTGGTTATAGCTTCATATATCATCTGCATGTGTGTTCCTTTGTTCCTATGTTCCAGTTTGTCATAGGATCTTGATCTTGGGGGCTTGGCCACCCTCTTGATTATTGCCATCTTATCTTACTAACATTTATACATTTGAACCCCTCTTGATTGTGTGGTTGTCTACTTTAGTGTGAGTTTGAAGCAAGTTCATCTTCTCACTAAAGTGGTGGCTAAATGTAGTGTAGGAAAATACATACCCTTGCATTTTCACACTTGTTTGGGACCAACTTGTTTATTTATCCCTATTTATGTCTTAATTGGTCCTATTTTACATCCACAAGCCTAATAAATTATATCTTTTTATGGCTAATCCCAACAAACATCAAAGGATAAATGATAATTTAATGATTTTGGTTGTGTGTCCCTAATTTTTGGACTGGGATTAAGACACCACCTAGGGCATCTTTTTCATCCAAAGGTCTTGGTACCCTATTTTAAGAGGCACCATAAATTGGACCCTTTTTGGAATTTGTGCCCCGAGTTTCATGCCTCGAGACTAAGATGCCACCTAGGGTGTCTTAGTCTAGGCCCTTAAGTTATTTTTAGGATTTAATTTCAAATCTTGGAGAGATTTAGCCTCCTTTAATTAATGAATTCATATGCCGACTTGTTGTGGTGTAATTTTGGGATATTAAGCATAGATAAGTGTTGCAGGAGCACCTTGTGCATTGTATGCCTCTAATAGGAAATTATGTAAGATTTGAATTTTCATCTTGAAAAAGCATGTAAAAAGGTCATATTTAATGTATTTGAGTCATCAAATAAGGTTTCTAGGTGATTGTGAGCTCAAGTCATCAAATATTGAAAAAAATGTTTTTTTGTTGCAAAAGATGCAAAATTGCAAGAAGATGAAGTCATGTTGATTTGAAAGGTTTTTGATCAGTTGAAGATGAAGGGGAAGTTATTCTAACTGATGTAAAGATATTTAAAAAGAATTGTAGATTATATACTTGAAGAAGTTTTGTTAATAAAAGTATCATGTTCAGTAAATACAATGTTTTCTTTTGTTGTTTTCCAATTGTGTACGACCTACACAACACCTCCAAGCCTTAATTTATATTTTCCTTGGTAGAATAGTGATTTTCCTTTCCATTAAACTTGATCTAGGGGGATCTTATTGAATTTTTAATCTTTCTTAAGTCTTTTTTATAGTAAATTGTGTGAAACCCTCCATTTAGGGGTTTTGAGAGTCTAGAATGGTTTTAACAACCATTCCACCAGTTTAGGCTTGGTGAATTAGTGGAATTGTTTTGGGTAGGTTATCTTCTTCTTTTTTTAATTGCAGGTGTAGGGGAAGTCGGAATACAAAGTTATAGTTGTTGCCCTCACAGAAAAATATGAGTTTTCCATGAAAGTTGATGGCTTCAAGTTAGAATCTATTGTTAATGCGCTCAAGGAGGTTGGAAGTTAGTTTTTAAAGCTTGTTAAAATTATTTGCAAGATGTTTGAAGTGGTGAACAAGTGAAATAAGGCCTATTTAAAGCCCATTTACCACGGACAATCAAATTTAGAGGTGATCTTTTCAAAACAACTCTATTTGAATTTCTGATATGTTAAAGTATTCAAAAATGGGTTCTTAGAAATGTAACTTGTTTGTGGAGATTCAATGTAGTTTTAGAGAAATACCCATTTTAGTAATGATGGACTACTACAAGCATTTGGTGTCTTGGGTGTGAATGTTGGAAGAGTTGATGAATCAGAGTTTTCTATGAGTGTTATTGGTTTGAACCTGTCAAAATGATGATGTTTAGGTTGTACTTGGGTTTGGTAAGAGTTTAGAAGCATGTTTTGGTGGTTTGGTGTCTTTTAGCCATGTGGAATCAAGTTTCATACAAGTGTAGTTTGGTGAATGTTCAATAGATTTTCTCAAGTTTGTGGTTAGGGTCTTTAGTACCCTTGAAGTTTATAGATGCTCTATTTCAATTGGTATCAAAGTTGGTTGCAGGTGCTTGATCCATCTTAAAGCTGTAGGAATGAGAGTAAGAAGTTGTGTTTGTTACAGACAAGGAAGAGTCTATGTCCACTATCCTCCAACAGAGATTAAGTTGGGGAGAAAGTGCAAAGAGAGTGACACCATCGAGAAAGAGAGTGGGTGGGTACATCTTCCAGGATCTACTGTTAGGTAAGATTGATGGTATGTTGAGGTTGTGTGATGAATCAGTGAGGGAGATGGATATATGTCTAAGAAGCACTTGAAGAGTTTTCAGCCATTGCAAAATTTGAAAGTTAGTTAGAAGAATGATTCCATGATTGGAAAAGATGAAAAGGTGATGACAAAAGCAAGTTAAGAGAAGGTCAAGGATGAATTGATATAATGAGGAAAGGTTGTTTAAGAGAAGTATGGTGAAACCATAGAAGGACAGTCCTCTATCCTTTGATTGAGAAGGGGTTAGAAGGAAGTTGAACACTGATAGAATAGTGATTGGTGAATTTGATGAGCAAAGAAAGACAAGGAAAAAGACAAAGACAAGTGAAGACAAAAGATGGAAAGAATCAAAGTGACAAACAAAGGTAGGTGAGTGATTTCAAGTATGCATCAAGAAGCAGTCCAAGATAGAATTGGTAAAGGTATGTAGGTGTGAAGAATCAAGGTTGATGCAACTTAGTCCTCAAAGGGACTTGAGGTCTTTGCCAAGTTGGTTGTTTGGTGTAGGAGCACCTTGTGCATTACATGCCTCTAATAGGAAATTATGCAAGATTTGAATTTTCATCTAGAAAAAGAATATAAAAAGGTCATATTTAATGTATTTGAGTCATTAAATAAGGTTTATAGGTGATTGTGAGGTCAAGTCGTCAAATATTGAAAAAAATGGCTTTTTGTTGCAAAAGATACAAAATTGCAAGAAGATGAAGAGTCATGTTGATTGGAAAGGTTGTTGGTCAATTGAAGATGAAGGGGAAATTATTCTAATTGATATAAACATCTTTAAAAAAGCATTGTAAGGGTGAACAAATCATTGTAGATTGTATTATTGAAAAAGTTTTGTTAATAAAAGTACCTTGTTCAGTAAATACAACATTTTCTTTGTTGTTTTCCAGTTGTGTATAGCCTGTACAACACCTTCAGGCCTTAATTTCTATTGTACTTGGTAGAATAGTGATTTTCCTTTCCATTAAACTTGATTTGGGGGCATCTTATTGAGTTTTTAATCTGTCTTAAGTCCTTTTACAATAAACGATGTGAAACCCTCCATTTAGGGGTTTTGAGAGTCTATAATGGTTTCAACAACCATTCCACTGATTTAGGCTTGGAGAATCAGTGGAATGGGTTAGGGTAGGTTATCTTTTATTGTGTTTTTGATTTCAGGTTCAAGGGAAGTCAAAATACAAAGTTATAGTTGTTGCCCTCAGAAAAAAATTGAGTTTTCCATTAAAGTTGATGGCTTCAAGTTAGAATCTATTGTTAATGCACTCAAGGAGGTTGTAAGTGGGTTTTTAAATCTTTTTCAGACTATTTGCAAGATATTTGAAGTGGTGGCCAAGTGAAATAAGGCCTATTTAAAGCCCATTTGCTACAGACGGTCAAATTTAGAGATGGTCTTTTCAAAACAACTCTATTTGAATTTTTGATATGTTAAAGTATTCAAAAATGGTTTCTTGGAAATGTAACTTGTTTGTGGAGATTCAATGTGGTTTTAGAGAAATACCCATTTTAGTAATGATGGACTACTACAAGCATTTGGTGTCTTGGGTGTGAATGTTGGAAGAGTTGATGAATTATGGTTTTCTGAGAGTGTTATTGGTTTGAACCTGTCAAAATGATGATGTTTAATTTGTACTTGGGTTTGGTAAGAGTTTAGAAGCATGTTTTGGTGGTTTGGTGTTTTTTAGCCATGTGGAATCAAGTTTCAAAGAAGTGTGATTTGGTGAATATTCAATAGATCTTCTCAAGTTTGTGGTTAGGGTCTTTAGCACCCTTGAAGTTCAATAGATTCTCTACATCAATAAGTATAAATACAAGTTTCTTTCATTCATTTTCACCAAAGATTTTTGTGAGAGCATTCCTAATAGCATAATTGAGTCCACAAGAGCATTCAAGAGCAATTCATCAAGCATTTGGAGCCATCATCAAGATTCAAGCATCATGTAAATGATATTATTGCATCATGTGTATTTTTGAGCTAAAATATATGATGTAGGGTTTTGATTCAAGCAAGCACTTCAAGTCAAGATCTATCAAGAATTCAAGAATTTCAAGATCTACATTCAAGCTAGCCATTTTACACAAGTTTGTAGATTTCATTACAAGGGTTTGGTGAGTTGCAACATAACACTTTGCTCATTCATCATTTCCCTTCATTATTCTATTTCATTCCAAGGTTTAATTACCAACAAGGGGTTTGACTAAGAAAAACCCCCATTTACTAACAATCAACAAGTTTTTTTTCTCTTGTGTGTTTGTGTTTGCAGATTTAGGTTGAAGATCATTTGGAGTGACAAGTTACAAAGTTGCAAAATTACATTACAAAGTTGTCATCTTTACAAAGATCTATCAAGCATTCAAGAATTTCAAGATCTACATTCAAGCTAGCCATTTTACACAAGTTTGTAGATTTCATAACAAGGGTTTGGTGAGTTGCAACATAGCACTTTTCTCATTCATCATTTCCCTTGATTATTCTATTTCATTCCAAGGTTTAATTACCAACAAGGGGTTTGACTAAGGAAAACCCCCATTTACTAACAATCAACAAGTTTTTTTTCTCTTGTGTGTTTGTGTTTGCAGATTTAGGTTGAAGATCATTTGGAGTGACAAGTTACAAAGTTGCAAAATTACATTACAAAGTTGTCATCTTTACAAAAATGAACCTACATGCAAGCTCTAGAAGCTTCAAGACCTAAGTTTTGAGAAGAAGGAAGTGCAGACATTGAGCCTCAATATCACATTCAGAGATTTTAGAAATTCCAGACAAGACTAAGTTAGGAGCAAGGGTGTCCTAGTCCTCTCAAGGGTATTTTGTAGAGATTCTTTCAAATTCTATTTTTACATCTAAAGATTTCACATTTCCCCCAAAAAATAGCAGCAATACTAAGACAACAGTAAAAGCATCTTAGTCCTCCCTGGCATATTTTGACAACATTTTTGCATTTCCAAAGTACTCATCACAATTCTAGACTTCCTAGGTACACATACCCTAATTTGTTGCTTAATTTCATCATTTGCACTCATCATTAAGCTTACATTACTAGGTTTTGTGAGTTGAATGCTAAGTTGTCTTTTCCAAGATTTTTCTTGGCGGTGAACCCCTCAGAGCTTAAAGAACCCCCTCCTAGGTCTTCCTTGTTGAGAATTGACTCACCTTTGTGTTGATAGTCCATCCAATTTGGGATCCTAGGGCATCTTGAATGACAATTGGAGAATAGTTGTTTTCTATGACCTAGGTTATAAAGCACCCCCTTTCCCCTATTGTTCAATTATTAATTATAATAATTTCATATTTATATTTAATAATTTTTATTATAGAATATAATATATAATAATAATAATATAACTTATATATACTATTATATATATAATAATAAATATAATTATATTATATATGATTTAATCTATATTATATAATTAATATAAATATACTAATTATATTTTGTATTATATAAAAATATAAAAATATAATAATTATTAATTGTAATAATTTTATATATGTATTTAATGGCTTTGTTAAAGAACATAATATACAATAATAATAAGTGGTAGTAATATAATTATATTATTTATAATTTATTTTTTATTATATAGAATATACATTATATATTAATTATGTTGATATGTACTTAACTACGTAGGGTAAAGGGTGTCGTAATGTTAAAACCTAAATGTGCTCATTATTGAGATCTTGGTGGTAATTTTCATTTTAATCAACATACTCTAAAACCCTCGTTAAAACCTTATTTTTAGGTTGCAACTCACCAAATTGGAGAAGTGACAACTCAATACCAACAAGGAAGAGTTTCAAGGAGTGGAAACCAATTGTAGCGCGGGGAAATCAGCAAAAATATGGTGAAAAATAGCTAGAAAAATGATGAAAAATGATGAATGGATGACATTCGTTTAATCCTCTTGCATTGCTACAAACACAAGCTAGCCATCAACACTAAAAATAAAAATAAATGCGACATAACTGCCTCCCTTCAAACGATCAATAATTGTCGATAAATGAACAACCTTGCAATGCGCCTCCTTGTTTTCTAGCCATTCATAGACAAAAAGAGCTTCAAAATCTAAAATAATGACACACCTTCGATGTAATTACTATGCAGGATATATTGTTTGTTGTCTTTTACATGGCCAAGCATTTAATTGGGAAGGCACAAACAAAATTTTCTATAGCATTAAAAGGAATCACAAATGTAAAGTGATCCACCCAGTAATAGATTGTAAAACTAAAGATCTGTTGCAAGTACATGTTGTATGAGTAAAGGGTGATTCAAACTTCAATTGGTTGAGGATGGGAGATAAACTGAAAGTGAAAGCATGCTATGATCATCGAAAATGGAAAGCCTGCTTCAAATTTTTGATTCATGAAACTCATGAAGCCATTTATAGCCTTGTAAAAGAAATATTTTTAGTACTATAAAATTTGGTGTGTAAAACAATTTAGGTTAAATAAACTCTGTAATACTTGTTTTAAGGCTAAATTCAAAAGAATATATGAATTACATAAGTTAATATTTTTTTAAAAATGTAAATTATTAATTACTCTCGAATCAACATATGATCACTTCTTACCACTAAAAAGTTTGATTGCTTTCTACACAAACCACCTGCCCATTCTTGTTTATTCCCTTGAAATTTAGTTTATCAATAGAACTTGAAATATATGAACAACACTAACACAATATTGATATTAAAGAGAAAAATAATTCTAGAATCAAGAGTCAGAAATACGAATCTTTCTATAAATCTTTCATACAACACTGTTCGATAATGCTCGATCAATATAAATAGAAAAATTATTAAAAACCACTTTATTAATATTATCCTTCTACAACGACACAAATCAATTCATTTTTTAGATTTTTCAGTCTACTAAATAACTCTTTAATTATGATATCTTTACATGTATTTACCATCCATTTACTTTGGATCAGAAACAAAACATGTATGAAAAAGAAAAAGAAAAAGTAGATTGTGCAAACTACAAATTAACTCTATTAAGCATGCACTAAACATGCACGACTTCAATACCATCAGAGGTGAGTTCTAATTTATAAGAATTAGGAGATCATAGAGATAAGAAAAATGCACAATGAACAATGCCAATTATTGTATTTAGTCAACTCAAATGTACAAATGAGGAAGTCTTGCATATATAGGAAAGGAAGAGGCAATCCACCTATCATGTGGATTGAAAAGTGCCCCATGATGTGGCATAGATGAATAGACAAGTGTCCTATAGGTGTCAACCCTAGGGTCACTAGGAATGTGAAAACCAACAACTTACTGACCAAGTCATCAATATTGATGAAAAATGTTGAGTGACCTTTGAGGTGAGATGAAAATTCTTCCAGCCTCAAAAAGGTAGCACATGACATTTACCAAATAACTTGGTAACCTCTATGTTAGTATTTACATTGTAGATGGTGCTCTTGGGAGGTGGTTGAAACTAACATGATATCAAATCCAACCATTCTGCCCTCCTTCCCTTGAGAGTTTTCATCAGGAGTTGTTTGAGATCCTTTTTTTCTGAGTTTTTTCTGGCATTTGAAATTTTTTAAAATTTCAAAATTTCCATAATTCTTAATTATTCTTCAAGTTTCTTTCCTAGTGTATAAGCATACAAACATTGTGTTTTTTGCTAAAGAGAGCCTAAATTCAATTGTTTGGAGGGTTTGTTTTTTCTGAGTAGTGATTCATTTTGCGGGCATTTTAATCCATAGAGTTGCAACATTTTGGAGAGTTGTGTATTTTCCTCTATGGGAGGAATGATTTTTGGAGGCAATTTTTTATTGTGAATTTTTGAAAGCACACCTTACAGAATGAGGTTATGATTGGTAGTTATGTAGAGGTGAGCTAATCAATTGGAGGCAGTGTAGGAATTTTTTGGCTTCAAAATTGATTTTGAGGTGGAAATTTTTCCTTTGGAGGATGCAATTTGTGCATCTGAGGCTGCACGAGAGTAAGAGGAGGCATCATTTTTGGCATCGTTGCTGCCATTTCATTCCTTGTGGAAGCTGACATTTTATTTGGAAGCCACAATTTGAATCAAGGATACAATTTCTTTTGTTGGATGCTTCCATTGGTTTGTAGGCGACAAATCATTCTTGTGGCATACATTTTTTCAAACTTTATTTTTTATAAAGTTTTCCCCAAAAATTTTCATTTTAGGGCTTCTATGCAGCCAAAGTGGTGTGGACCACAAGTTTTTCAAGTTGTTTTGGGAACATTTATCCCACATTGGTAGTGTGGGGTAGTTTTTTGCTCTTTAAATAACATTGTAGTGTATTTGGTTGGTGTGAGCAAGTCTCACAGATTGCGAAGAGGTTGTCAAGTTTTGGAGATTTGTGAATTCATTTGGATTTCACATGGTGTGGAAATCTTCTACAAACAGTAAGGTGCACAATTATTTTGCTCAAATTTTTCAAATTTAGTCTTTTTTTTTCTTGAGTAATATCTTTTGGATGTTGGAAACATAAATTTTGAGAGGTTGCATTGGTTGATATTTTTTGGAGGTTTCAATTTGGTGTATTTTTTCCTTTTGTTTTCATGGCTACTCTTGAGTCAGTTGAATTGTTAACCCCCCATAACTACCATACCTGGAAGATGAAAATGTGTAGGTTTCTCCAATCTAAGGGTTTGTGACAGTCCACACTGAGTGATAACCAACCCACTTTTACCAGGGAGTATGAAATATTTTATCATAGAAACAAGTGTGAGCAAGCTATGGGTCTAATAAAATTGAATGTTTCTGATAGTCTTCTTTTTCATATTGACGAGTGTAATACACCCAAGGAGATATGGTATAAGTTACATAACCCGTTTGATCAGGTCAGTGAGTTTTGTGCTTTGCAACAAGAGGAAAAATTAACATCTCTTTCCCCTAATGCATTTCCTTCCATTGATGATTTTCTAGTCAAGTTCAAATCTGTGAACTCATAATTGGTGGGATGTGGGAAGACCGAAACTAATAAGGAGTCCACTTTTTTTATTATATCTAAGCTAAGAGACCCATTTGCAGTATTTTCTTCTACCTTCTACTCCACCATGGATGCTTTGGTAAATGCATTGCAAATGCCTTCTTTTGAGACTTTTTGTGACTGTTTGATGAGGGAGAAAGCCAAACTTTCCCAATTAGATGGGGTCTCTATGAATCATGCATTAGTTGCACAAGGATCTTAGAGAAAAGGGAAGAAGAAACCTAAGGTTAAGACAAAGTTCCATGAGTCATCCACCTCTTCAAAAGAGGATAAGCCCAATAAGGAGAAGTTCAGTTGTGTGTATTGCAAGAAGAAAGGGAATGATGAACACAATTGTTATACAAAGAAGATTTATTATCCTTCACATCTTCTTTATAATAAAAATATTCCATTTCCCTCATCTATGACTCCTTCTACAGCCTCTACATCTTCATTTGCATCATCATCCAAACCTACACAATCAGGGAATGCAGGATTTGCAGGTGGTAAAGAAGATAAACTCTACATGGGTAAAGGACATGCATTAGTGACTTTTGAAATTAATTATAGTCAAGATAGATGGTTTTTGGATTCAAGAGCATCTCACCACATGGTTTTTTCTCCCTATCCTTTTTTGGGTCTTCATCCTACTAATACTTCCAATATTTTATCAGGAGATAGTAAGCTTTTGGATGTTACAGGGGTAGGAAATGTTGAGATAGGTGATGGTTGTTTAAGAGATGTATTGTATATTCTTGATTTGGATACAAATATACTATCCATTTATAGATTACTCATGGTGAGGTATCAAAGACTATAGAGTTCACTAAGGATTTTTTTTTCATTAGAGAGGTCGATACTGGAAAAGTGATTGATGTTGGTAAAGTTGATCATGACTCTCACCTCTATGCCTTTTCTTATTTTTTTGATGATTATAATTATGAGCCTCACACCCCTCTATCTAGTGTTGACATCAATTCCTTGGGAGAGATTAGTCATTTGAACTTTTGGAGTTCTTCAAACCTATGTGGATTCATATCCTTTTGTTTTAGAGGTTGGTTCTTCATCACAGTAGGATGTTTTTGATCCTTCACATCTTGTTTTATTGGATGAGTATTTGGCAAGAATCTCAATTTTTTTTGTAAAGTCTCATCTTGTAGACTTGGGAGACATAATTGAGGGGATCTCTCTCCTCTTTGATGGCAGTTTCAGCATGGTTGTTGATACATCTAGATTGTCTTTGAAGATTTACATTGATGAGCCTTCACTTGGTTTGTCACATTTCTTGGTTATTTTTTATCATGATTATGTGGTGGATTATTCTTTTTGGAGACTTCCTTCCTCTTTTTAGTTGGAAATGGAGTGGCTTCTTCATCATTTGGTGAAATTGTTTCTTCCTAAGGGAAGAGGAGTTTCTTGTAGGAATTATATCATCTTTTGTTTTTAGGCATATTTCATCGACATTAGAGCTTCTTCATTATGGGGGGATATAATATCTCCTTTTTTCCTTCCTATGGGGGAATCATTTATTGTATATACATGATGTATGTAGTCCTTGGGGGTGTTATTGAGTCCTCCATCTATGAATCTTCTTTTTTTCTATTTTCTCTCTTTTGGAGAGTGGTTTTTTCCCATAAGGTTTTTCTCCTTTTCTCTGGTTGTGAGATATTTATTTTTCTTGCATTTCAAATTGTAAATGGGTACTTAACATGGTTGTGTATCCAGGACCCATATTGCATAATAATTCTCCCTAAGTTTTCACTTAAGGAGGGGTGTTAATGTATTAAATTTAATTTAGGGATAATGGTTTTATTTCCTGTATCTAGTAGTTGTTTACTTGTCACCTTTTTCATAGCTTTAAAAATCCTCTATAGTATGTTTTTAAAGCATCTCAATCTATTCAATCATTTTTGGTGAAATAGCATAGTGATTCTCTCTATTCATGAAGGTTTTTTGTTGCAGATGGTGCTCTTGGGAGGTGGTTGAAACTAGAATTCTAATTTATAAGAATTAGGAGATCATGGAGATAAGAAACACACACAATGAACAATGTCAATTATTGTATTTAGTGAACTCAAATGTACAAATGAGGAAGTATTGCATATATAGGCAAGGAAGAGGCAATCCACCTATCATGTGGATTGAAAAGTGCCCCATGATGTGGTACAAATGAATAAACAAGTTTCCTATAGGTGTCAACCTTAGGATCACTAGGAATGTGCAAACCAACAACTTATTTGACCAAGTCATCAGCATTGATGCCAAATGTTGAGTGACCTTTGAGGTGAGATGAAAATTTTTCCAACCTCAAAAAGGTAGAACATGACGTTTACCAAATAACTTTGTAACCTCTAGAGGCTTAAGGGTTGAACATTTAGTTAGAAAAAATATTGTATAACCTCATCAACATAAGTACACTTAAGTATAGTGAATATATAAATTATTCACTCTAACATAATTGATATTTTAGAGCTATAAAAGTCTCTTTGAGAAGATTTTTGGGGAAGATATTGACTATTTATTTAGATGTAGGAGAAAATTATAGTTTCATTCTTTCATCTTGAATCAAATTTTGAATTAAATGATGTTGGTGATCTATGTGTTTTGATCTAACATGAAAAATAGGGTTTTTTTTTATTATAGTGTCATTACTATTATTATAGTAAATATTAGTTGATTATTTTCATGACAAGTGTAAATATTTCAAGATCCTTGTAATTCATATGACTTGACAATCTGCTATTACAACCTTAATATATTCTCCTTCAACAAAAGAGAGGCTACAATGGCCAACTTCTTACTACTCTAAGATACAACTTGAGATATTGATTTTCTACTATTGACTGAACCAACCCAATCATAGTTTATGTGGCCTACTAATTTATGCTTTTGATTGGAACAATAACCTATGACAAAGTTTTGTGTACCACTCACATATCTTAATATTCTTTTTGTACCATGTCAATCAAACTAAAGTGGATGCTTCATGAATTAAGAGATGAGACTCATAACACACATAATATTGAGTCCATTTGCAGTGGCATACATGAGGCTTCCAACTAAACTTCTACACAAAGTAGCATCCACCTTAAACTTGCATCTTCCTTGGTAAATTTATCACCAAGTACTTAAGGAGTTGTAATTGTTGTGCATTTCTTCATTCTAAACTTTCTCAATAAATCTATAAGATACTTAGTTTAAGCTATGAATATATTTTCTAGTTATAACACTTCCATACTAAAAAGTAATGCATTAGTCACAAGTATAATATTTAAAATTCATTTTTTATTTCTACCTATTTTTTTCCTTATATTTTTATTTTTACCTATATAAATAAGATTGTCAACATAAAGTAAAATAATAAGAATTTTATGATCGACATGTTAAACATACAAGGTTTTATCAAAGTGATTTCTAATAAAACTATTCTTCAAGAAATAACTATCAATCCTTGCTTACCAAACACAAGGGGTCTTATTTAAACCATAGAGATATATGTTCAACTTGTAAACCAACTATACTTTTCTTGGAGTTCCATAGCTTAAGGGTTGTTCCATATAGACTTCCTCATTTATCTCACCATTAAGAGAGGTTGATTTTAAATCCATATAATATGAAAACCACTTGTATTGCACAACAATTGCTAATATAATCTTGATGGTATCAAGTTTTATAACTAGAGTGAAATTTGTAGAATAATCTTCTCTAGAGGTGTTTGAGAAAATCCCTTGATAGATAATCTTCTTTTATCCCATTTCACAAAACCATCAACAAGATATTTTACCTTTAAATATATTTGAAACCAATCACCTATTTATCATTTCAAAGCTACACTAATTCCCATTTATTATTTTTATCAATTACTTCCTTCTCCTCATTCATAGCATCAATCCATACTATCTCTTTCACTAATTTTTCATACATAGAGGGTTCAACTTGAATTTGACTAGGAAAATCAAAATTATCAACTTCATTTATATTATTAGTCATTTTGATCAATTTTATTTAAGGTTATTTCCTTTTTTGAAGAGCTTGGAATTTATGTTGAACTTGAATTGTAACCTAAATTTTTACTTTTAGGAGAACTTGGTGGAGTTGATCTAGGAGATCTAAAACTCAAACTACTGTTGGAGCTTAAAATTCCACTTGAGATGATGGAGAGAGTAGGAATATTTTCATCTTCTACGTTCATTGTTATTGGTGATTTTTTGTACTCCATTTTTCCACTACCATAATCATCTTTCATTAAAACCACATTCTAACTTACAATTCATTTCTTTGTATTAGAATTATAAAATATATGCCCTTTAATTTCTTCAAAATATCACACAAAGATACAAAGGTAAGATTTTTGTATCCAACTGAACCACTTTTGACCTAGTATATGTACATATGCTAGAAAACTAAATACATAAAAATGACCTACATAAGGCTGATAACCACTTTAAACATCGTTTGGAGCTATGTCCTAGAAAAAACATTTTTGAGCTTCAATTCAAGATGTACATTCTAGTTGTAATTACTTCTACCCAAATAATAATTAGAATGGTTTATTATTGCAACATGCTTGATATCATTTCCATAATGGTATGGCTCATTCTTTATGCAATACTATTCTGATAGATGTATAGGATATAGTAAGTTGTTTATTGATACCATAACTTATAAAAATTAAAGAAAATATTATGAAGTAAATCCTCAGACCCTCTGTCACTTTTGAGTATTTTGAGATAATGTCAAGTTTGTTTTCTAGCCATGACCTTGAAATAATTGAAACATTTAAATTCCTCATAATTATTCTTAAGAAAGTAGATATATATGTGGTAATAAAAATCATTAATAAAAGTGAAAAAATAAAAGCTCCTACATATCACAACAAATGATAGCATGCACAAGCTTAAGAGGAAATTTTTGTGCAACACTATTTTTTCACCAAAAAAAAATCACAATGTTGCTTGCCAATATCATATATTGAAAAAAAAAATTCTCTCCTAATTTTTTGGAATTCATCAACATATTCTTCTTTTCAATAAAAATTATTCCTTGAAAACTAAAAATTTCCATAATATTTGTGTCATAACCAAAAAAGTATAGATGGTTTGTTTGAATATATACATTTCACTAGAAATAAATGTGAGAATAAATAACCTATTATCTATCATTGAGGTTGTAGTGTAGGAAAAATTATCCCCTTTTCATA
>VDFB02281492.1:891718185-891815648 GCA_007258455.2 Sequoia sempervirens
GAGAGGGACAATGATATGTAGAGAGGGAGAGAGAGAAGAAGATGGGGAGAGAGGGATAGATAGCTTAATATATATAGAGGGAGAGAGAGAGACGGAAAGGGGGTGATATAGAGAGATAGAGGATAAATAGAGAAATAGAGATATATAGATATAGAGTAGGAGAGATGGAGTGATGGGGTGAATGAGAGGGAGAGGGGGAGAGGGAGAGATAGCTCAATAAATAGAGAGGGGAAGAGGGAGTGACATAGATAGTGAGAGATATAAAGAGATAGAGAGCAACAAGGAGATATATCAATCACCCTCCCTATATCTCTATCTATTCATCTTTATCACTTTATCTAAATATAGTAATTATTGTAGTGTAGTAAAATGCATACCGTTGCATTTTCACACTTTTTTGGGCTTTCCTTGCTTTATTTATCCCTATTTATGTCTCAATTGGTCATATTTTGCATCCACAAGCTTCATAAATTATCACTTTTTATGGCTAATCCCGACAAACATTAAAGGGTAAATGATAATTTAATGATTTTGGTTATGTGTCCTTGATTTTTGGACTGGGACTAAGACACCACCTAGGGTGTATTTTTTCTCCAAAAGTCTTGGGACCCTCTTTTCAAAGGCACCTTAAATTGGCCCCTTTTTGGAGTTTATGCCCTGAGTTTCATTCTTCAGGACTAAGATGCCACCTAGTGCATCTTAGTCCTCAAGATATTTTTGGGATTTAATTTCAAATCTTGGAAAAATTTAGCCTCCTTTAATTAATGAACTCATATGTCAGCTTGTTGTGGTGTAATTTGAGGATATTAATAATAGATAAGTATAAATACAAGGTTCTTTCATTCATTTTCACCAAAGAATTTTGTGAGAGCATTCCTAATAGCATAATTGAGTCCATAAAAACATTCAAGAAAAATTCATCAAGAATTTGGAGCCATCATCAAAATTCAAGCATCATATCAAAGATATTCTTGCATTGTGTATGTTTTTGAGCTAACATTTGTGATGTAGGGTTTTGATTCAAGCAAGCAATTCAAGTCAATATTTATCAAGCATTCAAGCATTTTAAGATCTACATTCAAGCTAGCCATTTCACACAAGTTTGCAAATTTCATAACAATGGTTTGGTGATTTGCAACATAACACTTTGTTCATTCATCATTTCCCTTCATTATTCTATTTCATTCCAAGTTTTAATTACTAATAGGGGGTTTGACCAAGGAAAACCCCCATTTACTAACAATCAACAAATTTTTCTTCTCTTGTGTGTTTATGTTTGTAGATTTAGGTTGAAGAGCATTTGGGTACAAAGTTGCAAAGTTACAAAGTTGCATTACAAAGTTGTCATCTTCACAGAAACTCACCTACAGGCCAAATCTAGAAGCTTCAAGACCTAATATATGAGAAGAAGGAAGTGCAGACATTGAGCCTCGAGATCACATTCAGAGATTTTATAAATTCAACACGGGACTAAGTCAGTAGCAAGGGCATCTTAGTCCTCTCAAGGGTATTTTGCAAATATTCTTCCAAATTTTGTTCTAATGTCAAAAGAGTCTACATTTCTCCCAAAATCTAGTAGCGAAACTAAGACAATAGTAATGGCGTCTTAGTCCTCTTTGGCATATTTTGATAACTTTTTTGCATTTCCAGAGTCTTCATCACATTTCTAGACTTCCCAGGTACACATACCCTAACTTGTTGCTTGATTTCATCATTTGCACTCATCATTAGGCTTGCATTACTAGGTTTTGTGAGTTGAATGTTAAATTTTCTTTTCCAATCTTTTGCTTAGTGGTGAACCCGTCGAAGCTTAAAGAACCCCCTCCTAGGTCTTCCTTTTTTAGAATTGACTCACCTTTGTGTTGACAGTCAATCCAATTTGGGATCCTAGCGCATCCTTGAATAAAAATTGGAGAATAGTTGTGTTCTATGACCTAGGTTATAAAGCATCCCCTTTCCCCTATTGTTCATTTTCATGAACCTGACATTTTGGACATTCATTTTTCTGATTTGGAGTTCATTAAGGTCATAGATCTAGATTTCATTCATTCTTGCATTGCATCTTGCATTAGTGAAAGTGTATATAGGTTGAATTTTTACTTTCTTGCATCCTCTTATCTCATTGAATAACTAAAAAGTGAATTTTCAATCATCCTAATTACATTTAGGAACATTGTTATTGCATTCAAAATTGAAAAAAATTGCATTCAATTGCTTGTCATTAGTCACTTTTTCTTGCATTCATTGGCACACTTTTTTGTTTCTAAATATCAAGTCCCTGGGTAGGCAACCTAGAAACACTATAAACAATCCAAACTTTGCTATTTTTTGAAAAAAACCCTCTACTAGGACTAAAACGACCTTATTGGCATCTTTGTCCCTTTGTGGTTTTTGCCTCAGAATCCTGTCTAGACCTTGCTTGCTTTCTGTTCCACTTTCTAGAACCTCAAAATTCCTTCAGTAGGACCAAGGCGCCATTGTTGGTGTCTTAGTCCCTCTTGAGTTTGAAGCTAAAATTTTTTAGGGTTTAAATCTGCTTTTTTGTGCTTCCTAAGCCTCCTATTAACATATACTATAAGCCTGGAAAGTTTTGAGAACATCTATTTTATGCATCTAGGTCAAAAACATCAATTTAGGGCATTCCTTTTTGAAATCATTTCAATTACAAGCATCATTAGATCTAAAAATGCTCACATTTATGAAAATTTGCATAATATGGATAAAAGTACTTTTCAGTTTTGCATATACAATGTTTACATTCATAAAACTTTGCATAAGTTTGATAAAAGTGTTTGCATTCTTAAATATTTGCATACATTGGATAAAAGTGTTATGCATCTTTCGATATACATTATTTACATTATTAAAGCATTGCATGAGATGGTTAAAAATGCTTTTCATTTTTTATCAAACAATGTTAGTACCTTACCTTTCTAGGCACACTAAATAAAAATTAATATCCCCTCCCTATGAAAGTGTTTTAGTGAAAGAGAATACAACCTTAGACAATCCTAACGATCATATTCATTCTTCTCCTAATATCTCTCCTATTTGTGAAGAGGATATTTTGGTGTTAGAAGAACCAATCAATGAGAGTTTTGAGAGTCCTAGTTGTTTATCTCTTTTTACCTCTCTTGTTGGACAAGACATTGATGAGCAGGAAGAAAAAACCATAAGTAATCATGACGACCACATAACACAACAAGAGACCATTGAAACTTCAACTAATCTACATTCATCTCCCAACATCTTCTCGTGTGATAATGATGAGGATATGTTGGTGTTAGATAATCAAACCTTTAAGATTTCTGACAACCCTCTTTATGTTCCTTCCCTTACTTTGGAGAACAATATATGACAAAGGAGTGAAAATTTAGACTATAATCTTGACAATCACATTTATTCTTCTCCTAGTATTTCTCCTAGAACTATGAAGAGGATACTTTGATGTTAGAAAATCCAATAGATGAAGGTCATGAGAATCTTATGTGTCTCTCTTCCCCTAGAGAAAACATTAGGGAACAAGACAACAACATCATTGATGAACAAGAAAATTCAACCATTGATAACTCCCTTACATGAAATGAAGTCATCTTAGAAGAACCAATCCTTGAATGTCAAGAACATTTGGTTTGTAGTTCTCATAAAAACTCTCCTACTAGAGAAGATATCATGGTGTAAGAAAATGAGAACATTTACAATAGTAATTCCTTAGATGAAGATGATGAAGTTACATTAGACTCCCCTTCACTAAGAGATCATGAAAATAAGGATAAGTCTTCTGAGATTATGCACATTAGATACCCTTGGAGTAATCTCCTGAGCCTAAACTTGTCATTTATCCACCCTCTCAAATACTGCAAGTTCAAAAAAAACCCATCCTTATCTTTGAACCACATAAGAACAATGTTTCACAACAACCAAGTTACAATATAGTTTCTCATACATAAAACACTAGGAAAAATCCACATCCAAGACAAACACCTTCAACATCCCTCCCATTTCCTAATCCTATCTTGCCTAGTGCCCCTCATTTTCCTTGACAAAGCGGAAAGGAGTTTAATCTTGTTGAACAACTTAAGAATACTCCTCCTAAAATATCATTATGGAACCTTATTCAAGCCTCCCCTCATTATCATAACATGATTCAAAATGCTTTACAACAAGTTCCTATCCCTTCTAATGAACAACCAAATGACATAGCATCTTTTATTCAATGAATAAATGGTGACATTTTTTTCCACCAAAGTGAGCTCCCTCCTTTGGAAATGAAAAAAAAATTATGCTTTCATGATCATAGCTCGATACAATAGCATAGGGATAAAGCAAACCCTTGTTGACAATGGTTCGGCCTTAAATTTGTGTAGTGCAAACCTTTTGGATAAGCTTGGTGTTGATAAATCAAAAATCTAACATGTCTCTTTATCTATTAGTGGCTTTGATAACATGGGAAAATGACCGCTTGGGGTTATCACATTAACTATTAAAGTTGACAAAGTTACATTACAAACCCCAATCCATGTTATGCCTGATTATCTTTCATATAATCTTCTTTTAGACAAACCATGGATTCATGAGATGCATGTTGTTCCCTCTACCCTTCATTGTATCATGAAATATGACTAAAACAAAAAAAATTATACAATCAAAGTCAATCCTAAACCCTACATTTTTTTGAACATTGAGAAAGGTAAAGAGAACCCTTTGAAAACATTGACACCAACTACGCAAGTAGAACCCATGCAATGGAAGGACAAAGAAAAACATATTGAGGAAATTACAAAGCTATTAGAAGATGACTGGGGTTCCTTAGACTTCGAACCAACATTCATGGGAGAATACAAGATTATAAACAAAGATTCAGACAAGGGAAAAGAAAAGGCCATAATGTCAACACAAAAATCGGAAGGCCCTTCAAAAGCATCCACCTCAATCACTTTAGAAGAAAAATAAAATTATAAAACAAACTTCGACGAAACTGACTATCAACAACCACCAAATCCTAAAGAAATGAAAAATATTTATGGAAAAGGTTACGAACTTATGAAACAACTTGGATATAGTGGAAAAGGATGTGGTGCTAGAGAACAAGGTATTTTTCTCCCTATAGAGCCTAACACGCAAGAAACAACCTATGGCCTTGGTTATTTTCCTTTGATAGAAATCAAACCATCAAACAAACCTTCACTCAATATCAACACTCTCACAAAGGACTCCTCTAAACCAACTTTAACAATAGTGCATCTTGAATTGATAGACACTAGTGGTCTTGATTATTATCCTTTGAAAGAAATGAAACAAAAAAATAAATCTTCACTTAATGTTAATGTCATCTCGCAAAACACTAATGATTTGAATTCATTAGATTTTACACCCTCCTATATAGGAGAAAAGAAAATCTCACAATCTAAAGGGTCTTGTGTAAGTATGGCATCATCTCCTAAACAAAAGGTATATTTGTCACACAATAACAAAACATCCTCTACTTTTAATCAAGAGAGTATCTTGTTGGGACTCCTCTGAGATCGTTTGATATCCCTCCCTCCAAGAACACAAAAGAAATTCTACTACAAAAATTCATTTTGTGCATATCATAGAGTTCATGGTCATGCTACTAATGAATGTAAGGCTTTAAGTGATAAAATTCAACATCTTAAGGAGTGCGGTGCTCTCCCTTGTGTTGAAGCACCTAATATCTCTAATTGATACTAATTTTTACACAAGTATGTTTCTCATCAATCATTTTGGCTCATCCTTGTCCTTCACTAAGTGGGGGAAAGGGGTTAAGAAGCCTTATCCTCGTATGTCACTTGTCATGTCTCTTTTGGCTAGTTGACCATCGTTCATGTACATATAAGAATAAGCTTGGGATGTGGATGACATGCCTTAAGTTGGCTCCCATGTGACGTACTGAGTTATACATTTTGGGGGAAACCCCCTCCCTTCTCATGACATAGCTTATTGGAAACATATGACTTGGCATAGGGCTTTCCAAGTAAGCTCTCATTTCTTCTTCTACTTTAAAGAAATTTCTCACAGTAATGGTGTTAGAAACTGCTTTAAAGTGGGGGTGTACATTGACACTCATGTTTCATTGTGTGATTTTATTTCTTCCTGTGATACGTTCCTTTCTTGTGGTGTCATTGGGTTTGATTTCCTCTGAGAGTGTGATATTTATTTGACTTGTCCTCTCTTGGAAATGTTAAGAACAATATTCCCTAAGATGAGACCTCACATGAACTAAGCCAAATCCCTTCGAACATCCCTCTTTCTTGTTGCATTTTATTTTTGTTCCTTATTAAAGTCATGGAGGTACATGGCTTTGATATGGTTTCTTGGGGCTCACCTAGTGAACAACTAGCTTCACTAGCCCTTGTGAGAGTGCATTTCCTTTTGTGTGCCTTATTAAATTCATGGAGGTATGGCTTTGATATGGTTCCTTTGGGCTGACCTAGTGAAAAAATAGCTTCACTAGACCTTGTGAGCATTCATTTCCTTTTGTGTGCCTTATTAAAGTCATGGAGGTATGGCTTTGATATGGTTCCTTGGGGCTCACCTAGTGAACAACTAGCTTCACTAGCCCTGGTGAGCATGCATTTTGTTTGTATAGTGGACAACACATTCCACTTGTAAACCTTCTTGGAAGAAAATCCTAGACTTGATCCAAAACACATCTGTAGCAATTTCATTTTTCTTTTTCTTTTTCTTATCTTTGATTGTGTATGTTTGTGATCTGGTTATAGCTTCATATATCATCTGCATGTGTGTTCCTTTGTTCCTATGTTCCAGTTTGTCATAGGATCTTGATCTTGGGGGCTTGGCCACCCTCTTGATTATTGCCATCTTATCTTACTAACATTTATACATTTGAACCCCTCTTGATTGTGTGGTTGTCTACTTTAGTGTGAGTTTGAAGCAAGTTCATCTTCTCACTAAAGTGGTGGCTAAATGTAGTGTAGGAAAATACATACCCTTGCATTTTCACACTTGTTTGGGACCAACTTGTTTATTTATCCCTATTTATGTCTTAATTGGTCCTATTTTACATCCACAAGCCTAATAAATTATATCTTTTTATGGCTAATCCCAACAAACATCAAAGGATAAATGATAATTTAATGATTTTGGTTGTGTGTCCCTAATTTTTGGACTGGGATTAAGACACCACCTAGGGCATCTTTTTCATCCAAAGGTCTTGGTACCCTATTTTAAGAGGCACCATAAATTGGACCCTTTTTGGAATTTGTGCCCCGAGTTTCATGCCTCGAGACTAAGATGCCACCTAGGGTGTCTTAGTCTAGGCCCTTAAGTTATTTTTAGGATTTAATTTCAAATCTTGGAGAGATTTAGCCTCCTTTAATTAATGAATTCATATGCCGACTTGTTGTGGTGTAATTTTGGGATATTAAGCATAGATAAGTGTTGCAGGAGCACCTTGTGCATTGTATGCCTCTAATAGGAAATTATGTAAGATTTGAATTTTCATCTTGAAAAAGCATGTAAAAAGGTCATATTTAATGTATTTGAGTCATCAAATAAGGTTTCTAGGTGATTGTGAGCTCAAGTCATCAAATATTGAAAAAAATGTTTTTTTGTTGCAAAAGATGCAAAATTGCAAGAAGATGAAGTCATGTTGATTTGAAAGGTTTTTGATCAGTTGAAGATGAAGGGGAAGTTATTCTAACTGATGTAAAGATATTTAAAAAGAATTGTAGATTATATACTTGAAGAAGTTTTGTTAATAAAAGTATCATGTTCAGTAAATACAATGTTTTCTTTTGTTGTTTTCCAATTGTGTACGACCTACACAACACCTCCAAGCCTTAATTTATATTTTCCTTGGTAGAATAGTGATTTTCCTTTCCATTAAACTTGATCTAGGGGGATCTTATTGAATTTTTAATCTTTCTTAAGTCTTTTTTATAGTAAATTGTGTGAAACCCTCCATTTAGGGGTTTTGAGAGTCTAGAATGGTTTTAACAACCATTCCACCAGTTTAGGCTTGGTGAATTAGTGGAATTGTTTTGGGTAGGTTATCTTCTTCTTTTTTTAATTGCAGGTGTAGGGGAAGTCGGAATACAAAGTTATAGTTGTTGCCCTCACAGAAAAATATGAGTTTTCCATGAAAGTTGATGGCTTCAAGTTAGAATCTATTGTTAATGCGCTCAAGGAGGTTGGAAGTTAGTTTTTAAAGCTTGTTAAAATTATTTGCAAGATGTTTGAAGTGGTGAACAAGTGAAATAAGGCCTATTTAAAGCCCATTTACCACGGACAATCAAATTTAGAGGTGATCTTTTCAAAACAACTCTATTTGAATTTCTGATATGTTAAAGTATTCAAAAATGGGTTCTTAGAAATGTAACTTGTTTGTGGAGATTCAATGTAGTTTTAGAGAAATACCCATTTTAGTAATGATGGACTACTACAAGCATTTGGTGTCTTGGGTGTGAATGTTGGAAGAGTTGATGAATCAGAGTTTTCTATGAGTGTTATTGGTTTGAACCTGTCAAAATGATGATGTTTAGGTTGTACTTGGGTTTGGTAAGAGTTTAGAAGCATGTTTTGGTGGTTTGGTGTCTTTTAGCCATGTGGAATCAAGTTTCATACAAGTGTAGTTTGGTGAATGTTCAATAGATTTTCTCAAGTTTGTGGTTAGGGTCTTTAGTACCCTTGAAGTTTATAGATGCTCTATTTCAATTGGTATCAAAGTTGGTTGCAGGTGCTTGATCCATCTTAAAGCTGTAGGAATGAGAGTAAGAAGTTGTGTTTGTTACAGACAAGGAAGAGTCTATGTCCACTATCCTCCAACAGAGATTAAGTTGGGGAGAAAGTGCAAAGAGAGTGACACCATCGAGAAAGAGAGTGGGTGGGTACATCTTCCAGGATCTACTGTTAGGTAAGATTGATGGTATGTTGAGGTTGTGTGATGAATCAGTGAGGGAGATGGATATATGTCTAAGAAGCACTTGAAGAGTTTTCAGCCATTGCAAAATTTGAAAGTTAGTTAGAAGAATGATTCCATGATTGGAAAAGATGAAAAGGTGATGACAAAAGCAAGTTAAGAGAAGGTCAAGGATGAATTGATATAATGAGGAAAGGTTGTTTAAGAGAAGTATGGTGAAACCATAGAAGGACAGTCCTCTATCCTTTGATTGAGAAGGGGTTAGAAGGAAGTTGAACACTGATAGAATAGTGATTGGTGAATTTGATGAGCAAAGAAAGACAAGGAAAAAGACAAAGACAAGTGAAGACAAAAGATGGAAAGAATCAAAGTGACAAACAAAGGTAGGTGAGTGATTTCAAGTATGCATCAAGAAGCAGTCCAAGATAGAATTGGTAAAGGTATGTAGGTGTGAAGAATCAAGGTTGATGCAACTTAGTCCTCAAAGGGACTTGAGGTCTTTGCCAAGTTGGTTGTTTGGTGTAGGAGCACCTTGTGCATTACATGCCTCTAATAGGAAATTATGCAAGATTTGAATTTTCATCTAGAAAAAGAATATAAAAAGGTCATATTTAATGTATTTGAGTCATTAAATAAGGTTTATAGGTGATTGTGAGGTCAAGTCGTCAAATATTGAAAAAAATGGCTTTTTGTTGCAAAAGATACAAAATTGCAAGAAGATGAAGAGTCATGTTGATTGGAAAGGTTGTTGGTCAATTGAAGATGAAGGGGAAATTATTCTAATTGATATAAACATCTTTAAAAAAGCATTGTAAGGGTGAACAAATCATTGTAGATTGTATTATTGAAAAAGTTTTGTTAATAAAAGTACCTTGTTCAGTAAATACAACATTTTCTTTGTTGTTTTCCAGTTGTGTATAGCCTGTACAACACCTTCAGGCCTTAATTTCTATTGTACTTGGTAGAATAGTGATTTTCCTTTCCATTAAACTTGATTTGGGGGCATCTTATTGAGTTTTTAATCTGTCTTAAGTCCTTTTACAATAAACGATGTGAAACCCTCCATTTAGGGGTTTTGAGAGTCTATAATGGTTTCAACAACCATTCCACTGATTTAGGCTTGGAGAATCAGTGGAATGGGTTAGGGTAGGTTATCTTTTATTGTGTTTTTGATTTCAGGTTCAAGGGAAGTCAAAATACAAAGTTATAGTTGTTGCCCTCAGAAAAAAATTGAGTTTTCCATTAAAGTTGATGGCTTCAAGTTAGAATCTATTGTTAATGCACTCAAGGAGGTTGTAAGTGGGTTTTTAAATCTTTTTCAGACTATTTGCAAGATATTTGAAGTGGTGGCCAAGTGAAATAAGGCCTATTTAAAGCCCATTTGCTACAGACGGTCAAATTTAGAGATGGTCTTTTCAAAACAACTCTATTTGAATTTTTGATATGTTAAAGTATTCAAAAATGGTTTCTTGGAAATGTAACTTGTTTGTGGAGATTCAATGTGGTTTTAGAGAAATACCCATTTTAGTAATGATGGACTACTACAAGCATTTGGTGTCTTGGGTGTGAATGTTGGAAGAGTTGATGAATTATGGTTTTCTGAGAGTGTTATTGGTTTGAACCTGTCAAAATGATGATGTTTAATTTGTACTTGGGTTTGGTAAGAGTTTAGAAGCATGTTTTGGTGGTTTGGTGTTTTTTAGCCATGTGGAATCAAGTTTCAAAGAAGTGTGATTTGGTGAATATTCAATAGATCTTCTCAAGTTTGTGGTTAGGGTCTTTAGCACCCTTGAAGTTCAATAGATTCTCTACATCAATAAGTATAAATACAAGTTTCTTTCATTCATTTTCACCAAAGATTTTTGTGAGAGCATTCCTAATAGCATAATTGAGTCCACAAGAGCATTCAAGAGCAATTCATCAAGCATTTGGAGCCATCATCAAGATTCAAGCATCATGTAAATGATATTATTGCATCATGTGTATTTTTGAGCTAAAATATATGATGTAGGGTTTTGATTCAAGCAAGCACTTCAAGTCAAGATCTATCAAGAATTCAAGAATTTCAAGATCTACATTCAAGCTAGCCATTTTACACAAGTTTGTAGATTTCATTACAAGGGTTTGGTGAGTTGCAACATAACACTTTGCTCATTCATCATTTCCCTTCATTATTCTATTTCATTCCAAGGTTTAATTACCAACAAGGGGTTTGACTAAGAAAAACCCCCATTTACTAACAATCAACAAGTTTTTTTTCTCTTGTGTGTTTGTGTTTGCAGATTTAGGTTGAAGATCATTTGGAGTGACAAGTTACAAAGTTGCAAAATTACATTACAAAGTTGTCATCTTTACAAAGATCTATCAAGCATTCAAGAATTTCAAGATCTACATTCAAGCTAGCCATTTTACACAAGTTTGTAGATTTCATAACAAGGGTTTGGTGAGTTGCAACATAGCACTTTTCTCATTCATCATTTCCCTTGATTATTCTATTTCATTCCAAGGTTTAATTACCAACAAGGGGTTTGACTAAGGAAAACCCCCATTTACTAACAATCAACAAGTTTTTTTTCTCTTGTGTGTTTGTGTTTGCAGATTTAGGTTGAAGATCATTTGGAGTGACAAGTTACAAAGTTGCAAAATTACATTACAAAGTTGTCATCTTTACAAAAATGAACCTACATGCAAGCTCTAGAAGCTTCAAGACCTAAGTTTTGAGAAGAAGGAAGTGCAGACATTGAGCCTCAATATCACATTCAGAGATTTTAGAAATTCCAGACAAGACTAAGTTAGGAGCAAGGGTGTCCTAGTCCTCTCAAGGGTATTTTGTAGAGATTCTTTCAAATTCTATTTTTACATCTAAAGATTTCACATTTCCCCCAAAAAATAGCAGCAATACTAAGACAACAGTAAAAGCATCTTAGTCCTCCCTGGCATATTTTGACAACATTTTTGCATTTCCAAAGTACTCATCACAATTCTAGACTTCCTAGGTACACATACCCTAATTTGTTGCTTAATTTCATCATTTGCACTCATCATTAAGCTTACATTACTAGGTTTTGTGAGTTGAATGCTAAGTTGTCTTTTCCAAGATTTTTCTTGGCGGTGAACCCCTCAGAGCTTAAAGAACCCCCTCCTAGGTCTTCCTTGTTGAGAATTGACTCACCTTTGTGTTGATAGTCCATCCAATTTGGGATCCTAGGGCATCTTGAATGACAATTGGAGAATAGTTGTTTTCTATGACCTAGGTTATAAAGCACCCCCTTTCCCCTATTGTTCAATTATTAATTATAATAATTTCATATTTATATTTAATAATTTTTATTATAGAATATAATATATAATAATAATAATATAACTTATATATACTATTATATATATAATAATAAATATAATTATATTATATATGATTTAATCTATATTATATAATTAATATAAATATACTAATTATATTTTGTATTATATAAAAATATAAAAATATAATAATTATTAATTGTAATAATTTTATATATGTATTTAATGGCTTTGTTAAAGAACATAATATACAATAATAATAAGTGGTAGTAATATAATTATATTATTTATAATTTATTTTTTATTATATAGAATATACATTATATATTAATTATGTTGATATGTACTTAACTACGTAGGGTAAAGGGTGTCGTAATGTTAAAACCTAAATGTGCTCATTATTGAGATCTTGGTGGTAATTTTCATTTTAATCAACATACTCTAAAACCCTCGTTAAAACCTTATTTTTAGGTTGCAACTCACCAAATTGGAGAAGTGACAACTCAATACCAACAAGGAAGAGTTTCAAGGAGTGGAAACCAATTGTAGCGCGGGGAAATCAGCAAAAATATGGTGAAAAATAGCTAGAAAAATGATGAAAAATGATGAATGGATGACATTCGTTTAATCCTCTTGCATTGCTACAAACACAAGCTAGCCATCAACACTAAAAATAAAAATAAATGCGACATAACTGCCTCCCTTCAAACGATCAATAATTGTCGATAAATGAACAACCTTGCAATGCGCCTCCTTGTTTTCTAGCCATTCATAGACAAAAAGAGCTTCAAAATCTAAAATAATGACACACCTTCGATGTAATTACTATGCAGGATATATTGTTTGTTGTCTTTTACATGGCCAAGCATTTAATTGGGAAGGCACAAACAAAATTTTCTATAGCATTAAAAGGAATCACAAATGTAAAGTGATCCACCCAGTAATAGATTGTAAAACTAAAGATCTGTTGCAAGTACATGTTGTATGAGTAAAGGGTGATTCAAACTTCAATTGGTTGAGGATGGGAGATAAACTGAAAGTGAAAGCATGCTATGATCATCGAAAATGGAAAGCCTGCTTCAAATTTTTGATTCATGAAACTCATGAAGCCATTTATAGCCTTGTAAAAGAAATATTTTTAGTACTATAAAATTTGGTGTGTAAAACAATTTAGGTTAAATAAACTCTGTAATACTTGTTTTAAGGCTAAATTCAAAAGAATATATGAATTACATAAGTTAATATTTTTTTAAAAATGTAAATTATTAATTACTCTCGAATCAACATATGATCACTTCTTACCACTAAAAAGTTTGATTGCTTTCTACACAAACCACCTGCCCATTCTTGTTTATTCCCTTGAAATTTAGTTTATCAATAGAACTTGAAATATATGAACAACACTAACACAATATTGATATTAAAGAGAAAAATAATTCTAGAATCAAGAGTCAGAAATACGAATCTTTCTATAAATCTTTCATACAACACTGTTCGATAATGCTCGATCAATATAAATAGAAAAATTATTAAAAACCACTTTATTAATATTATCCTTCTACAACGACACAAATCAATTCATTTTTTAGATTTTTCAGTCTACTAAATAACTCTTTAATTATGATATCTTTACATGTATTTACCATCCATTTACTTTGGATCAGAAACAAAACATGTATGAAAAAGAAAAAGAAAAAGTAGATTGTGCAAACTACAAATTAACTCTATTAAGCATGCACTAAACATGCACGACTTCAATACCATCAGAGGTGAGTTCTAATTTATAAGAATTAGGAGATCATAGAGATAAGAAAAATGCACAATGAACAATGCCAATTATTGTATTTAGTCAACTCAAATGTACAAATGAGGAAGTCTTGCATATATAGGAAAGGAAGAGGCAATCCACCTATCATGTGGATTGAAAAGTGCCCCATGATGTGGCATAGATGAATAGACAAGTGTCCTATAGGTGTCAACCCTAGGGTCACTAGGAATGTGAAAACCAACAACTTACTGACCAAGTCATCAATATTGATGAAAAATGTTGAGTGACCTTTGAGGTGAGATGAAAATTCTTCCAGCCTCAAAAAGGTAGCACATGACATTTACCAAATAACTTGGTAACCTCTATGTTAGTATTTACATTGTAGATGGTGCTCTTGGGAGGTGGTTGAAACTAACATGATATCAAATCCAACCATTCTGCCCTCCTTCCCTTGAGAGTTTTCATCAGGAGTTGTTTGAGATCCTTTTTTTCTGAGTTTTTTCTGGCATTTGAAATTTTTTAAAATTTCAAAATTTCCATAATTCTTAATTATTCTTCAAGTTTCTTTCCTAGTGTATAAGCATACAAACATTGTGTTTTTTGCTAAAGAGAGCCTAAATTCAATTGTTTGGAGGGTTTGTTTTTTCTGAGTAGTGATTCATTTTGCGGGCATTTTAATCCATAGAGTTGCAACATTTTGGAGAGTTGTGTATTTTCCTCTATGGGAGGAATGATTTTTGGAGGCAATTTTTTATTGTGAATTTTTGAAAGCACACCTTACAGAATGAGGTTATGATTGGTAGTTATGTAGAGGTGAGCTAATCAATTGGAGGCAGTGTAGGAATTTTTTGGCTTCAAAATTGATTTTGAGGTGGAAATTTTTCCTTTGGAGGATGCAATTTGTGCATCTGAGGCTGCACGAGAGTAAGAGGAGGCATCATTTTTGGCATCGTTGCTGCCATTTCATTCCTTGTGGAAGCTGACATTTTATTTGGAAGCCACAATTTGAATCAAGGATACAATTTCTTTTGTTGGATGCTTCCATTGGTTTGTAGGCGACAAATCATTCTTGTGGCATACATTTTTTCAAACTTTATTTTTTATAAAGTTTTCCCCAAAAATTTTCATTTTAGGGCTTCTATGCAGCCAAAGTGGTGTGGACCACAAGTTTTTCAAGTTGTTTTGGGAACATTTATCCCACATTGGTAGTGTGGGGTAGTTTTTTGCTCTTTAAATAACATTGTAGTGTATTTGGTTGGTGTGAGCAAGTCTCACAGATTGCGAAGAGGTTGTCAAGTTTTGGAGATTTGTGAATTCATTTGGATTTCACATGGTGTGGAAATCTTCTACAAACAGTAAGGTGCACAATTATTTTGCTCAAATTTTTCAAATTTAGTCTTTTTTTTTCTTGAGTAATATCTTTTGGATGTTGGAAACATAAATTTTGAGAGGTTGCATTGGTTGATATTTTTTGGAGGTTTCAATTTGGTGTATTTTTTCCTTTTGTTTTCATGGCTACTCTTGAGTCAGTTGAATTGTTAACCCCCCATAACTACCATACCTGGAAGATGAAAATGTGTAGGTTTCTCCAATCTAAGGGTTTGTGACAGTCCACACTGAGTGATAACCAACCCACTTTTACCAGGGAGTATGAAATATTTTATCATAGAAACAAGTGTGAGCAAGCTATGGGTCTAATAAAATTGAATGTTTCTGATAGTCTTCTTTTTCATATTGACGAGTGTAATACACCCAAGGAGATATGGTATAAGTTACATAACCCGTTTGATCAGGTCAGTGAGTTTTGTGCTTTGCAACAAGAGGAAAAATTAACATCTCTTTCCCCTAATGCATTTCCTTCCATTGATGATTTTCTAGTCAAGTTCAAATCTGTGAACTCATAATTGGTGGGATGTGGGAAGACCGAAACTAATAAGGAGTCCACTTTTTTTATTATATCTAAGCTAAGAGACCCATTTGCAGTATTTTCTTCTACCTTCTACTCCACCATGGATGCTTTGGTAAATGCATTGCAAATGCCTTCTTTTGAGACTTTTTGTGACTGTTTGATGAGGGAGAAAGCCAAACTTTCCCAATTAGATGGGGTCTCTATGAATCATGCATTAGTTGCACAAGGATCTTAGAGAAAAGGGAAGAAGAAACCTAAGGTTAAGACAAAGTTCCATGAGTCATCCACCTCTTCAAAAGAGGATAAGCCCAATAAGGAGAAGTTCAGTTGTGTGTATTGCAAGAAGAAAGGGAATGATGAACACAATTGTTATACAAAGAAGATTTATTATCCTTCACATCTTCTTTATAATAAAAATATTCCATTTCCCTCATCTATGACTCCTTCTACAGCCTCTACATCTTCATTTGCATCATCATCCAAACCTACACAATCAGGGAATGCAGGATTTGCAGGTGGTAAAGAAGATAAACTCTACATGGGTAAAGGACATGCATTAGTGACTTTTGAAATTAATTATAGTCAAGATAGATGGTTTTTGGATTCAAGAGCATCTCACCACATGGTTTTTTCTCCCTATCCTTTTTTGGGTCTTCATCCTACTAATACTTCCAATATTTTATCAGGAGATAGTAAGCTTTTGGATGTTACAGGGGTAGGAAATGTTGAGATAGGTGATGGTTGTTTAAGAGATGTATTGTATATTCTTGATTTGGATACAAATATACTATCCATTTATAGATTACTCATGGTGAGGTATCAAAGACTATAGAGTTCACTAAGGATTTTTTTTTCATTAGAGAGGTCGATACTGGAAAAGTGATTGATGTTGGTAAAGTTGATCATGACTCTCACCTCTATGCCTTTTCTTATTTTTTTGATGATTATAATTATGAGCCTCACACCCCTCTATCTAGTGTTGACATCAATTCCTTGGGAGAGATTAGTCATTTGAACTTTTGGAGTTCTTCAAACCTATGTGGATTCATATCCTTTTGTTTTAGAGGTTGGTTCTTCATCACAGTAGGATGTTTTTGATCCTTCACATCTTGTTTTATTGGATGAGTATTTGGCAAGAATCTCAATTTTTTTTGTAAAGTCTCATCTTGTAGACTTGGGAGACATAATTGAGGGGATCTCTCTCCTCTTTGATGGCAGTTTCAGCATGGTTGTTGATACATCTAGATTGTCTTTGAAGATTTACATTGATGAGCCTTCACTTGGTTTGTCACATTTCTTGGTTATTTTTTATCATGATTATGTGGTGGATTATTCTTTTTGGAGACTTCCTTCCTCTTTTTAGTTGGAAATGGAGTGGCTTCTTCATCATTTGGTGAAATTGTTTCTTCCTAAGGGAAGAGGAGTTTCTTGTAGGAATTATATCATCTTTTGTTTTTAGGCATATTTCATCGACATTAGAGCTTCTTCATTATGGGGGGATATAATATCTCCTTTTTTCCTTCCTATGGGGGAATCATTTATTGTATATACATGATGTATGTAGTCCTTGGGGGTGTTATTGAGTCCTCCATCTATGAATCTTCTTTTTTTCTATTTTCTCTCTTTTGGAGAGTGGTTTTTTCCCATAAGGTTTTTCTCCTTTTCTCTGGTTGTGAGATATTTATTTTTCTTGCATTTCAAATTGTAAATGGGTACTTAACATGGTTGTGTATCCAGGACCCATATTGCATAATAATTCTCCCTAAGTTTTCACTTAAGGAGGGGTGTTAATGTATTAAATTTAATTTAGGGATAATGGTTTTATTTCCTGTATCTAGTAGTTGTTTACTTGTCACCTTTTTCATAGCTTTAAAAATCCTCTATAGTATGTTTTTAAAGCATCTCAATCTATTCAATCATTTTTGGTGAAATAGCATAGTGATTCTCTCTATTCATGAAGGTTTTTTGTTGCAGATGGTGCTCTTGGGAGGTGGTTGAAACTAGAATTCTAATTTATAAGAATTAGGAGATCATGGAGATAAGAAACACACACAATGAACAATGTCAATTATTGTATTTAGTGAACTCAAATGTACAAATGAGGAAGTATTGCATATATAGGCAAGGAAGAGGCAATCCACCTATCATGTGGATTGAAAAGTGCCCCATGATGTGGTACAAATGAATAAACAAGTTTCCTATAGGTGTCAACCTTAGGATCACTAGGAATGTGCAAACCAACAACTTATTTGACCAAGTCATCAGCATTGATGCCAAATGTTGAGTGACCTTTGAGGTGAGATGAAAATTTTTCCAACCTCAAAAAGGTAGAACATGACGTTTACCAAATAACTTTGTAACCTCTAGAGGCTTAAGGGTTGAACATTTAGTTAGAAAAAATATTGTATAACCTCATCAACATAAGTACACTTAAGTATAGTGAATATATAAATTATTCACTCTAACATAATTGATATTTTAGAGCTATAAAAGTCTCTTTGAGAAGATTTTTGGGGAAGATATTGACTATTTATTTAGATGTAGGAGAAAATTATAGTTTCATTCTTTCATCTTGAATCAAATTTTGAATTAAATGATGTTGGTGATCTATGTGTTTTGATCTAACATGAAAAATAGGGTTTTTTTTTATTATAGTGTCATTACTATTATTATAGTAAATATTAGTTGATTATTTTCATGACAAGTGTAAATATTTCAAGATCCTTGTAATTCATATGACTTGACAATCTGCTATTACAACCTTAATATATTCTCCTTCAACAAAAGAGAGGCTACAATGGCCAACTTCTTACTACTCTAAGATACAACTTGAGATATTGATTTTCTACTATTGACTGAACCAACCCAATCATAGTTTATGTGGCCTACTAATTTATGCTTTTGATTGGAACAATAACCTATGACAAAGTTTTGTGTACCACTCACATATCTTAATATTCTTTTTGTACCATGTCAATCAAACTAAAGTGGATGCTTCATGAATTAAGAGATGAGACTCATAACACACATAATATTGAGTCCATTTGCAGTGGCATACATGAGGCTTCCAACTAAACTTCTACACAAAGTAGCATCCACCTTAAACTTGCATCTTCCTTGGTAAATTTATCACCAAGTACTTAAGGAGTTGTAATTGTTGTGCATTTCTTCATTCTAAACTTTCTCAATAAATCTATAAGATACTTAGTTTAAGCTATGAATATATTTTCTAGTTATAACACTTCCATACTAAAAAGTAATGCATTAGTCACAAGTATAATATTTAAAATTCATTTTTTATTTCTACCTATTTTTTTCCTTATATTTTTATTTTTACCTATATAAATAAGATTGTCAACATAAAGTAAAATAATAAGAATTTTATGATCGACATGTTAAACATACAAGGTTTTATCAAAGTGATTTCTAATAAAACTATTCTTCAAGAAATAACTATCAATCCTTGCTTACCAAACACAAGGGGTCTTATTTAAACCATAGAGATATATGTTCAACTTGTAAACCAACTATACTTTTCTTGGAGTTCCATAGCTTAAGGGTTGTTCCATATAGACTTCCTCATTTATCTCACCATTAAGAGAGGTTGATTTTAAATCCATATAATATGAAAACCACTTGTATTGCACAACAATTGCTAATATAATCTTGATGGTATCAAGTTTTATAACTAGAGTGAAATTTGTAGAATAATCTTCTCTAGAGGTGTTTGAGAAAATCCCTTGATAGATAATCTTCTTTTATCCCATTTCACAAAACCATCAACAAGATATTTTACCTTTAAATATATTTGAAACCAATCACCTATTTATCATTTCAAAGCTACACTAATTCCCATTTATTATTTTTATCAATTACTTCCTTCTCCTCATTCATAGCATCAATCCATACTATCTCTTTCACTAATTTTTCATACATAGAGGGTTCAACTTGAATTTGACTAGGAAAATCAAAATTATCAACTTCATTTATATTATTAGTCATTTTGATCAATTTTATTTAAGGTTATTTCCTTTTTTGAAGAGCTTGGAATTTATGTTGAACTTGAATTGTAACCTAAATTTTTACTTTTAGGAGAACTTGGTGGAGTTGATCTAGGAGATCTAAAACTCAAACTACTGTTGGAGCTTAAAATTCCACTTGAGATGATGGAGAGAGTAGGAATATTTTCATCTTCTACGTTCATTGTTATTGGTGATTTTTTGTACTCCATTTTTCCACTACCATAATCATCTTTCATTAAAACCACATTCTAACTTACAATTCATTTCTTTGTATTAGAATTATAAAATATATGCCCTTTAATTTCTTCAAAATATCACACAAAGATACAAAGGTAAGATTTTTGTATCCAACTGAACCACTTTTGACCTAGTATATGTACATATGCTAGAAAACTAAATACATAAAAATGACCTACATAAGGCTGATAACCACTTTAAACATCGTTTGGAGCTATGTCCTAGAAAAAACATTTTTGAGCTTCAATTCAAGATGTACATTCTAGTTGTAATTACTTCTACCCAAATAATAATTAGAATGGTTTATTATTGCAACATGCTTGATATCATTTCCATAATGGTATGGCTCATTCTTTATGCAATACTATTCTGATAGATGTATAGGATATAGTAAGTTGTTTATTGATACCATAACTTATAAAAATTAAAGAAAATATTATGAAGTAAATCCTCAGACCCTCTGTCACTTTTGAGTATTTTGAGATAATGTCAAGTTTGTTTTCTAGCCATGACCTTGAAATAATTGAAACATTTAAATTCCTCATAATTATTCTTAAGAAAGTAGATATATATGTGGTAATAAAAATCATTAATAAAAGTGAAAAAATAAAAGCTCCTACATATCACAACAAATGATAGCATGCACAAGCTTAAGAGGAAATTTTTGTGCAACACTATTTTTTCACCAAAAAAAAATCACAATGTTGCTTGCCAATATCATATATTGAAAAAAAAAATTCTCTCCTAATTTTTTGGAATTCATCAACATATTCTTCTTTTCAATAAAAATTATTCCTTGAAAACTAAAAATTTCCATAATATTTGTGTCATAACCAAAAAAGTATAGATGGTTTGTTTGAATATATACATTTCACTAGAAATAAATGTGAGAATAAATAACCTATTATCTATCATTGAGGTTGTAGTGTAGGAAAAATTATCCCCTTTTCATACTTAATTTGGGAATAGTTAATATTAAAATGAACCTAATGTTGCCTTGATTTGGTGTTGTAATGTTTTTTACACATTCACATTAAGTGTGGGGCCCTTTTAAGCTAAATGGGCCTAATTTTTCCTTAATTTAGTGTTGTAATTTGTATTTATTTACACCTTCACACTAATTTTGGGCCCTCTTGCATTTATGACCTTCACATAATCATTAAAAGGCCCTTTAGGATCCTTTATTATGCATCCCAAGGCTTATTTCAATGAAAATCCTAACATAGTCAATAAATACACTTAATATTCTAAACCCCTTACATTTCCTTAGCTCAAAAGGCTATGGTGGGACCCATACACCACCTTGGGAATATGAGTCCCCCCAAAATGGGACCTATATGCCACCTTTGATGTATGAGTCCCATTTGGCCCCTTTTTAAGGTTTTGAGCAAGAAATCATGGTTTTGAATTCAAATTTTATGAATGTCAACATTTGGGATCTAATGAAAAATAAATTAGATGGAATGCCTATATAAATAAGGTTTAAAATCATTATTTCACCTAGCAATCAAGAGTAAAGCATCCTAATACTTCACAAGATTATTATAAAGTATTCAATATCATTTCTAAGGCATTCAATGGCAGTTTTCTTGCTCATTTGTTGCAGCAATCAAGATCCATTATCATGTCAAAGGATTGATGCATCATGCATGTGGTTTTGAGCTAATGTCGTGATGTATTGTTCAAGATCAATTCAAGTATTCAAAGGCATTATCTTTCATCAAGAATCATGATCAAGATCTACTTCCATTGAGGCCACTTCATGCTTGTTTGATCTACAAGGTTCCAAACAAGGTTCTATTGTTTCATCTTATGTTTCATGTTCATTTCATTCATTTTTCATTTATCATTAAGTTTTGATTACCAAAATAGGGTTTGACCAAGGCAAACCCCTATCCACTAACAAATCAACATTTTTCTCTCTCTCTCTCCACATGTGTGATTGTAGATCTAGGTGTTTTGGAGCTTGAAGATCCTTTGAAGACTAAATCATAAGATTGAATAAAGTTGTCATAGTTGTCAAGAAGTTTCTATCTTCACAAAATGTCAGTTACAGGCTAGAATTCAAGCTTTCAAACTCGGAGATCTAACAAGAGAGAAGCTATAGTAGACCACTAGAAGATACCTAATTTTTAGCCAAACCCTAATATTGCGACTAAATCACCACCTTGGGCATATGAGTCCTCGTACAACACTTTTACTAGCTTTTAGAATATCTAGATCTGTCACTAAGAGATTCTAGTTCTTGCCCAGAAACCCTAGACTAAGACTAAATCACCCAATCTAGTGTATGAGTCCTAGTTAGCTTCAAACAATATAATTTCATGGTTTCAAAGTTTTTTTTACCACATCTTTCTTCTAGGTACCTTTCTATATCTTATTGTTTAGCTATTTGAATTCAAGTTTCATTTTCTAGGTCATTTAGTTAGATTTACATAGTACTTTCATCTCTTTTTTCTAAAAACTTGATTAGTGATGAAAACACTTCATTAATCACACCCAAGGATACCTTACAATAGATCTCTTTCCCTAACTTGATCACTAGGTTGAGATCTCTAGGGTTCTCTTGAATGAACTAGAGTGAAATAGGTCTTAAAACCTAGTTCCATCTCCCAAAAGGTAGGAACCTATTTCCACTAGTACACAAACAACAATATATGACTAAATAAACTACTAAAAATTGCATATAAATGACTAATTTTGGTCACGTGACCATTAGTAGTTTATTGCTGGTCATTTATATCACAACCAAATTTATGACTAAACTATTTTAGTCATTTATTTAGTCATTGATTTGCTCATTGATTTAATTGTTAATTTAGTCATTTATTTAGTCATGGTAGTGATTTATTTAGTCATATATTTAGTCATTAATTTAATCATATATTTAGTCATTAATTTAGTAATTGATTATTGTTAACTGGTCATTTATTTAGTCAAGGTAGTCATTTATTTTAGTCATGGTATTGATTTATTTAATCATTATAATCATTTATTTTAGTCATGATAGTTATTTATTTAGTCATGGTTTAGTCATTTATTTGGGTGAATCATTGATTCAAGTTACAAATCAAATCTAAATTAATCCTCACAAATTTATGCGTATAAACTTCAAATATCATAGATATTCAAATGTTGAGAGAAACACCATGAAATAAAGACTAAAATTCTTGAACAAATATGATTGATCGCAAATAGATCACAAATTAAGAGGAGCCACAACACAATATTTATCAATTTGAAAATTTACTTCATTAAGCCTCATTGACAAATCAAAACCTCAATGGTTACATCCTCACTAATAAGTCAAAACATATTAATGAAATTATTTTCTTCAAAGTTCATTTGGATTTGAAACTCAAAAATGAAGTGAAACTCAATTTTTTTTACAATAGTTATACTTTACAAATCTTTACAAATCAAGGATTTTGTTTTCCATATATTCATAGCCTTGAGAAAAAATTGAACATTTGAGATGAGCTTCACTTCAATTTCAAATTGAAGTTAATGCATGGCTAAGCTGAGAATGGGCTAATGATAGCTTCTTCACTGCCATTACTTTTCTTTTCCACATTTCAACGTGCCCTCATACTTTTGGATACAACAATGGCTTCTGGCCTCATAATGAATCCATTATCGGGGCTCAAAACTTTGAAAAAAAAAATTTTATGCAGATAGCTCCAAAAACCATCTCACAAACTTTAAAAAGATAATCAAAATTGCATGCAAAATAAGATTATTGAAATTTACAGATGAGACTCTTCACAAAAATAAGCATAACTTGGGGCTCCAGATAAAAGAAAGAATAAACAACAATTTAAGCTCAATGAAAAAGGTAACATTTGAGACTAAATGACACCAAATGACAAAATGTATCAATCAGTAACATGCAGCCTTCAGAGTGAACTAATCTCAAACCATCAAGTAGCCATAAGACAAAAGCAAATGCCCAAAAAAGTGAAGTAACATTCATGCAAAAAAATAATGAATATTCACCACATATACTTCATTCTTGCAAGTGGGAAAAATATTAGTTGACAGTTCAAATAATAGAGTATGTTTCTTTTAAATGAAAATTACAATCAGATCCTAATAATGGGCATGTATGAGGTTTTAACATTCAGGTTCCTTTACCCCTACATAGATAAGGTTGGCTGCCCTTGCAAATACCCAACATTAAATAGAATCAAACACCAAAAAAAAAATACCAATAATGGGTAATATATTCCAGTATGTAGTTAAGTTGAATGTTATCTCCACTGATTGTTTGCCTGAAAAAAATGTAACCAACAAAGTTATGTTTTTTAGAGATGAAAGAAAACTTGTCAAAATCTTTGCCATATGCATGGAGAATGGATTAGAAAACTTGTCAACAACGCCTCTCTTTGGTGCAGAAGCACCTTCACATCACCATGGTTCTCTTTTGTAAATGATTCCATTTTCCATTTGTAGAATTCATTTCAAGATTCATTTGATAAATATTTGGCAGAAAAATGTAAAAGTGCCAACAAAAATCTCAAAATTGCAAAAGATGTAAAAGTTGCATTAAGCAACAATTAGGAGTTAATAGGTTATTAGAGTCAACCCAATAATGGGAAGTTTCAAAACAGTTAGAAACTGATGTAAATTTCTTTAAAAAGGATTTTGAACTCCTTTTTTGGTCGTTGGTGATTGATACCTTGAAGAAATAATGAAAAAAAACTCTATTTTTATACACATTTTCTAGAAAATTGACTGTTTCCAGACTTTGTACAAATTTTTACAGCCTCAAATGATGGAATAAATGTTTTTAAGTGTTATAGGGAACAATCACCTTCCATTTCCAATTCGTTTCATGCAGATTGGTTCATTTTTAAAAAAGTTATGCTAATTTTTGTAAATACAGTCTAAATTCTGATCTAGGGTAACCGTTTGCAGTAAATTTTTTGTTTCTCTCAATTTAACTATTGGATTTTGCTAAAAATTTGAGAAAATGTCCATAATGATATCCTATAAATTCTCACTAGAGATATTGGATTAATTTATTGATTTGTGAAAGTTATAGGTGACTGTTTGCATGCATATCTGTTTATTTCGACCTAATTCGTACCAAAGAAGTCTGGACAACAAGCCTATGCTCCAAAACAAGTGTACTTACAAATGAGATATTTTTTTAATGGCTGAAATGGGGTGCTCAAAAATGTATTTATTTTTTTGAGATTCAATCTGGTTTGAAAGTTACACCCGATTTAGTGTTTTGATTCCCTTCAAGCGAAATTTAGGTTTTTGGTGCAAGTAATTTGTAAATCTGATAAAACAGAGGAAAAAGGTTGTGTAATTGGTTTATTTCTGTCAAAATGATGATTTTGAAGATGTATGAGGGTCTGGTTTTAGTTTGATACAGGTTTAGAGTCATGTTTTGAAGAGTTGGCCTTTGTAGCCATGAAGAAATTCAAAGAAATTGAAATGGTTTTGGTAAAGGATTGAATGAGAATTGTTCTAAGTATTGTTGTTTCTTCCTTTGCTCTGCATCACTCTTCAAGGCTTTAATATATTAGCAATATGAGTAGAAAATAAAAATAATTCATTACATGTAGATTTCATTAATAATGAGTGGAAGAAAGATGCATCCAACTTACCAATTTCAATAATAGATTTCATAATGGATAGAAGACAAACATGTAACCAACAAAAAAAATTCAAAGATGGGCATATCTTAAACAACTAGCACTGGAAGCAGGAAATTAAAAAAAAAGAACTAACTACAAAGATGTCAATGATAGGCAGACGAAAAAAAAATGCAACCAGCCAAATTCATTATAAGGCATGCCTCTAAAACTAGAAATAGGGGAGAAAACTAACGTACACATGAAATCCACAAATTTCTTCAATGGGTAGAAGAAGAACAATATCAACAAACCAATTTCAATGATAAATATGCGCTAATATAGGAATTAGGAGCAAAAGGTTAAAAATATTAACAAATTTCACATATTTCACCAATGGGTACAAGAAAGAAAGTAAAGAAACAAATTACATATAGCATACCTCTCTTTTTCCTGTAGTCACTACCAAATCTTCTGACTCATCAACGGTAGCCCTTGGATCAACAACTTTCTCAAGATCACCCTCTAAAACCAAACAGTCTCTGCTTGGCATCGACTCCCACCTATGCTGCAACCACTCAACATTATATAGCACTGTAATGGGAAGGAGACCAAAGAAACAAAAACTCTCAATATAAATGTAAAATGCAAATCGATACAGAATAAGGTTTCGATGAGGGTTTTAGAGTATGTTTTTAAAATGAAAATTATTGCCAAGATCCTAATACTAAGCACATTTAAGTTTTAACATTAGGGCATCCTTAAAATTATGGCTAAGATCTAATACTGAGCACATTTAGGTTTTAATGTTGGGCATTCTTTACTTGCGGATTTTCCTTCTTTCCCACGGCTATTGGTTTCGGCTCCTCCAAACTTTTCCTCGCTGGTTTTTACCTTTCACTTCTCCCATTTGGTGAGTTGCAACCGGAAAATAAGGTTTGGACGAGTGGATTAGAAAATTATGGCGAGTTGTTTATTAAAATGAAAATTATGGCGTCCATAATGTCCGCTAAAAAAAGAATTGAAATGAAATCGAAATTAAATAAATTAAGTTTTTATACAATATATACTAATAAATATTTTATAATATTATATTATTATATAATATTAAATATATTGTAATATAATATTATAATATTAATATTAATAATATGATATAAATATTATATAATATTATATTATTATAATATTATATTAATCTAGAAAAATCCATAGATTAAAAATCAAAAATTATAAATTTAAAAATATAAATTTAGTATCTTTTTATGTAAAAGGGATAATTTCTTAAAATAAAAAATAAAAAAGATTTTCTAAAAATAAAATAAAAATCCATAAATGTCTTTCTAAACATATATCTCTATTATTTATTTAGAAAAATCTATAAAATCAAAAATTCAAAATTAAAAAACAAGTATCTTTTTATGTATTTGGAAAATTTAATATACATATTTCTAAAAAAATCAAATTAAAATAAAAAAATTAAACAAAACAAAAATCTAAAACAAACAAAATTAAACAAAGCATAAATCTAAAACCAAAAAAAAATAAAAAATTATATACATGTTTTTAAAGAATAATATTATATTATATTATTTATTATATTTATATTATATTATATTAATAATATTTATAATATATTATATTATAATATATTTATATTATAATATATTTATATTATATAATATTATAATATAATATTATTATATTATTATATTATTATACCACCCATTTTCTCAATTAAAAATATATTTTTTAATTATCCACTTTAATATCATATTGTCTAATTTTTTATTTGTGTGACTAATTATTTTGTTGTGTTATTAGTGAAATTGACCACAATTTATCTTTGATACATTTGACATGCTAACACAACAAGAAAATCAAACTTGCTTCAAATCATAGTTCAAAACATTAATTATTCATTAACATAATGAGTAATAAAACTTAAAGAATGTAAATGTTAAATTATTTTATAAAATATGTGAAGGCCTTAAGACTGCACCAAGAGGAAATGTCTTCCACGCAATAGGTATTTTTAGTGCACCAAGCAACCTAGGTGATCAAATGACCTGCTTAAGTGGGGATCCCATGAGGGGGCCTTAAGCTCTATGAATTATGATCAAATTTGAAAGAAAAAATAATAGAGGAGTAGTAGTTATTTATTTAGACATTAATTTAGTCATACATTTAGTCATTTTTATTTGTCTGATATTAGTCATTTTTATTTGTCTAATATTAGTCATTTATTTAGTGATTTAGTTGTGATTTTACCCGATGACCAAATTAGTCACTTATAAATGACCAAATTAGTCGTTTATTTGTCAAATTCTACTAGTGTTAGTCACGTGACTAGAATTTTTAGTCACGTGACTAAAAGTTTTAGTCACGTAGTCATTTATTTGCCAAATTCTACTAGTGTTCCTTGTGTTCAAAGGCCTTTGCTACCAGATGATCATTAGTTGATTTATCAAAAATTGTGTAATATTATCTTCAAACATAACTTTATAATATTTTCTTCAAGCTATCCAATATTTAAAATATTGTGTTACAACTATGGAATATGCTTAAAGTATAATGAATATAAGTAGTTTATTTTTGTTTAGTATTTACAAGGCTACAATTTCCCCTTACATCATCCTCTTTATCATCATAAAACTTCACTCAACTTTTCATAGATTCATCTAACTTCACAAATGATGAGGGATACAGCACCCAACCCACAAAATATAATAATAGATACCAACACAGAAGATGCGAGACAAAAAAAATAACTCACTTTGACTTGATTAGGATCTAGACTAATTGCATAATTGAATGCTTAATCTAAACAACTTAATGGAAATTCAATATATGTGTACATTATTGAAATTATGCATTAAAAATTAAGGTGAAAACCAGAATGTGAGAGAGAAGAAGAGAGAAAGTGCAAACAATCTAATAACAGAGTTTTCCACAATCGTGACTACGTCTCCGTGTCCGCTCCAATAGAGTGAGACTGATCCGATTAATTCCCAAAAATTAGTTACAATTGCACTAGGACCAGTTCCTTCTAGCACTTTAGCAGCATGACAATAATCTAATGTAAAAAAAGTGGCTCAAACATCTCCTTAGAATCCCTCTTTCGTATCACCTGTCACCTATTTTTCTCATTAGCTCCTAAGAGCTTACCCCCCTCTTTTATACGTAAACATATGCCTAAAAAGGCTTAACCAAAATAATAAATGCCTAACCCCCAGGTTTAAAAATTTGTACAATGCCTAATTTGTCCTTTAGACCCCTTTAGATTAAATGCTTAGGGGATTTTACAACAAAAATAACCCATTTGTTAAGGCCTCGGGCCAAATCATACAACAAAAACAAATAGACCCTTCATGTAGTTAAATACATATCAGTGGTCTGTCGGTGGTATTCTATTTTGATATAAGGTTGTTCAGGGGTTCCAACCCCACCAACCACCCTTTTGTCTTCACACTCTGCTAACATGCTTACCCAAAATAACCGAGCTCTTTACATAGTATGGAAATGCTCAGCAATGTAATGGTGGAGGCATTGGCTCGGCTGCGACAAGTCACGGGGTCAAACCCCATGACAACCTTTTGTTAAATTGGTTCACCGATGATCGACAGAGGAGATGATCACCAAGTTCCATGTGTCAACATCCTATTCACCACCAATGGCACATCAGTGCTGACAAAGCAAACCCGTATGCTGGCTAGACTACTATTGATGCCGATAACTTGTCGTACAGATGCCACATGTTGCCCAATGATTGGTTTGTACAAGTTGACTTGACTACCATGTGTCATGCCACAATTGGTCCATGTCAGATTTCATATAGTACAAACTGATACGTCAGCATGCTGACGTCACTAGCTATATCACCAAGTCAACTAAACTTTGACTGCCAATAACTCGAGCATACGATGTCAGATTTCGATGAAATGAACGTTGTTGGAATCATCATAATAAGCCCTTTGATTTGACACTACTTCTATCAATTTCTGAGATGATCATATTTTTTGCTTTTTGGACGACTCGAGGTACCAGTTTGACCCAATGTTTGACTGGCCATACCTTGAGCAAATTGACTCCTTTTCGCTTCATTCAAGTTGCATTGGAACCAGTACTCAGAGTTCTTTTTGATGGTGCTGAATTCTAGAGCATGGGAGATACTTCAATTTTTAGTGAAAATATCCCCCAGATTAGGCCTCCCCACTAGAGAAATTTTGGACCTCCAAAAGTGGCATTTATTCAAACCTCAAGTGAGGACTTGGCCTCCCCACTTGTCCTGTATCATCTGTACATTTGTATACCTAGCTTACAATCACAATGAAGACTGCAACAACATTGTTGAACATAAACATCACTTTATCACTTCCATAAGCATCTACATCAACTATCGTAGCTACTAACCAACAAAAATTGACTAGCATCAAGTTGAATAATAATGCAGAGATGAAAGAGAGTAAATCAACAACATATCAATCTTTCACAATAGAAACATTTTTACCCAAGGATCCATCAATGCTTTCAATCACCATTCCCTCATTTTGTATTGTGGGTGCATCCTGCAACATCTGACCCTGGTTAGCTACTCCAAGTTCATGTCTAGAACCGCCTATACTGATAGACATAAGAGTTAAATCTTTACTTGCATTAATCACCCTCTTTAATTGCCATGTGTTTGTAAAAGAACAATCAGTCTTAATCCTGTGAGAATGTACAATATACTGAATGCCATCTTTCAACAAATAATAATGATTCTTTTCCCTGTAGAAAATAGCTTTTCGATCATATAGATAAGGTCTACCCAGAACTATCCCATAGATATCTAGTGGAACCACATCAAACTGTACTTCATCCATAAACTTACTAGTGATTGTGAATCTCAAAGTGCATTGTCTTGTTACTTGCAATTTATCATTCTTGCAAATCCAGCCTAGTGGATAAGGTTTCTTATGCAGTGTAGTTTTCAATCCCAAGTTTCTTACAACATCTTCAAAAATTAGGTTAACTTGAGAACCACTATCTATGAGTGCATAAATTTTAATGTTCTTAGCAACAACCCTTAAATGAAACAGCGCTTTCATTTTCTTATCTTCAGAGACATCATTAACTTTAGAAGTAGAAGCACAACTATCAAAGGAAACACTGGAAATAGGAGCTTTACCTTTCAAACCCATAGTTGTTATCTTAGTTTCATCATTAGAATCAGAACCAGGATCCATAACAAAATTTGTGGCTTTCTCCTTACCTTTATGTTTCTAATTTTGTTTCTGAGCCCACTTAGGCTTCAACTCCAGATGCAACTTCCAACAATGATCTTCATCATGACCCTTCCTGTCACAATGAGAGTAAGAAAAGTTGTCATCCTTCTTTACTGTAGTTGTCTTCTTTCCTTTCCCTATCTCTGCAACCTTAGATGGTTTCTTTATAGAGTTATCATTATCAAACTTATCAATAAAAGAACCCTTTCCTCTTGAATCTAAATGTATAGATTGGACACAATTATCATCCAAATTACTAGGGTTCAAGACCAAAATAGAATGTCTGAGATATGAGTGAAGACCTCCTATGTACTTTAATAAAGTATCTTGGGTGTACAAAGGTACATTTAATGCAATAGCCTTCTTTTTGAATTCATGGGTGTACTCTTGGATAGTTTGACCTTTCCCTTGTTTAAACACTTTCCAATTCATCATTAATTGTTGCATGTGACCTAAGGGATAAAATTTCCTTTTAAGAGCACTAACAAATTCTGACCAAGACAAATTGACTCTACCATGCTGTGAAATTTCTGCTCTAGTCCTACTCTCCCACCAAGTGAGAGTTGAACCTCCCAACCGAAGAGTGGCTAACTAGATCCTAGAAGCATCATCAAAATGGTTTTGGACTCTAGAATAGAGTTCTACTTGTTGAATCTAGTCATCTAGTTTTTTAGCATCTAATTCACCACAATACTTAGGTAGCTCAAATTTAACATTCAATATAATCTGAGGCTTATTTACCCCCTTGAAAGGATTAATAGAAAGAGAATGTGTAGAAGAAGAAGGAGAAGGAGGAGAAGGAGGAGTAGACGAAGGAGATTTTGGGGGTTCATCACCACCTCCTGGTTGCTTCTTCTTGCCTTTATTGTCCCCATGATATTCTTCACATTTCATGCATTCTTCCTTTTCTTTGAGAAGCATCTCCAACTCAACTCTCATTTGCTAGAAGGCTCTTTGAAACTATTGCTCATTGAGTTCTTCAAGTACCTCCATTCCAAACACAAACATTTTCAAAAATTTCTTCATTTCCCAATCTCAGGATTATATTCCTCAAGCTTTCCTTCGCCCTTTTGAATCCTAGATCTTGTTAGAATTCACAACAAATCTATAATACTAGTCACCAAATGATTTGATACCAAACTTGACCTGATTAGGATCTAGAATAATTGCATAATTGAATGCTTAATCTAAACAACTTAATGGAAATTAAATGCATGTGTACATTATTGAAATTATACATTAAAAACTAAGGTGAAAACCAGAATGTGAGAGAGAAGAAGAGAGAAAGTGCAAACAATCTAATAACGGAGTTCGCCACAATCGTGACTATGTCTCTAGGTTCACTCCAATAGAGTGAGACCAATCTGATTAATTCCCAAAAATCAGTTACAATTGCACTAGGAACATTTCCTTCTAGCATTTCAGCAACATGACAATACTTCAATGTAAAAAAAATGGCTCAAAGATCTCCTTAGAATCCCTCTTTCGTATCACCTATCACCTATTTTTCTCATTAGCTCCTAAGAGCTTACCCCCCTCTTTTATACATAAAAATATGCCTAAAAAGGCTTAACCAAAATAGTAAATTCCTAACCCCCCTTTAACAATTCATACAATGCCTCATTTGTCCTTTAGACCCCTTTAGATTAAATGGTTAAGGGGTTTTACAACAAAAATAGCCCATTTGTTAAGGCCTCGGGCCAAATCATACAACAAAAGCAAACAAACCCTTCTAGTTAAATACATATCGGTGGTCTATTGGTGTTATTATATTTTTATATAAGGTTGGTTGAGGGTTCCAACCTTGCCAACCACCCTTTTGTCTTCACACTCTGCCAACATGCGTACCAAAAACAACCGAGCTCTATTCATAGTATGGAAACGCTTGATGGTGTAATGGTAGAGGCGTTGGCTTGGCCGCGACAGGTCATGGGGTTGAGCCCCATGACAATTTTTTGTTAAATTGTTTCATCGATGATCAATGAAGGAGATGATCACCAGGTGCCACGTTTCAACATCCTATTTGCCACTGAAGACACATCAATGTTGACAAAGCAAACTCGTATGTTGACTAGAGTACTATCAATGTTGATGAATTGTCGTACGGATGCCACGTGTTGCCCAGTGATTGGTTTGTACAAGCTGACTCAACTACCATGTGTCACGTTGCAATTGGTCCATGTTGGATTCCATATAGTACATACTGATACATTAGTGTGCTGACATCACTAGCCGTACCACCAAGTCAATTAAACTTTGACTGCCAATATCTCGAGCATACGATGTCAGATTTCGACGAAACGAGCATTGTCAGAATCGTCTCAATGAACCCATCGATTTGACGCCGCTTCCAGTGATTTCTGAGATAATCATATTTTTTACTTTCTAGATGACCCCTAGTACTAGTTTGACCCAAAGTTTGACTGGCCATAACTTGAGTAAACAAACTCCTTTTTGCTCCATTCAAGTTGTGTTGGAACCAGGACTTAGAGTTTTTTCTGATAGTGCTGAACTCTAGAGCATTGGAGATACTTCAATTTTTAGTGAAAATATCCCCCGGATCACACTTTCAATTATTTTCAAAAATTTAAATTACAAATTCAAAACTTACATGCTACAGCCTCATGGGCTTGATTCATTACAACAAAATCAATTTTGATAGAAAATCCTGTTTAGACCATTTTTCACTATTTTTGACTTCTAACTGTATGATACCCTTTAAGTTACATCATGGGATGCAAAAAAACTAAAGAAAAAAAAATATAAAAAAAATTGGGTTATACAAGATTTCCCTACACCACTAGATGCTCCTACATCAGACACCCAACGTAATTTGAAAAGTGACCCTGTCATTTCTCAGGAGTTAGAGGGAAAGCAATATAGTTAACTTGAGCTTCAGACAACCATGATGAATCTTAAATAGGCCTTCATCTCTATTTCACCAAGTACTCTATGTATTGCATGTTTCTTATACTTCTACCCACATGACTATCCAAAATTTCTTCTATCTCCTTTTTTGAAGTAGGTGTTGGAATGTTCCACTATGCTTCTATTGTTTCTTCATTAATTCCCCCTTCATGATATTCTATTAAATCTGAAATGTTAAACATAGGTGAAATATGAATTTCATTAGGAAACTCTACCTCATATGCATTTCCCGAATCATGCTTCTTGACAATATTGCATGGTCCAAACTTCTTTATCTTTAACTTGTTATATGTACCAACTATAAACCTCTACTTTCGCAAATGAACCATGACTTCATCTCCTACCCATAACTCCTTGTGCCTCCTTTTAGGATTTTCCTTGGCCTTATATTGTGAGTTCATCTTATTGATATGTTTCTTCACGTCATGCAAATTCTTTAGGTGCTCCACAAAAATTTTAGCCTTGATACTACTCTTCTCCCCCTTATTCATCTTTATTAGTTCAAAAGCAGTTGTTGGACTACTCCCATACACAATATGGAATGGTGATTTACAGTACTCCTATTGACATAATTTTTGTAAGAATTTTTTTTATGTGGTATAATCAAATCCCATCCCTTGGGATTATGTCCTACTAAGAATCTTAGCAAGTTACCCAAACTCCTATTCACCACCTTTATTTCTCCATCAGTATGTGGATGGTGTGTAGAACTAAACTTAAAATCTATTTTCAAATTAGTCCATAATGTCCTCCAAAAATATCTAACTAATTTGGTATCTTTGTCTAAAACTATACTCTTTGGTAGGCCATGTAGTCTCACTACCTCTCTGAAAAACAACTCTGTGACATGAACAACATCATTGGTCTTATGACATAGAATTAAATGTGCCATATTTGAAAATCTAACCACCTCCACAAATATGGAATCATGCCTTCTTTGTGTCCTTGACAATCCAAGAACAAAATTCATGCTAACATCCTCCCATGGCCTCTTAGGTACAGGTAATGGCTAATACAATTCAATATTTGGACTTTTTCCTTTCACCATCTGACATGCTCTACAACTTTGTACAAACTTCTTCACATCTTGCTATAACTATGGCCATCAATATTTCTCACCAACAAGAGAAATGGTCTTATCTCGATTGAAATTCCTAGCTAATCCTCCACTATGCTTCTCCTTGATTAGATTCTCTCTCATAAAACTCCTTACAATGCACAATTGGATTCCTCTAAACAACATCCCATCCTGGATTAAGAAATCCAACCATCTTGTCCTATCCAATCTAACAGGTTCCAAACAAGCCTTCCAAGATTTTGCAAAGTTTGGTTCTTCAGGATATAAACTCTTGATCTCATTGAACCCAACAAACTCTATATTCATCTCTATCAACAAATTTCACCTTCTACTTAAGGAATCTAAAACTCTATTTGACCTTCCACTCCTATTCTTCAAAAGAAAAGTATAACTCTACAAAAACTCAACCCATTTTAAGTGCCTTTGGTTTAACTTTCCTTGACTATTGAGATACTACAAATCCTAGTGATTAGTATATAAGACAAATTATTTTGGCAACAAATAGTGTCTCCATTTCTTCAAAGCCTAAAATATAGCATAAAAATATTGATCATAGACAACATATTTCTTCTTACCATCATTCAACTTCTCACTAAAATAGGAAATAGGCTTACCTTCTTGACTCAAAACAACTCCTATGGCAGTGCCACTAGCATCACAATCTACATGAAAGACCTTATTGAAATATGGACGTTCCAAAATAGGTTGCTCTATAACTTTCTTCTTCAACATATCAAAACTTTTGGCTGCTCTTGTAGTCCACTTAAACTATTTTCTATCCCCTCTCATTGCTTCAGTTAGAGGTGCACAAATACTACTAAAATTCTTAATAAACTTTCTATAATAGCTTGCTAGACCATGAAATGATCTTACCTCTGTAACACTCCTTGGGGTAGGCAATTCAATGATAACTCTTACCTTCCCTAGATCTATTTTAAGACCCTCTATTGAGACAAAAAATCCCAGATACACCAACACTCTCTTCACAAATCTACATTTCTTGAAATTAATCAACAACTTTTCCTCCATTAGATTCTCAAAAACTCTTTGGATATGCATCAAGTGCTCCTCCAATGTCTTATTGAAGATCAAAATATCATCCAAATAAACAATAACAAATTTTCCTAAAAATTCTTTCAATACCTCATTCATAAGCTGCATAAATGTGCTTGGTAAATTAGTTATCCCAAAAGGCATGACTAACCACTTGTATAGGCCCTCCTTGGTTTTAAAGGGTATCTTCCATTCATCTCCTTCTCTAATCTAGATCTAGTGATATCCGCTCTTCAAATCTACCTTCATGAAGTACTCAACTCCACTCAAAGAATCCATAATGTCATCCATTCTTGGCAAGGGAAATCTATACTTGATGGTGATCTTGTTGATGTCTCTAGAATCTGTACACATCCACCATTCCCTATCCTTCTTTGGTGCTAGTACTACAGGTATGGAACATGGACTCAAACTCACTCTTATCAATCCCTTCTACAAAAACTCTTGCACTTGTCTATTCAACTCTTCACTCTCTACTGGAGTCATATGATGAGCTGCCTTATTTGGCAAACTAGCTCCAAGAATCAAGTCCATCTAATGACTAATCTTTCTTACTATAGGCAAACCTTTGGGTACATTATTAGAAATAATAGTTTGAAACTCATTTAACAAATCTAAAACCTCTGCAGGTACCTCATTAATATCTTCTTTATCAACTCATGGGTATGTGCAGGATCATGATGGGCCAAAAAGTGGCGATATGATGGGTATTTGTAGGGTATGTGGCTGACGACCCTTTTTTTACCCAAAATTGATGAAATGAAAAGGGTTTTTAAAGGATATTCTCAAATTTCTGCCAATATAAATTATGCTTTACTTTGAATTTAATAAATTCTTATTATTCATTTTCTATTTGAATTACGACGAAAGTCCTCATTGATAGGCTAATTGAAAAACATCTATAGCTTTCAAACGGTATCACATTTTTGGAATCCAAAACATGCATCACATTCTATGCTTCACATACTATAGGATTAAAAAAATAAAATTGTATTTCATGAAGTTTTGACCAAGTTAAGGTGGTCAGATATACAATTTTTATATTTTTAAAATTTGTAATAAAAACTCATAATTAATTATTTACTTGAAAAAATTACAAAAAAATAGCATCACATCTGGACATGAGTTCTCTACTTATGTCTAAAATATTATAAAAATATATTATCATTTTCTTGTGGTTAGGGTGGTCAGACATACACCTGCTTCTTATTTTCCCCTAAAATTTAAGTACTACTGCATTGAAATTTCAAAATTTCATGAAATAGATTTTTTTTTTTTAAAAATCCTAGTAGTTTAGAAAATACATTCAATTTTCTATAGATTCTATTCTTACATATTTTTGAAATAATATAGATAACTTATTCAAATTTTTCTATCAAGTTGCCTAAATCTGATTTTGCTAAATTTTTTGCCACTTAAAGGCCTGATTTTTCCATGATGATCCTACACATACCCTCTAGGGATCAATACAAAACACATATGCTCATGCATCATACCTTCTAGGAACTTTCTTCCATCAACCAAACAAATTCTTGCATTACTGCATACATTCTCCTCTACCTCCTTCAAGGGCTTCAATTTATGACAAACTCCATCCTTTGTCAAAAAATAGGTATTGGCATGTCCATCATGTACTGCTTGCCAATTAAACTACCATGATCTACCTAACAACATATGAAAAATATCCATAGGAATAATATCACACAATACCTCATCATGGTAATTTCCAATCTTGAATTTTACTAGAAATTGTTCATTTACTAAAGATTTATGGTCCTTCTACAACCAAGCAATTTGGTATGAATTTGGATGCCTTCTTCTCTCCAATTGCAACTTACTAACCATCTCTTTTGAAACAAGGTTATCAATATTACCTCCATCAATAATAACATTGCAAACTTTACCTTCACACTTACATCTAGTGTGAAACAAATTCTTCCTTTGAGTTGGCTCTTTCTCCTCATTCAGTAAGGCTCTTCTAGTAACTAGAACCTCTCCTCTTTTTGCATCCTCTGAATGTGAAGACTCGACATCTTCATCTACATGTGAAACTTGTACATTACCCACAAGTCTTCTATTTGTCCTTCTCCACAATGGAATAAAGTTCCACATAGATCTCCTCTTCATGGTCCTCATCTAGATCTTCCTCTTCCTCTTTGATCTCCATTATTTTGATCATGAGGATGGTAGATGTTGCCTCCTTTCTAGTTCTTGTTGCTATTGGATCCCTCACCCTTCTTTTGATCTTCATTTTGACCTCCATATGACCATCCACTAGTCTTTATACCATCACCCCACCTCTTTTATTGCTTTCAAATATTCTATTCAGCTTTTCTTCTACCTTCAAAGAAAAATGACATGCATCTTCAATGGTAGACATTCTTACCATACTTAGCTTGTCTTGAATTCTTGGCTTCAACCCATTTATGTAACAGGAAATTTCTCCTTGTTGGTGTCAGAATGACCTATTCTGATCAAGACTCCATAGAATTATTTTGTAGACTCCTTAATAGATTTTCCTGCTTGTTTCAACCCTTGCATCTTCTTCAACAAATCCAACTCATATTCCCCAAGAATGAACTGTCTCTTCAATTTTTCCACCATCTAATCCCATCTTGTTATTTTCTCTTTTCCTCTTCTATTTCTTTCCAATTGGACTTCTTTCCACCATATGCTAGCATGGCCTTTTAATTTTTCCTATACAAATTTGACCCTATCTAGGTCTTCTATTTCCTTATACTCAAAATACTCTTCCATGCCATTGACCCAATTGATTAGCTCCTCTAGATTTTGATTTCCAGAAAATTTAGAAACTTCTATCTTTGGCCTCTTTCCAATCTTGGAAATGGCTCTAATCAATCTGACTTCTCCAAGATCCATTGCATCCTATGCTTCCTCTTTGAATGGCTCCTCATCTTCAGCCTCATCCTCACTTTAATCTCTTCTTCTAACATCAAATTCTCTATGCAACTCCTCCTACAACACTTGAACTTGTCTCTAGAGGGCTGTAAAACCCTCTTTTGTTACCCCAACATTTCCTCCACCACAGTTTCTTTGTGGAGGCATCTTTTCTCATAGACCCACAACCACAAGTCCTGGTGTAAACTGCCTCACCTGTGGTGATCTATCTACACACTCAAGAAAACCTTGCTTTGATACCACTTGATGAGGGCTATAGCACCCAACCCCACAAAACACAACAATATATATCAACACAAAAGATGCGAGACAAAAAAAATAACTCACTTTCAATTATTTTCAAAAATTGAAATTATAGATTCAAAACTTACATGCTATAGCCTCATGGGCTTGATTCATTACAACCAAATCAATTCTAAAAGAAAAACTATTATTCAAAGCCACAATTTGCACTAATGAAGCCACCTTCTACAACCCCCTCATTACACTTTTTATTTTACCCAATTACCACCCTATAATGTTCTACAAAGTGCAACTTTCCCTTTTGTTTTGGCGCCAAAAGTCACGTCATTTGATTTCTGGCCAAGGAAGAAGAATTTTAATGAAATTCACTTTTTAGAGGGGCAACTTCGCAGGGCCATAACTTTGATCTAGGTGTTTTATTCACTATTATTGCATATCGTTTGAAATATTTCAAAGAGATCTATAACACATAAACCCATTGTAGTTCAGTTCATCCACTTTTCAAGTTGTTTCAAGGCCTCTAAAGTTTTATATTTGAATTTGAAGCTGCATTGGAGAAATTTCTCAGGACTAAAACTTTAATTTCTCCCAAACCGTTCAGGGTATTGAGGTGATTCTTTCTTGATTGAAAATGTTTTCAATCTCTGCTCTTTTGGGTAAATTTTTAGGTCCATACAAGCCTGTTTAGGCCAACTTACTAAAAATAGTAAGTGATCATTTTTCACTATTTTTGACCTTTGACTATCTTATACCCCTTAAGTGCTATCATGGGACTCAAAACAACTAAAGAAAATAAAGAAAATATTTTTTTTGGGTGATGCAAGATTTCCCTACACCACTGGATGCTCCTACATCAACAAAGATATTATAAATACCAATCTTATGGTTTGACTCTATATTGTCTAGAAAACACTCATCTTTATAAGATTAATTTTCCATGTTACATTTGAAAAAAGTGGATTATTTTCCTTCTTCAAAAGAAACCTTAGTATAGTTGTCTCTTGATTTATTCAAGACAATTTTCTTTTTCAACACTTAAACTCATAATGTTCATAATATTCACAATACCTATAGTGGATGCTTCTATAGCTCACCAAACATCTTCCTCCTCTTCTTCTACAATGTCCTCTACTAATAGAAGGCTCCCTTGGATATTTATGACAACAATACTTCCCATTAGAAAAAAATTTATTGACTTTACTATCTGTTATAAATAGTGTTGTTGTGTGTTATTTTATAGATGAAGGCAAATAAAAAAATATGGTGATTTTTTTATCACAAGAAAAGAAATCACACAAAATCCCCAAATTTCCTTAATGAAATGAGAGGTAGGGAATCTATTAAATAGAGATTCAAAAGAGAGGTGGCATTATGGAACACAACCATATTCATCAATAACTCAACAACACTATTTATAAAAAAAAGGATAAGTCAATAAAGGCTACTCCAATAGGAATTATTGTTGTCATTCTCCCCCATAATGACCATTTGGAAGAACATGAAGTAGATTTCTAAGTTTCTAGAAACTTTCATGAGCTAGAGACTTTGTGAAAATATTTTCTATCTGATCTTTTGTACTACAATACACAGTCTCAATCAATCCCCATTGAACTAGTTCTCTGATATAGTGGTGTTGAATCTCAATATGTTTGGTCTTGCTATGAAACACTGGATTCTTTATCATTTATATAGCATTATTTTTGTCATAATACAATAATGTAGGTCCATTTTTCATTTGGTGTAAATCCTCTAGTAGTCTTCTCAACCACACAATTTGGCAAGCTGCTAATGATGTAGTTTTAAACTCGACATTTGCCATGGAAAGTGAGATAGTTGGTTGGTTTTTGACCTTCCAAGAGAATATTATTGAACCAAGACTAAAAGAATAACTAGAAGTAGAATGTTGGTCATCTATGGAGCCTTCCTAATCTGAATCTGTATATCCAACCAACTTGTTATCTTGTGAATGTTGAAATTTGAGACCATACCTCATATCCCTTTGATATATCGAAGAATCATCTTAACTACACTCCAATTTGCTTTCTTAGGCTCCAACATGAACCTAGATACCAAGCTCAATTCATATGTGATATCTAGTCGAGTAGTAGTTAATTAGATCAAACTTCCAATCAATTGTCTATAAAAAGTGAAGTCCACTAGGTTTGAAACATCTAAGCTAGAAAACTTAAGTCCAACTTCAATAGGTGTTACAACTATTTTACAACTCTTCATTTAAATTTTTTGTAGGATCAATGCATATTTTCTTTGAGACATGAATATTTCATCTTTATTTTGTCATACTTATGTACCAAGAAAGTGGTACATTTGTCCCAAATCTGTCATTTCAAATTCAACAATCATGGCTACTCTAAACTCTAAAAATAAATCTGATTGTTTTATATGATAGATAGGACCATCAACATAGAGAACTAAGATAAAAATATCCTTAGTTAAGCTCCCAACACAAAGATTGGGATCTGATTGTTTTCTTAGAAAATATTTTTGTTGTAGATATGAATCTATCCTTGAATACCATGCTCCTGGTGCCTACTTAAGACCATACAAGGCTTATTTAATCTGTAAACATAATGTCTTTAGATTTGATATTTCAAAACCTTTAGGCTATGAAACACACACTTCCTCATCAACATATCAATTCAAAAATACACTCTTTGCATCCATTTGATAAACTGTCCAACTCTACTAAGCTGCCAAAGCCAAAACTAATTTGATAGTATCAATTCAAGCTACAAGTTCAAATGTTTCATTATAATAAATACCTTCTTGTTGAGTGTATCCTATAGATACTAATCTAGCATTATGCTTATCAATGTTTCCATCATATTTATACTTAGTTTTGTACACCCACCTTGTCCCAATAATTTCCTTACCAAGAGGTAGTTGAACTAAATCCCTTGTGTCATTCCTTTCAATTGTTTCTCTTTTATTATTCATTGCTTCAATCCACTCTTCCTTTTCTTGAGATTGTTCAAATGTTTGTGACTCAATAGGGTATGTGCAGGATCATCATGGAAAAACTAGGCCCTTAAGTGGTGAAAAATTTAGAAAAATCAAAGTTAGGCAACTTGACGTAAAAATTTGAATAAGTTATCTATATTATTTCAAAAATATGTAAGAATAAAATTTGTAGGAAATTGAATGTAGTTTCTAAACTACAATGTTTTTTTTTTTAAATCTATTTGGTAAAAATTTGAAATTTCAATGCAGTAGTACTTAAATTTGGGGAAAATAAAGTAGGTGTTTGTCGATCACCCTAACCATGCAATAAAATGATAATATTTTTTATAAGATTTTAGATATAAGTAGAGGACTCATGTCCTGATGTGATGCATATTTTTTTGTATTTTTTCCAAGTAAATAATTAATTATAAATTTTTTATTAAAAATTTTAAAAAATATAAAAACTTGTATGTCTAACCAGCTTAACTTGGTCAAAACTTCATGATTTTTATTTTTTTTAATCCTATAGTATGTGAAGCATAGAATGTGACGCATGTTTTGGATTCAAAAAATGTGATACCGTTTGAAATCTATAGATTTTTTTTAATTAGCTTATCAATAAGGACTTTAGTCATAATTCAAATAGAAAATGAATAATGATTATTTATTAAAATAAAAGTAAAGCATAATTTATATTGGTGGAAAGTTGTGAATCTCCTTTAAAACCCCTTTTCATTTCATCAATTTTGGGTAAAATAAAAGTTGTCAGCCACATACCCTACACATACCCATCATATCGCCACTTTTTGGCCCATCATGATCCTGCACATACCCATTATTTTCAATTATTTGATTCATCAATGCATAATTCACTTTTGCTTGTGACCTTGCTTTCATTTTCTCAAAATTTGAATCTAACATAAGAGTTGATGAATGATTATTAATGCATTAATGATTAAGGCTCATTATCTTCTTCTTCCTCTTCAACTTCATCAATCAATATCTATTTTCCCTTTGTTTCACTTTCTTTGGTATACTCTATTGCTCCATTAAATACCACATCTTTGCTTATCACAAGATTTTTCCCAATTGGATATGAATATAATTTGTATGCTTTATTTTTTGGATCTATAACCAATAAAAATGCATTTTAGGCCTTTTTCATATAACTTAGAACATTTTTCTTTAGGTATGTGTGCATATGCAACACAACCAAATACTCTCAAGTGATCAAAACTTGGCTTTAACCTAGACCACGCTTGTTCAAGAGTCATTCATTTAATTAATTTTGTAGGAATTCTATTTAGAAGATACATTATTGTACATATTGCTTCTTCCCAATAACTTTTATCTTAATTCTTCTCTTTCATCATACTTTGTGTCGACTCAACAATTATCAGGACTAGTCTCCCTTTCAGTAACACCATTTTATTGTGGAGTGTAGGAAGAAGTGAACTCTCTCTTCATTCCATGATTTTTGTGAAAAATATAGAAATTGATTTGATTTGTACTCACCTCCATTGTCTAAACTTATCACTTTGATGTACTTACCACTTTGCTTTTCAACCAAATTCTTGAATTCTATAAAATTTTCAAAAACTTTTCATTTTGTAGCTAAGCAATATACCCATGTTTTTCTTGAGTAAGCATCAATGAAGGTTAGAAAATACTTTGATTTATTCAAACAAGGTGTTTCCATAGGACCACAAAAATTAGTATGGATTACCTTGAGATGTTGATTAGCACTACTAGATTTTCCAACTGGAAAGTTTACCCTATGTTGTTTTCCAATAATACATTCTTCACAAACCTATTTTGTATTTTCAATGAAAGGTAGACCTTCAACCACTTTTACTTTCTTGAGTAAAATTAACCAACTAAAGTTGAGGTGACCATATAATTGGTGCTAAATTTTACTTTCATTTATTTCACTAGACCTCAATGCTTGGTTTCAATGAGTGAAATGAAAAGGAAACATCCTATCACCTGTAATCTTTGCACTTGTAACAACTACATTCCTTTTTAACTTGTCTCTTATTATGCACTCATTCTCATCAAAAGTCACTTGATAATTTTTTTCTATCATTTTTCCATTCGACAACAAATTCATTTTTAGTGTTGGAACCAATAGTGTTTCATTGATATGTTTAACTTCACCATATTTTGTTGTAACTACAATTATACCTTTACCTTTGCTTCCATGAGATTTATTATCTCCTAATACCATTGTACTATGATTCTTTTCATCCAAATTGACAAATAAATGCTCATTAGATGTCATATGTGAAGAACACCAAGAATCAATATACCATACATTATTTTCAATGGCATTTGCACTAAAGCAAGAATTAAACAAATTTTGTTGTTTTTCAACAATACTACAAGCATTTTTTTTTCTATTTCACCTTGTTTAATCCAACATTTTTATGCTTAGTGTCCAAACTTATTGCAATGAAAGAATTGAGTATTCCTTTTATCATAGTCTCCCCCATTGTTTCTACCTCTTCCTTTTCCTCTTCCTCTGAAATTGCTACTTCTTCCTCTAAAATTATTCCCTCTTCCTCTAAAATTACTAGATACACCCTTATATTCATTTTTATAGTCACCTTTATAATGATTTCTGAAGAATGCGTTCCTTTTTCAAGTCTTATATTTTCTTTGAAGGAAAATTCTTGCTCTAAGCTTTCTTCATTACTTTTCATGATTTCTTCAATAGTTAACAAAATTCCACTTAGTTTATTTATTTGCATACTTGTGAGATCCTTAGAAATCTCAATTGTAGAGACCACACCATCAAATTTAGGAATCAAACTTCTTATTTTTTTCTCAATAACTTGCTTTTCATCTACATCTACCCCTAGAACTTTCATTTGAATTACTAGATCTTCTACCTTTTCTAGAAAATCATTCACAGATTCACTTGTAGTTATCTTTACATTTTCAAAAAAAATCCTTATTATCTATATTTTTTTAGTTTTTGCACCTTGATATGTATTATTTAGTATTTTTCATGCTTTCTTAGAATGAATAACACCTCTTATCCTAGGAAAAATTTCTTGATTAATTGCATCTTGAATAAGAAATAGGGCCTCATTGTCTTTCTTGATATTTGCTTTATACTCCCCTTTTTGTTGATCATTTAATACATTAAATGAATTTATACCTACTCACTCTATGTACCCTTATTGAACAATATCCCACAAAATCTTTGGATTTGAGTAGGTTTTGCATTCTAGTGCATCAATATGTAAAATTTTCTCCTTCAAAAATAAGAATTAGCATTTCCAGACATTACATTTCTCGCCATATTTTCCATGAAAAATGTGCACAATAACCCAAAATTTCAACACAATTTTTAGAGAGATCTTTGCAAATGGATACTCCCCTTGTCCCTTCAAATGGGACCCACACACAAAAAGGTTTTTATGTTATATTATTTTTGGAGGATAAGTGTCGACTTCAACCAATAATACACTTAATTATAAAATATTTATTTATCACTTTACAAAAAGAATAGGGCAATCCCACAACACTGGTTTACAATTCCCTTCATGAAGGAAAATTACAAAAATTCTCCCACAAACAAAATTTTGGGGTTTTAGGGGTTCACTCAAACACCCCCTTTGACCAAACCCCTTTTTGTAGGTAGGTTCGCTCGAACCCCTTTTGGCACGTTTTTCTTATGAAATCAAGGGAAAATGGAAAAAAGAAATGGGGTTCAAGTGAACCCCCTTCACTCAAAGGGGGTTCACTTGAACCCCCCTTTTATTCTCTTCTCCCGCTCCTCTAGTTTTTTTTTGTAAATTTTTTCCTTTTAGAGCTTGGGCTGAAGATGAAAATGGAATCAAATTCATAGACCCAACTAGATTATGGTAGTCCTCAAAATGAGCTGTCCATTAAATACAATTTTAATATAATTTGGTTTTATTATGTACTTTTTTTAGTTTAATTAAACATGGGGTTTTCACCAAAAATCAAGCTTTTTGTTATGCACATATGGAAAAAAAGTATATTATCAACAAAAATTCTAAAAAATATGTCTGTGATAGGTATTGATGCCCTTGATACAACAAAAAAAATTGAATTTCAATACATACAAAAAAATGTATGTTGTATACAGTCTACCTATGTCTAAATTGTAATTGGTTTGACATCAAAACTTAACTAAGAAAAAAATATAATAAAACACTATGAAACCCAATGAATATGCTAGATATTGTAGTTAAAAATCTAAATTCAAAAAAATCATAATTTTATCCTTCATAGAAAAAATTTTATGTTGTATACAATGAACATCACTCTTTAAAAATGGTGTTTACTATTAGAAACTAGTTTTTGAAGGAGATGGAAAAATAAATGTAATATGATTCCAATTTTTTTTTTAAATATACTTAGAATCTACATAAAAAATGTCATAAATCACTAGTTTGCATCATCATCAAATTCCTCATGGTTTAGCATCTATAGGTGCCTGAAAGTGAAGATTTAGTTAAAAAAATTAGTTCAATGTCCAGTTTGGCCAAAAATTGTAAACCACTATCAAGGGATGACCCAACACTTTGCTAACCCCTCTAAAGAAAATTCCATTTCCTTAATATATCAAGTTTTATCATATAACCATTTTATTATGATTTAAAGAAAAATATCAATATAGAAAATATATTTAAGATTAAACCATACTTAAATGCTTTAACAACTCTTTTTCTTATATGCTCTCTTTAAAAAAAAAAAAAAACTAGTTTCGACATAGCCTTTTAAAGTTTTAGACTTTAGCCTCCTTAAAACATAAATTCAAAGCTTTTATGAAGTTTTTAAGAAATGAAATTTCATGTGGATATAAAGTTTTAATTCCTAAAACTCTTTTAAAATTTTGCATGTAAATCAAAAGGAAAAAAATTACACACAAGTTTCTCCTTCTTTAGTCTCTAGTTTGTAGTATGCACACCTCTTCACATGAACAAATTTTAAATGCTACCTCTTTCAAACAACTTTAAACTTTCAAAATCCGCCTCTTTCAAATAGTCATTCTGATTTTCTCAACTTTTACATCTCCTTCCCACAAGCTCCTTTCAACCTAAAAAACACAGAACATATACAATAATTTCTTTTGACTAGGTGAATATCTATGAGGGACTACAATATTCAATCAACACTACTTGAAAATAAATCCAGTGATATTCCTTTATAAATGAAGATATCTAATCTATTTTGGATCTCTTATGACTACTAATGGATCTTTCTTGAACCTGGCTCTAATACCAAATGAAGGGAAAAAAAAAAAACAATGGTGATCTATTGATCATAACACAATAAATTACACAAAAGTCCCAACTTACCTTAATGAAATGAGAGGCAGGGCATCTATTAAATAGAGATTCAAAAGAGAGGTAACATTATGGTACACAACCATATTCATCAATAACTCAAAAACATTATTTATAACTGAAACATAGAAAAAGAGGTGCACCACAAATGGGTACATCTAATTTTTCTTAGTGTTTCACTCAATAATGAGAGGTAAAATGCATAAATAACAATAAAAAATTAAACCTAACTATTATAACAACTCAAATAGGAAGGTTTTAAGATGCTGAAATGATGTGTACCTTGTTGAAAAAGTGTTCTTTCAGGCCTCATTGAGGATTCATTCGCCCAATGGTGAATGGGTCCCTATTAAGGTTCTAGAAAAATGATTTTAGGATCCTATTATTCAATTTCTACACTTCGAAACCCTAGGTGTTCAACTCCCGAAAGTCAAAAATAAATTCTATAAAGCACTTTCCATAATCTTGCAATAAAGATGATAACTTTTCCAACTTTGTAACTTTTGTTCTCCACTTGATCGTCAACCTAAAACTCTACACACATCAAGAGAAAAAAAAAAAAAATTGTTAGGGAATAAGTGTTTTCCTTTGTCAAACCCAATTTAGGTAATTAAACCTTGAATTGAAACAATGCAAGGAAAGATGAATGAACAACAATGTGTAACAACTCATCAATCCTCAATTGAACCTTGGAGTACAAATCTAAAACTTAGCATGAAATGGACTCAATGAGTGTAGATATTGATCATGAACTTGACATAAGGTAATGGCTTTGAACACTTGAACTTGATCGCCAATGCTACAACATCACATTATCTCAACAACATGCATGACTTTGACATGATGAAAGAGATCCTTGATTTCTACAATAAAACTTCAATAATTTTCCCTTGACTTCCTTTGAAATGCTCTTGAAATACTCTCTTGATCATAAGTTTTCTATAATGCTCGAATACTTGAAATCTTAGATGAAACTATGTAAAATAACCTTATATTTATACTTAAGATTTAATCCTAAAATTCAAATAACACAAGATAACATCAAATATAGGATTTGAAATCATTAAAATCTTGCCAAGAATATGTTCAAAAAAGGGGCACTATCCTAAGTTAAGGAGAGCCCCTTCGCCATAGGGTGAATGGATCCTAGGACACTCAACTAGGAAATGCTTCAGGGATATGAAAGAACATGCAACAAGGGGGTACTAGGACCTAATAAGGACACATTCACCAGGTGTTGAGTGGGTCCTAGGTCACTAGCCTAGGACTCAAACCTTACCAAATTAAGTGTTGTGAAACATTATTAATGAGTATCAGGATTTATCCTTTAAAAAATGTAATTAATTAGGCTTGAATTTGAATTTAAAGGGCCAATTAAGCTCTATTTACCTCAATTAATTAGTAAAGCCTTAGATTTGTGTGAAAGTGTAAAGAAACACTTTACAAAACCCTAAATAAGGCACAATTAAGTCTATTTTATCATTAATTATTCATTACCAAATTTAGTGTGAAAAAGGGTTACTTTTTTCTATGCTATAATAACACATAGGGTGGGTGTGTGAAGTTGGGTGGAAATTTGGTGGCCACTTTTTCTTTTAAATTTGAAAACTCATAACGTGAGTGTGTTATTACGCGCTCATGTTATGTCATGTTAAAAGAAAAAAAAAAGTGAAAGTCATTCATTTTCATTTTGATTGTTTTTTGTTCTGCTTGCAACCAAAACCCCCATCTTTCGGGCTTGTGTTCTAGGAGGAGGTATTGTGTAAAAATATTCGACAATAGTTGCTATTTCTTTGCAAGGATGGGGCCATGATGACGAAGAGGTGGGAGAGGTAAGTATTTTTTGCTGTTTATTTTGAATTTATTAGTTTTAGGTTGATTTTGTTAGTTTTAGGTTAAATTTGATATATATTTTTTTGAATTTGTAGGAGATGCAAATGATCCTGAAAACCCTCAAAATCTTCAACAAGAAGAGCAACCAAATCCTCAAGAACAAAATCCTCAACAAGAAAATTAACCTCAACAACAACCTCGAGCACCAATCACTCAACACCCTCCTGGCACTCAACAAAATTTAATGAGTGAAATTGAGAACAACAAAAAAAGAAATTGAGGATTTTATTAGTAGGTTGAGTGATCCAAATGGTTCAACCAAAAAAAGAATAACCCTATAAAATTCATTGAAAGATATGTTAAAAAATGTAGATTTAATTAGCAAACAAATAACTGGATGGCAAGATAGGAGGCAAGCGACTAGGGAATATTATGCAGATAAACTATCATATAAACATGTAAAGGATTTAAAAATTACAAAAGGTGATTTGTACTCATTATTCACTAACCCACACACAAATCAAAATCTTATGCTCAATGCGAAGAGGTTTCCTATTCATTAGTGCCACCACCAAGAGATTATGAACCATTTTTATGATAGGTGGTACATGGTCTTTGATGACCGACCGTGCAACAATTGTGAAGTCCCCCAATATTTTCTTAGGAAACTATACAGTAAGTTCATATTGAACAAAATCCAAAATTATTTTGATATGAGGGACTTCTAGGGGAGAGGTGGGGGTTTAGCTCAGGATAGGCTTGGTGTATAGCCAGTTCCTATGTGCCAAGGGAGACGAGCTCTTGCTAGGCCACCTCGTGAGCATGTTGTTATGCTTACCTTCATGAAGGAGAGTGCTAATGTAGAGAGATTGCAGGCAATCAACACTTTGACCTAGAGTGTCATCAATCATACTAGCCCTATTCTATAGTGCCATCCATGGGAGTCTTTGAGTGGTGGCCATCGAACCCATGTGTGTCAATCTTGTGGGGCGACTTGTTCATATGACCCCATCGACACTCAGGAGGCTGCTACACAAGATCTATATGCAACTACAAAGATGGAGAGGGTGGATAACATTTTGCATGATGTGTATGGAATTGATCCTTAGGTAAAAGTTAGCATGTTAATTGAATTTAATTTATTAAATTTCAATTTTGAAATGCACTATTAACTAATTTAGTTTTATGATTTTAATAAAATTGCAAGGTCACAGTGTTGAGACTGGATATGCTGGCCTTCCACCTACTTTTTTCTATAGTACACCTATTGGTGGGGTATGTAACTAGTATACAATTATAAATTTATTACATGTTAATAGCATTGTTTTACGAATGGTATTTTAATATGTGATTTTGGATGTTAAACAGGGTAATATTGGAGGTTTCGAGGGAACACCTCCTAGTGCTAGTGGATTTACTCAAACTTACACATAGGAAATAGAATAAAGAGTTTAACTAATGAATTGTACTTAATAGATTTGTGTATTTTATATTCATATTGTTGGTTACGTTGCATTGCACATCATTCAAACTCAAAGAATTACTTCACACTCAATAAAGTTAATAACTAGATGTTGATAGATGATAAAATTTCAACTACAATATAGTTGTTTAGAAAGTCAACATAAGTAGTGATGCCATTACTTCATGTGGAGGCATGTGCTTGCAAAGGTGCACCTACACGACAAACTATCGATGCTTGGAAAAAATCTATGAAACCATAATAGTAACTGTGTGATCAATTTTAAGTGTATGAAATGTAGATTAAAAGTAAATCAATCAAAACACTGATAAGACATTAAATCAAAACAAAAAATTTAAATAACAAAAATGAAAACTCAGTCTTTTGTCCTTGATGTCGTCCTATCGTCCTCTATCTCCAGTGTTTTTTTCAATTCCAGCTTGCTCTCAGATTGTGTGCTAGGCTCAACAAACAGTCTTCCTAGAGAATGAGATTGAATATGAATGCATGCAACGCTATGCTAAGACATGATTATGCTGATACTAAACATGATTGCTAAAGTGAAAGATTACGAGATTATGAAAGTTAAAGATGATAAAGACAATGCTAGAATGCTAGAATGCTAGAATACAATTAAGTTCGAATGCACTTGTGTTGTATGTAACCAATGCTTGGATTCACAGAGATATTTATAGATTTTTCAAAAGATTTTGATTGGCTGATGTGGTCAATGGCTGTGAAAATTCCTGGTAGATCGAACGGTCGAAGATGGATAAGACTTAAGAGAAAAATAGAAGAAAACAGAAAGCCTTTTTTGAAAAAGAGATAAGATGAGATGATAAAGATGAATTGTAAAAATAATCTTTTTGTGAGATTTTGGAATATTTTGAATATAAATAATGAATTTATCAATTCAATTATTCATTTATTGGTGACATGGAATATTTTCTTAAAATAGAACATTTAATTAAGATTTGAAGAATAATGGAGGATTTCATAATTAAATAAAATATTTAATTAATTAGAAGAAAGTTTTGAATAGGAGAAAGGAAATATTTAAATTTTAATTAAATCAAAAGACTTAATTAAATTCAAAATGTGATAATTAATTAAAATAAATAAATGGTATTTATTTAATTAATCAAGTAGACATATGGATGTGAAATAATTAAATAAAATTGATTTATTTAATCATGACAAAAGAATAAATTGAATGAACAATATAATTAAATTAATTAAATTTAATCATATGTAGAGGACTTTAGAGAAATTAATTAAATAATAAAATATTTAATTAAATGCCAAGATTAGACATGACCAGTTTTATGCATATACATTTTTCCCCTCTTTGAAGTGATGTGTGAAACACATTGCTTCAAAGAAAATATTCTTGCTTTTGAAATTTTCCGCATTTGATTTTTGCCCCTGGTAAAAAAAAATTAACTGATATGCCCCTAATTAACATGTCTAATATTGATGATGCCCCATTAGGAGATAAATCATTGATGAGGAGAAAATGTTGATTTGATAATAAAATTCGGATCAGAGGGACATAGTGATTTAGCTCTCGATAATTGATTAAAAGCTACCCCAAAAAAAAATAACAAAATGCCACCAAAAAGTCACCTTGTTTGACCCTTAAAAGGTAAAAAGGGTAAAAAAGACAAGTCATTTCACCTTTTGACTTTAGTGATACTATGCTCTGATGGTGACTTGGCAAGATGGAGATTTTGTATCACAAGCATAGATTCAAGCAGCCCCCCCGATACCAAATACCAACCACGTATGGACCATTAGTGAGTCGATTCAACCCACTTTGCTTTGAAATTTTTTGGTTTCAGTTGATATTTGATGCATTTTGGCACAAATTTAGGTTGTCACTGCCTATTTTAGCGCTTTTAGGGAATAAAATAGCGCTTACGATGTGTCTTGTAATGCATATAGGAAATATTTTAGTGCTTTTAAGGATTAGGTAGATTAACGCATTTGATAGGTGAAATAGCGCTTATAAGATGTCAATAGAAAATTTGGTACATTAGCACATTTAGGACATAGAATGGCACTTCTAGGGTTTTCATGCATTGAGTAGATGAAATGGCACATTCGATTAGGGATTTAGCGCATATAGGGAAATAATGCATATAGGATTTGATTTAGCACTTTCAAGGCACAAAATGGGGCATTTAGGATTCTAGCGCATCCAAGGGAAACTGTAGCACATTTAGGGATTCAACACTTTTAGGCCACAGAGTAGCGCATCTAGGAAAATTTATACAAAATGTTGTATGATGAAAATGATGATGTATTATTGCTTCTTTGGTCAATAGATAGATAAATTATCTTTGTCATCATGTTGATATGGATAGAGATGATAGAAAGTCTGGTAAATGATTGATTGCTTTGCGATTTGCTGATAACTTTTCTTTTAGAAAACAAAGAGTAGATGACTGATATGACTACTGATAGATTTTCCTTCTGCGATAGAAAACAAATAGTAGATGATGTGATTGAAAAAATATTTTCCTTCATGAATGAAGTAAAAATAGGATGATGATTTGATTGTTGATAAATTTTCCTTCCTGAAAAAGAAAAACAAATAGTAAATGATGATAGAGTAGATTGATTTGATAGTTAGATAGATATAGTTTGCATTGATTTCATGATATGAGTCCTTGAGATAGAACATTTGATATGGTTCACATGATATGATGCACTTGATAGGAGTATGATATGGGTTACTTGATATGAATTTGATTGATATGGGTCATTTGATATGGGTCACTGATATGTATGATGTGAAGTAGATAGATTGTTTTGATGAGTTGATGATATGAGTCTGATTGATTGTCCTTGTGATGACCGAAAAAAAAGGAGGTTTTCAAAAACCTCTAGATTAGAGAGCGCTTCCCTGTAGGTTGGGATCAAATACGAGATCTCACACTTGCAGATGTGCAGTTGATAGTTGGATGTGGATTGGGACCATTATTGTCTATGCCTCCTATTTGGGTCAATAGGGGACTATTGACCATGCTAGTCAAGAGATGGCATTTTGAGCACAATACTTTTTATTTGCTGAAAGGTTAGATGACGGTGACCCCAAAGGATGTATACAGGATTTTGGGGATCCCAGTGGTAGGTTCCCTTGTGTTCTATGACCACAAGGAGTTGGGTGGTACAAAGGCACTGAGGAGAGTGTATGGTGATGTGCATATAGTAGGTTATTGGGTGCCATGGGCATAATTTAGGGGATATCCAACCTTACCTGCAGTGTTGGGTGCATTCATTGGAGGCTTCCTTTGTTAGGATCACTGGTCAAAGGGAATATCAATTGGGTGGGGGAGGATCATCAAGAAGATGATGGTTCAGCCATGGAGGTATTCTTGGGGGAGTTGTATGTTAGCTCATTTATATCATGACTTGCACTAGGTGGTATATAGAGGATCATTGAGTTTGTCATGTGGCATTATCCTACTCCAGGTCTGGGCATGGGAGCATATTGTTGTGACTAGACCACTGTGTCTGAGAGTTAGGCCACGAGGTAGGTCATATGTATATGCATATTCCATTTCACTTGTCCAGCCCAAGTTGGGAAAGTTGGAGTACTGGAGACAGAACCTAGATGATATAGATTCAGTGATATGGAGGCCCTACATGGATTGTGAGGCGTGGGATACAGATTAGTTGGAGATGTCATTTGTATGTATACCCCTTTTTTGATAGGTCGTAATCCATTCATCATAGAGAGGTTTTTGGCCTTGTGAGTACAAAGGCAGTTTGAATTCACATAGGGGATGCCTCAGGGCATTGTGCACTATGGATAATGCAAGGATGACTCTGGATAGGGACCCTGCATTTCATATTAGGTTGCTTATACAGAGTATACAAATTTACAACCCGAGGTATGGGATGGAAGACCCGATATTGTTGATGCAGGCATGTCAGAGGAGTACTCAATTTACTAGCACACACACCCATTTTAGTGGTTCTCATGTCCAGATGAGCTGGCTCTCATTTTGGTGGCATTGTAACTAGGGGTGAGGAGACAAGAGGATGTCATAGGTGAGGAATAGGAAGTTGGAAAAGGAGAGGAGGAGGAGAGTGGAGATGGGAGGAGAGCTCAGATGATGGTGATGGGGATGACATTGAAGATGACGGAGGGGAGGAGTAGAGGTCAGTGAAGTAGAGGACCGATATCTCGGGTAGTGCTTAGGGCATGCAGAGTCCATGGAGTGATACCAAACAAAAGATAATGATCAGGGTCCCCTCTTCAGTGAAACAGGTGTAGATAGATACGCTACAGGCCCAGGTGCATACACTTCAAGGGAAGCAAGTGCAGTTGTACAACTAGTTAGCTTAGGCTCAAAGTTTGACAGTGCATTTATAGGAACAACTTGCACAGGCACAAGCATAGGTAAAGGTACAGGTACCTCCTCCTGCCCCAGACCCACAAGTAGCCCAGTTGATAGCAGAGAGGGATTCTTTTAGATGAAGGGAAGTGGATGAAGAGGGTGTGGAACAAAGACTTATGGGCACTATTGAGAGTGCATCTTTACGAGAGGCCATTGTAGAGGGGTTTGAGATTTCTAGGGAGGTCGAGTACTACCAGGTGAAGTATGACGAGCTATGTCCTCCCAACTGTAGAGAGCCTTACCATCTGTCCCATAGTAGGACCAGGAGCAGATCACAGATGACCACACACAACAGAGGGGTCACAGGGCGATGATAGGATCCTGAGGTAGGGACGAGTGGCAGACCATCATCCTCAAGACCAACTCCATCAGGGGGGTCCACCAGCCAACCTTGAGTTATTGATACAAGATTATTGATGTATCTAATTTTGTGGGAGCATGTATATTGATTTTTATCATATCTCATGTATCTCTCTATATTGTTTAGGTTCATTAGACATTGGACATTTTGTATGTGTTTGTGATGAGCGATGATATGCAACAACATTAGTTTTGATGATGTGCATTGTTGATTTGATGATGTGATGATGGTATGGATATGCATTTGTATATGTTATGAGATGGACTTTGATATGTATGTTAATTATTTTATGCCTAACCATGTGATGCAGGATGATTCATGCTATGATGTTGATTTGTGATGTGTACTAATGATGCCATGTAGGTGGAGGAAGTGTAATGTGTGCATGGAATTTTTCATTTGTGGAATTTTCAAATGCAATGAATAATGATGATGTGATGAAAAATGGATATTTATGTTTATGATATATGCATCATGAATTTTTAGTATGTATATGATTTAAGGAAAGAAATGATATGTGATATGAGTTGAACATTTTATGGAAAAATGTCATGATATGAAAATAATAGATGAGTGCAACAATGAGATGAAATGTATGATGTAATAGCATGATGATAAAATAATAATGAAAATGATGATGAAATGATAAACAATAACCATAATGAAATGATAAATGAAAGGAAATGATAAATGAAAATGATAAAATGATAAGTGAAAATGATATGAAATGATAAGTGAAAAGGATAAATGACAAATGTTATGAAATGATAAATGAAAGGAAATGATAAATGAAATGATATGATAAAATAATGATAAATGAAAATGATATGAACATTTGATAAGTGAAAAGGATAAATGAAAAATGTTATGAAATGATAAATGAAATGCCATGATAAAATAATGATAAATGAAAATGATATGAAATGATAAGTGAAAAGGATAAATGAAAAATGTTATGAAATGATAAATGAAATGTAATGATAAATGAAATGATATAATAAGTGAAAATGATAAATGATAGAATAATGATAAATGAAATGTAATGATAAATGAAAATGATAAAATGATAAATGAAAATGATATGATAAAATAATGATAAATGAAACAATGACGAAATTGAAATGATAATGAAATGAAACAAAATGCTAAAATGAAGTGAAATGATAAAATGAAGATGGTAAATGCGATGTAACCGTGTAGAATGAAAATGACATGGATATGAAAATGATAAGTAATATGTTAATGATATGAAGACGATAGATAATATGAAAATGGAAATGATATGAAATACCTAATGGATAAATAAATGATATGAAAATGATAAGGATCTAAATGATATGAAAATGAATGATATGAAGTCTATGATATAAAATGAGAATGATCGATGGCATGCAATGAAATTATATGATATGAAAAATGATAAATGAAATGATAATGCATAATGATGGATAACTAAATGATATGAAAATGAATGATAAATGATAAACTATATGATATGTACAGGACCTAGATGAAATGATAATGATTAAGGAAATGAGGATGAAGATGAAAGATGATAATGAAACAAATGTCTGAATGTCCTCCAAAAATAGTCCAAAGAGACATGATAGCTGTTGATGTTTTTGTTCTGCTTTTTTAAAACTCGTATGCAAATCTAGTATGTAGATATGTACAATAATCTAAATGAAATGCAACTAAATGAAACCAACTGTTTGTTGAGCCTTGCGTTAGCTTTCTTGAATTATCATAGAGCGTTTTAAAATGTTGGAAGTATGTACAAGCATTAGAGGGGAAATTAGCGCCAATGATGACTTGAGCACAACTTTCATGATTTTTGATATAGCAAGTGAACACAAGCATACACAAGCATCGAGGTATAATTGAACTGAGATGACCTGAGCATTTCTTGCATAAACAAACAAATATTTACCACCTTTTGACGCAAATATGGAACTTTCATCAATGATATGTCTTGGAAATCATGTCTCATGACATATTTGCACCAAATTGATAGTTAACCTCAAGACAAGACACAAAGAAAAATCATCCTCTTTCCTTGCCACTTTAGTTCAGTACATCATTGAGTGTGCTCTAGAGAGATGATATCAAAAATGAAACAACCATTGTTCAAAATATAATACTGCTATTTCAAACATTATTCAGATTTTAGATCATCAAGATATGAGTCATGAGATGGTACTTAGCTAAAAACTGTTGTGATATGGATCAACGACTGGATAGTTATTCATGTGATTTGATTGTTTGTTTGCATGATTGGATTTTTATGTCATTATCTAGCTGCTTTGGTAAAACCTGAAAGTTGGTTGCCCCTAGTATGTCAATGTTTTCCCCCAGTATTGACACAACTTGTTCAAATGAATATGTGCAATGATCAAGCCATGGTAAGACATTATCGCTATAGGAAAATGATGACTGTATGATGTTGGTATGGCGCTAAGATGATGGAAAGATGCATGAAATGAAGGCTGAGAAGCTAAGTGCATAACATTAACTAATAGATAGAGAGTACAAATAGCGTCTGTTTGCCAAATTTTCACTATTTGTGTTTATTGCATTTTTCTGATTTCTTTTTTTTTTTTTCTTGTCAATAGACTACCTATTGCCAGGTTTTCACCTTATGACAATTTTTTTTCATTTTGATTTTTTTTTTAAGGACATTTTTCTGATTTTTATAGATTTTTTCAGAACTTTTTCTACTGTTTTTGTATTTTTTCATGACTTTTCCTACTGTTTTTGTATTTTTTTAGGACTTTTTCTACTATTTTTTGCATTTTTTAAGGACTTTTTTTGGATAATGATAACTGCTTCAGACATAATACATTTTCAGGTGCATGTTGATGGGTTCATCAAATAGGTCCCCTTCTGGCAATGATAGCTTGCATGCTCCTGAACCGTATACTGCTATGACCACATAAGGACCCAGTGAATTTGGTTTGAGCTTCCCTTTCTTCTCTCTGTCTTGTTGATTGTGTGGGTTCTCCTTCAAAACAAGATCACCAACCTGAAAGGTACGTGGCTTGACTATGTGATTATAGTTGTGAGAAATCATCTGTTGATATGATTTCAAATGATTAGTCGCTCATTGTCTCTTCTAATCAAGGAGTTCCAATTCTTGTAGTCGGGAAACTTTGTATTCATCATCTGTTGTGAGACCCTTCAATGGTACTCTGAGTGGTGGAATCTCAACCTCTAGTGGCAAAATGGCTTCTGCCCCATAGACAAGAGCATATGGTGTTGCTCCTCTTCGTGTTCTGATACTAGTTTTGTAAGCCCATAATGCAGGATTGAGTTAAACATGCCAATCTTTCCCTGCATCATTCATAGTCTTCTTTAGGATTTTCAGTATTTTTTTGTTTGAGGCCTCTGCTTGGCCATTCTCTTATCAATAATAAGGTGTCAAATATCTATGTTGGATATGGAATCTCTCACAAACTTTGTCAACATCCTAATTATTGAATGGTCATCCATTATCTATGATGATGGAGTTGGGAATGCCATATTGACAAATGAGATAGTTGAGCATGAACGATGAGATTTGTTTTCTGGTAACCTTAGTGAGAGGTACTACCTCAATCCACTTGGTAAAGTATTGTCACTATGATAATGAATTTGTGTTTGTTTGATGATGAAGGATGAATCTTTCCAACTAGATCTAACCCCTATTGAGAGAATGGCCAAGTTGGTGTGAATGGTTGAATTTCTTGTGCAGGAGCATGAATGAGATTCCCATGAATATGACATTTAGAGCACTTCTTCATGAAAGTGAATGATTCCCTCTCCATAGTCAGCCAGTAATAGCCCATTCTAATCAATTTCTTGGATAAGGTTAGTCCACTTGAATGAGTACCACAAATTCCACCATGAACTTCTTGTAAAGCCTTGTCAGATTTTTCACATTCAAGACATCGAAGTAAAGTACCATCAAGACCACGATGGTAGAGGATGTCGGTGATAAGGGTATAGTGAGAGGATTGGTGAATAAAGTTGAGCTTTTGGTTATGTGATAAGTCAAGTGGTAAAATTTCATATTTTAGGTAGGCATAAATCTTTCCATACCAAGGTGAATCGAATCCTACTAAGTGGAAAATGATTTGGCTTTCAATTTTGTCATAAGCAGGTGTAAATGATTGTTCTACTACAAATTCGTAGTGAGCCTAATTTTCTAGAGTTGCAATAATGATGCAATCATGGCCATGGTGTTAGTTTCCTTGTTATCAAGTCTTGGAATTTGTATGAACTTGATATCCATGAAGTACTTCTTGAAATCATCAACCATTTTCTTATATGGTAACAGTTTGTCATCTTTGGTATGATAATCATCATTGATCTGATTAATGATTAACTGGGAGTCACCATAGACTTGTAGTTCTATGATCCTCCATTCCAATGCTATCTTGAGTCCAGTGATTAAAGCTTCATATTCGACTATGTTATTAGTGCATGGCAACATTAGCCTATATGACCTAGGAATGGTATTTCCTTGAGGGGTGACAAAGAGTATGCCTACCCCTGATCCGTGTTGAGTGAAAGAACCATCAAATTATAAAGACCAAGGTTGTTTTGATTCTGCAGTGAAGACATTAGCGTCTAAAAATTCAATGTGTATGGGATGCTTTGATAGTAGTGGTACTTCAGCTAGTTGATTAGTGATAACTTGTCCTTTGATTTCTTTTGGATCAACATAATGAATGTCAAAATAGCTTAGGATCATGACTCATTTTTCTATCCTTCCTGTCAATGTAGCTTTGCTTAACAAATACTTGAGTGGATCAATCTTTGCAATAAGATTAATTGTATAAGTTAACATGTAGTGTCAAAATTTCTATGAGGAAAAGACTACTTCCAAACAAGCCTTCTTAATGAAAGTGTAGTTGAGTTCATGACCTGTTAGCATTTGGTTGATGTAATAAATGGTGTTTTTTTTTTCCTATAGAGTCCTCTTCTACTAATAATTCCCCCAAAGATGTCTTTGTTGCCACAATATATAAGATTAGAGGTTTGTCTAGATTTGGTGGTACTAGAACTAGTGGGTTCATTAGGTACTGCTCGATCTATTGAAAGGCCATTTCACACCTATCATTCCATTTGAAAGGAACATTCTTATGTAGTAGATGTGTGAAAGGTAGGCTCTTATCGGCTAGCTATGCATTGAACCTTCGTATAGATTGAAATCTTCACTGTAATGACCTCAATTGACTAATATTCCTTGGTGGAGGCATCTCCATGATTGCTTGCACCTTGGTAGGATCTACTTCAATTCCTTTTGTTGACACTATGTATCCTAAGAGCTTCCCATATGTGACCCCAAAAACACATTTCTTGGGGTTGAGGTGAACTTTGAACTTTTCCAACCTTGCAAAAATTTTGGATAACACTTCGAGATGTCCTTCTCTTGTGTATGATTTGGCCAATATTTCATCTACATAATCTTCTATGAATGTGTGCATAATGTCATGAAAGATTGTAGTCATATCTCTTTGGTAAGTAGCCCCAACGTTCTTCAAATTGAAAGGTGTGGCATTCCAACAATAAGTTCCCCATGGACAGGTAAATGTTGTTTTGTCCTGGTCTTTAGGTGCAATCTTGATTTGGTTGTAACTAGAAAAACCATCCATTAGTGAATACATGGCATGGCCTGCTGTTAGATCAACTATAGTATTAATGCTTGGAAGTGGGAATTCATCCTTAGGACATGACTTATTAAGATCTCTAAAATTTGTTCACACTCTAACACTTTTGTTGGGCTTGGACATAGGAATGATGTTGGAGATCCATTATGCATAGTCGATCGATCCACTAATACATTTGACTACAAAATCTGATGAAACTGTTTGATGAAATATGTAAAATTTGATGTTCATCGGGTGCTTGTAAAATTTGATGTGTAATTTTCAATTTTTTGAAAGTTTATCCCTGACGTTAGTAAAAAAATTGACGATCCTGGGGTTCGTCGAAATGTCAACTATCATTTTCATCAAATTTTTGACAAACATGAAAAATGGAAAAAAATCAAATTGTGGCCAACATAAAGAAAAGTGAGTTCGCACCTGATTTATTGCAATAGTGTTTTGCTCTACTTGAGACAGTTTGTGGAGAACTAAGGATGATTTTCTTGGGAAAAATCAGAAAAAATTCAAGAACATATCGCTAGGTTGAGGGTTGTCATTGTCTTTTTGCAGAATTTAGTTGTGAAATCAGATTTGTAGTTCCAGGTTTGAAAATCATATTTTAAAGCAACATCTCATCAGATTTCATTTCTAGAGGTTTAGGGTTTTGAGAATTTCATGTCTAGATTTTGTTGTGTGGAATCACCATAAGATCACAACCAAGGAATAGATTCTTGTGACTGCAATTATGTGATCCATAACTCTATTGGTCATGTGGCGCAGTTGTGCTATAACAAATATAGGATGCATTCATGTGTGACCCAAGTTTAATGTGGCTATGTTGTGATAGAAATGGAGGCACTCATATAGTGTAGTTAATTCAGGTTGTATAATGTAGGTTTCAATCATCATTGGGTGCATTCAGGTTGTCTCAAGTTTAATAGGTTAGGATGTAATTTTAGGGTCATTAACTTCAGAATATCTTCTCTTTTGCAGGGGTGGTTGCATGCCAAATTTTTTTGGTGTAAAATATCAGAATTATTAGATTATGTTACCTGTCTATGAATAAAAATTATTGGAGTGAGTTTGATATTTTTTGAAGATCTAAATAGTCAAGCTTGGTAAAGAAAAATCATGTCAGATAATATTAGTCCAGAACAAAATGAAGAGGCACTTGATAGATTGTTGGCTAGATTGAAAAGAAAGGGTGATTGGAAATGTTATTGTCCTTGCAATAATTGCAAGGGCTTAAAGACGAGATAACTTTTAATCACAACAACTGAGAAACATTGTAGGAAACATGGTCGCGTTGAAGGGGGGCATGATTATCGTCCATTGGTAAGTTGTTCATTATATGTGTTTATATTGATTGAATTTGTAAATGTTTATATCATTTTAACATTTTATATATATATATAATCACTTGATCATGATCATAGTTTATTTTTGTCTATAATTATTATAAAGGTGGGGCACCCTAGGGTAGATGATATGGATTATCACAGCCCGAAGAATGTGGTTTAGCAAGTGGACAAACATGGAGCTGTGAATATTGAAGATGAAGTTAATGATCCTATGGAAGAAGATGATCATGCACCAGAAAGCACAATTGAAGATGACGGTACGAATACATTGATCCATGACACATTTAGTGGTAGAGCTGATCATGATTATCAAGATGACTTTGATGATGTTCATGATTTACCTATACTTGAGAAGGCATACGATCCCTGTTATGACTTCAGGCTCCGAAACAACTCTTCTCTTTGTTGTATTGTTGTTGTTGAACTTGAAGGTTATGAATGGTTTATCAAACATAACAATCTCATGGATGTTAAGGTTTTTCATATATGTCATAGTTTTTCATCTATTTTAATTGTTGTTAGTTCATCACTAGTAAATAAAGGATGAAATATGTACCACTAATATTCTTTATATGAACAAATTATTTTTTGTTGTAGATTGATTGGTGAATTTTTGTTACCACTGTCAAATATTTTACCTCGCTCATACCGAGATTTATGTTCCATGATGAAAGATATCGAAATGGAGTATCAAGAAATAGATGCATGTCCCAATGATCATATTGTATATCATAAACAACAAGAATTTGCAATAGAATGCCTAGAATGTTATATCAGTAGATATCGAATAGATCAACTAACAAAAAAGGTGCCTCGCAAGGTTCTTCATTATATTCTCATTCTTTCATGTACGAAATGATTATTTAGGTGCGAAAGCTTAGCGCAATTTATGGATTACCATGTGCATGGAAAAAAAGTGGAGATGACATTCTTTGAATTCCTGTGGATGGTTCAACATTTAGGGACATGGAGGAAAAATGGCCACACTTTAAAGAAGAACCTTGTAATCTCAGGGTTTCATTAGGAGCGGACAGTGTGAATCCATTTGGAGAGCTGAGATCTATTTACTCAGTGTGGCCTATTTTTGTTATCAAAAATAACATTCCTCCATGGATGTCAATAAAGAGGGAGCACATAATGTTGTCAATGATTGTTCTGAGTATTTGTTTACATCAATTTTCTTTAATGGAGTAGCATCTCATTTGTCTTATTTGTTGCATAATGACTTATATTTTTTTCATTCAATAGTCATGTACATTAATTTATATATATTAGAGTAAAATGGTTATAATAATTATGTAATGTTTATGTTCATTCAACTAGGTAAGTACCAAGTTAAAAATATGAATGTATATATCGAGTCTCTTATCAATGAGTTACTAAGGCTATGGAATGGCGTCACTATGTATGACGTCTCTAGACCAATAGGACAAAGATAATTTCAATTCCATGCAATGCTTGTATGGAGAATTTATGATGCCCCAGGGCTAACACATTTTTGTGGTATGTTATAACGTTCAACTGCACTTTAACAATATTTAATTTGATGAGGTAGATATCATGCATGTTTTTAAAATAATCTATTCATTATATAATATTAAAAAAATTGACATATTTAATCCAATTATATATCATCTTGCAGGTCTTCAAACAAAGGGAAAATTTGCATGTCCAATTTGTAGTCCAAAGATGAAATCTCATCATTCAAGAAGTTTAGGAAAGCAGGTGTTTGATGAGTATAGGCACTTCCTCCATAGAAATCATAAGTATAGAACTATTGAAAAACATCTCTTCAATGGGAAAGAGGAGACTACATCAAAACCACAAAGAATGTCACCTCGCCTATGGAAGTTGGAATATAATAGAATTAACAATCAGGGTTATACATCGGATCAAATTGTTTATCTATCATATATGATATGTTTTGAATTTATATTTTTCTATTGTGTTGTGTTTACTCATGTTGTGATTGACAATGATTGTCATTGTTAATTTGTTTAACTTATATGCTTCATGAAGGTCGTCAAGGCATTAATGGTTGGCTTCCATAGGGATTGAAAAGTTATCCTAGACAATTTAGTAGGTTTCCCCACTATGAGTAGCTACAAATTGTGCATTTGTTTGATACAATGCATATTGGAAAGAATATAATAGAAACGTTATGGAAAATATTGGATGGAAGGCATGACAAAGAAAAAATTGTCAAAATTTGTAGTGACATTCAGGAAGCCAATCATGCAATGAAAATTTTTATTCAATTAAATGGCGATGGAAACCTATTTAATATAAGTGCCCTTCCTTCAAGGTTATTAACAGAGTAGCAAAGCAATGCTATAAAAGAAGTCATACAAAAAATTTGATTTCCCACAGGATTTGTTGCGAACATAAATAATATAATAACATAGAAAGGTGAATTTGGGTCAGGGATGAAAATACATGATTGGCATACCTTCAATAAGGTAATTATTCTGGTATATTATATACACTTGTATAATGCATGTACTTTTCAGTGTATTGTGTTTACTTTTTTTGGAAAAATAATGAAAAGATCATTTTATAATTGTTGCAGTACATTCTACCTCTATCTCTCCTAGACAACTTTGACAACAATGTCAAGCAAGTTATATATGATCTTGGAAAATACATCAGGTAAGTAGTGATATTTGTTCAATTCATTGTATACATCTTATAATTGCCATTTGTTTTACTTGTTATGTAATATACTGTATATTTTTGTTAAATCTCGTTAATATATTTGTGCCTTGAATCCTTGTAGATGGCTATCATCTAAAGAAATCCATAAAGAAGATATAAATCATTGGAAGAGAAAAATTCCTTGTTTAATGTGTGAAATGAAAAAGTGTCTACCTTCAACATTTTTCAATGCACAAGAACACTACCTCATACACCAAGTTGAGGAGATTGAATTATGTGGACCTGTACACACAAGGTCAATCTATATGGTTGAGAGGCACTTGAAATTTTTGAAGGCTCTGGTTAGACAAAGAGCACATCTGAGGGTTCTATGGTGGAGGGATATATGGTATACCAAACCATGGTGTACATTAGTGAATATCTTCCTAAGTTTGCAACAAAGATCCATGTAGATCGCATTTGGGATCCCAACTCCATTAACAAATTCGAAGGGGAGTACCTATTGGGGAAAGGTAGATTGAAGAAAGTGAGAGGTAATTATAAGATGGTCATGGAGATTAATTGGAATACATTTTACATATGGTTTTTATGTATATTGCACTTATTTGATTTTTAATCTTCAATATACATCAATTATAAATTAAGGTCATACACTGTGGTATTTAACTAATTATACGTCGTTTGTGAATTTCATTTTTTTTGGTACAGTTGGTCGAGAGTGGGATGCACTACATTTGTACAGCACCAACAATCTTGATTGGACGACGGTATGGATTGAATGATGTCAACAATCTGGTTGCACATTAACATGGGAAGGTGTGGCTTCATTAGTTAAAGAAGCTCATCGTAATGGAGATTCCAATGTTACACAAAGGGAAATGAATTTAGCATACTATTTAAGAGATAAAGAAGTACGTATAAATATATTAATCACCCATATTATTTAATTATTTTCAAGTATATTGATGTATATATATGTTGACATTGTTTTCTTTGCATACATTCAACCAAGAATAAATATGTTTATCAACTAAAGATATTGCAATAATTTTTACATGTTTTACATATTGCAGGTGAAACACCACAAGTCTATGTGGTGCAATGGTCATAAATTTTGAATCAAAATGTTGGATGACATGAAGAAAACTTGTGATTCTGGTTATAACTGCAGTCTTTCAGGTGACTAATGTTTCATCTAGAAGCGACATAGATCCAGAAGTCTCAGAAAATTGATACTATGGGATTTTGCATGATATACTTGAGTGTGACTTTAAGTCCTTCAGATTAATTCTATTCGTTGTCCTATGGTATAGGCTACGATTGAATGAAAATGATCCTAAGAGAATTGTTATTGAACATGATAATGGATTTACCATGGTTAATACAAGGTTGATCGAGCAAGCTGGAAATGAGCCCTATGTTCTTCCAAGCCAATGTGAGCAGGTATTTTACTTAGAGGTTCCAAGTAAACTGGGTTGGTCATTTGTTGTTAGACATGATCTAAGAGGAAGGCCAGTAAAGTATAATGTGGTGGAAGAAGAAGATACAGAAGAACTAGAAGATGGTGTAGATGATGATCAGGATCAACAGTTAGTTGATGATGTCCTTGACCAAGATGTTGAAGAGGAGGAACTAGATCATGATGATGTAGGAGTTAATTTTCATGAAGATGATATCCATGTGGATGATGACATTATCGAAACTGATATTGATGGTGATGATGATGATATGACCAATCCTTACAATGTTGAATCTGGATCAGATGATATAGACAAAGAGTTGGATGAAGAAGAAGATCAATGGCATTGAAATGTATAAGTTATGCAATTATATTATCTATTTGATATTAATTTCTTGATAGAATTATATTTGACTTATGTGGTTACATAATTAATTCATGATATTTTTTAATTTTTATGCCATTACATAATTAATTTAATGATGTTCTTTTTTATGTTTGAAAGGTCAAAAAATTAAAACATTTCAATAGTGATGTTAACAACCTTGAAATTAGTGTGTTTTATGTTTCATGTGATCATAAAAGATTAAAAAGTCAGTTGTAGAGGTGTTTGTTCAATGGTTGACGTGTATGTTGGTTATTTTTACAATGTAACTAGGTTTGTCTTCTAATCTACCTATGGAATTGCTAATTCCAATCGAAGGCAGCTCGAAGGACCTAGACCAACTGACGAGGACTTTAAAAGCCTCCTACACTTCGGGATCTATAAGACCCGGGAGGGTGATCCATTAATATGTTTACAACCTCTGCACCATTATTATAAACAACATTAACAATAGCAGATGATCTCACTTAATAGCTCAACACAATAAGATAATATCAACTAGAATTGGTTGTTCATAGACAATATCAACTATCTGGAGTGTGAGATAACTAAACACAATCCATTGTATAAGATAGTCAATGACTTGCAATTTGTAGCAAGCTCTAGGCAAAGACAAACAAATATTGAACTACACTAATAATTACAACTTAGATCAATGTCATATATCCATTGCAAGAGTCAAATTCATAAGCATCTAGAGGTTTATAACATATTTAATACATCACATATAAGATCCCTAACAATATTGCATTACAATTTTATCAGTATGGATTCTAACCCAGGACTACTTATCAAATCCTTATACAACACATATTCACCTATAATCCCATTCAAGCATTTTGATTAATTCCTTAAATTAAAGATAAAATAGAATCATACACACCACAACAGTGAGATGGATAAAACAACCCTTAGTTATTTCATTCAAAGTTCATATATGCATGTACAATGGAGATACATGAGCTCGAATTTTCATTTCAACTCAAATGCTAGTACTGTTATACAACATTAAATCTCTATGAACTCAAAACTTGTTACATAATGACTCAAAACCTAAATTGCATTTCTCTAAAATCATCGGACTTTACAATTCACTCTGCAACTTCACCCAAACTCGACAAAAATTATCTAACTTGCTAACCCATACTTCTAGCCTTGAAATCCTCCTTATAGAAAATGAAGGAGCAAACAAGCACCGGGCCAGAAAGTAAACCTGTCACTAGTCAATTGGAGCACCTAGTGATATTCCAAAATTTGTTACAAGAGCCACCACCTTGAAAAATATTCTTGTTCATCATATCATCTAAGGAACGTTGATGCAAAAAACCACAAGAAAATTGCATCAAGAAAACCGTCAACACAAAACTAGAACCGTTGCAACCGCAACATCTGATCTGCCACCTGTTAGTAGTTCACTCATTTTACTCCTGCTCATTCAAATATTTAGTTACCCAATTCTGGTACTCATCATCAATTGGCCAGTCAAAATTAATTACCTCATCCACCTTGGTATTATAAGGTGTGTATTTTACCGCTACCCGATTCACATCTCTTTCAAAAGATTCCAAAAATGAGCTAGTACTAATGATTTTGTCCAGACAGCTCACCAACAAATCATAGTATGACTCATCACAAATTGAATTTATTTGATCATTGATGGTTTCACTTTCTTGAGCCTGCCATTGTTGAAATGACCTGATTTTCTCCTGCTCATCAATTGTATCAGGTAACAATGTGTTACCCCAATCATTGAAATTCTTGACCAGCTCCCTACTCTTCCTACTCAAGTCATCTGGTAAGGTCTGAAAACCTTGCAATGATTTTACTAACACATGAGTAGACTTTAATTATTGGGGCCTATTATTTATATCAAACCTTGAGGCCTTATACATGATATCTAGATCACTAGCCCTAGGGATCCAATTTTCAATTATTGGTATCGCTACTTCCTAATCCCTATCAATATTCTTTATTGTTGCTAACAGCAAAGAATATAAAGAATGTAAAGATAGCAATTTTCTATCAACCTTTTCATTTAAATGCCTCAAAATAGTAGTAACAATTTCCTTTTTCTTTAAGAGAGATCCCTCCTCACTTTTCTTTAATGGTGCCTGTAATTCATCAATTTTTTGCAAGAGCTGTTTCTTTGTAGGATCAACAAAGCACTCTGTTTCTTCTTCAACTTCCTCTAAAGAAAGGGTGAGGATAGGATTCTGACTAGGAGATCCTGGTGTGGAAACAATTGGAGAAGTAGGAGGCACTGACCCTGTTGTGGAAGGTAATGTACTGGTTTCTAGAGCACTTGATGCCTCCCCAATCTGCTTATACCTAAACCTCTCCACTATAGTTTGCAACTCAACATTTTTCCACTGCATCTTGTTGTACTCCTCAATCAAAAGGTTATATTTTTCCATTAATCTCTTCCTTTCAGCTTCCTCCATTTCATCAGTCTTTTGGTCCAATTTGGCCACATTTATAGTCAAATTAGTGGCCTCAGTGGTTGAGGTCTCTGAAGCTCTCTTTATTATCAATCCTCCCTTGAAATTTGGATTAATATCAAAAACATCTGGTTTTCTCCCTTGTGGAGCCAATGCCCAAATTGTCAGAGTTTTATATTCCTCACTGAAAGTAGAGTATTGTAATGTTGCCTTGACCTCTTCTTCAGAGTCTTGAAAGAGATTCTTAGACTTCATAATAGCTTTAAAGGCTACTGTATCTGCAATGTCCCATTCAGGCAGAATTAATACACCAGCCTAACTCACCAATTTTCTTCCTTCTTCAAGAGTGATGTTCTTGAATTCTTCCATTAATTTAGCTTTTACCTCCTCATCATTCTCTTGGTCTAACCTATCAGGCCTTAGTTCTCTTCTCTGTGTACATTTATCTTGATACTCTTCAAACTTCATCCTCCATACCAATTGCAAGAATATAGGAGTTTTTACAAATGTATTGTCATCTAGAAACTCCTTGCATGCCTCCATTCTTGCATCTTGTACACTTTTACCTTTCATATCTAAATCAGATAAAACTAATTTAGTTGGCCTAGGAGGGGAAGGCATACCAACTTCCATGTCTTGATCAGTAACAATAATCTCATCCATCAGATCCTCCTATGGTTGGTCAATTATTTGCCTCTTAGGGCTTGGCTCAGATGGTGGTGATGAGGGATTGTCTTTTGATGATTATTCTAAATCAATAATTTTGATTGCCCCAAGCACTTTGAATTTTTGAATTGGTTGTGGAGGCACTTTCATAATCTATTTTCCTTTTCTATCCACTTTTTCTTCATCACTGCTACTATCCTTTTTCCTCCAGTAAATGGGCCACCTTTCTGTAGGCTGGTATGTTAGCCTTGTTTCAATTAGTTTGGCACCTTGCTCGTGTACACCCAGACTCAATTCTAAATTTATCTTTTTTGTCCTCAATGTTCCCATAATTTCCTTGAAGTTTCCTATCAAAAAATCAATTTTCTTATGGTGGGGATTGAACTCCAATAGTGGATCATATTTCGGATCCATTTTGCACACAAAATCTAGTAGCTTACCATAAGCTATCCATTTCTCCTTGTTCAACTCCTTTCTATTCAAATAAAATTCATTTCTAATCAAGTCTTCAGGGAAATTGAACTCATGGACAAATTTTTCAGCTTTTATTCTTTGTCTGAAAAGAGAAAAGAAACCCTCAGGATCATGCTACCACTTTGGTCCACACCTCAAATGGTAATCATTAAAGAAATTATCAAAATGCGGCCAGCCTCCCTTTGAAAATACAAAATCAGACACCACTGTATAATATGGCAAAATGTTCCCTTACCCCTTCCAATGAGGTTGTCCTCATGAATACAACCAATCTTCCACATAAATTCTGCAAATCGCACTCTTGGTTGCACATTGTATGGAAGTATATGAGGGGCTCCCTGAAAACCATATACTCTCAAGACAATGTTGACTGGGTATGGGATAATGTCACCCCAATTATGGTAAACCTTCAATTCTGGCTTCCTCTCCTTTGGCATGAGGAAATCATGCAATTCCTCAAGGATCCTAGGTATATTCACCATTAATATAGCCCTTAATCTGGAAGCAAAACAATTATCAAATTGCACACAACTAGTGCTTTCCTTATTACAAGATAAATCTGCAGCCCATATATGTACTTGCAATATTTCTCCATCACATGATTGCCTTAATTTCATCCTCTAAGAGAAAAATTTAGCATTCTTAAACAAAAAATATATGCATTAGCATAAAATACCAAAAGAATTGAGTGTCGTTGTCATTGTTTTGCAGCTTTGACATCCCTTCATGCATCCTCTCAGCCAAGAAAGAAGCGAAGTCATAGGTCACAAAGAAGTTAGGGCATTGTATTTGCACCCCCATGAACATATAAGCAATGGGCATTACCGTACCAAGACTGAAACCCAAAATCTAACATAAAGAATATAAAGTGGCCAGGAAATGGTTTGCAAAATAATTTAATTTGAAAGGTTCCTGGTCACTGGGGCTGATATGAAATTTTGAACCTCCTGCCCTAGCTAGATGAGGTGGATGCAAACCTTGCTCTAAAAAGAGATTTCATCTTTGCATACTCCTGCTTCATTTCCTCAAGGTTTATAGGAACCAAGTCTTCACTTAGTTCATTCAAGTCAAAAATATGTTGGACCTCTTCTCTGTTAATGCTCAATAGAACAATTCCATCATTATCTCTGATTATCTATGTAACAGGGTCATATCTTGCAGCCACTGTCCTAAGCAAGTCTACATCAGGGAATACATTTGTTACCACTAGCTTCCCCATATCATACATCCATTTGAAAAAGGGTGGGGAAAATTCCTCTATCCATACCACAATCTGAACAATTCCAAGCCAGTGAGGGGAACCCTAGCATCGACAATGTTGGAGAAATTATACACTAACCCTTCCCCCAGGATTTTTCCTTGCATTAGGACCAATCCCTTCCTCCTATCATTTGTTGACAAGGGAAATTGATCTAGAAAATCATCATACAAGTTTTTTTTCAAATATTCATTTTGGCCAGAATGTTGCTTGGGTGGTGCCATCTTAGAAAAACTAGGGCTTATTTATAACGTTATAATTCAGATAGCTATGACTAACCAGAGATAGAAAATTACAAGATAAAACACTGCAATTTCTCACAACTATAATTAAAATATAGCCCTAACACATTTATCAAAAATCTCATAGCACATCTAGCTAATCCTTTCCCAAATTCAAATGCAAAATGATCGGGAGGCACAAAAAATAAACTCACAGCTTTGTTCCCAGAACTCTCAAATTCTGGCTGCAGAAACTCATAATTCTACCTCCGGCTCTGAAATTTCTCTACAAAATAGTTGAATGCTTTGTGATACAGACCAAAAAAGAAAATTGATTTTATTGTCGATCAAATTACACCAGCAAGTGTCTCATTCGCCATTAAAGCTCAATTTTGCGTTGCATGAACAACTCCAACCATATTTGATGCAAATTTAAATTCGAGCCTTCGATTCTTTAGCTTGATCAAATCATTGACGACCACCTTTAAAACAAGCTAACACAATTGCCAACATAGTGATAAGGGTCCCACCTTACCATACACTATGAAGGAAGTCCACGTGGTGGTTGCCTGCGATATCACAATCCTGAAACTTCTAATCGTGCGATGGCGGGCAACCATTGATCTTGAGCATCAATGATCTCATTCCTTTATCACAGTCCCCAACTATGTCGTTCACCTTTGAGCAGATTTTCTAGCAATATTATAACATATCTATTGATTTAGAACATGTGCATCTCAAGAACACTTTAGTAATCTTCCCCTTAATACATTTAAAGTTGGCTAGTGTTTCCTTTATTCTTTAGGCTTCATCAGATGAGACACGTGGCGCCCGCCCGTGATTTCTCAATCAACCCAAGCACCAATGCAAGATGGCGGGGAATGGCTCAGATCAAATGGCAATTGGTCAGCGATAGCGTAAATTTGATTCCCTGGATAGGACACGTGGCACCCACCCGTGATTTCACAATCCTTCAATTCCCAATCATGGGATGGCGAGCACTGTTGATATTTGTAGGAAATAGATCAACGGCAGCACTAAATCAACCCTTGCAAAATAAAACATTCATTAAAAGGAGAAGTGGGAATTACTAGGTGGATGACAAACAACAACATAAGTTGTTTTTTAAAAGATGAAACACGAGGCCAACTGAGACTTAGGAAATAAAACCTTGTGGAGGAAATAAAGTATTAAAATCAAAGTTGGGTTTTAATTTTAATCTGGTGATGTAAGCCTAAGCAATTAACCCTAGTGGTCATGTCGCCGATGGCTTAGCCAAATCATATCATTAACTACTAATCGTGCAATGTGTAGGTTTTCAGATTCGAAGATATGGGAGATCTCGATCGTACCCCACCAACTCGCAGACCTAAGGTGTCACCCTGCTATTTGGCATGAGGTCAGCAAAAGGTAGATGTGTGTCTTGTATGGAATGTGGGGCCCAATCTCCACTATTGAGCTCATAACCCGTGGTTTTAGATTGACAACCAAGATCAAAAGCTAATGTAAATCTCTGATGTTCCCAGATAGCTTGCAGGAGGAAGATGAAGGTTGGTTAAAAGCTGCGAGGTCAACGAGATTGCGATGCGTAGCTCCAGCCGTTCAATTTGCAAAGTGCATAGGACCTGCCGACATGGTAGTTGGTTTCTGAGATGGATTAATGTTATTGGTCATGAGGAAGGTGAATGATGCTTCATTGGATGTCAAACTAAGTTAGCCTGAGATAAACCATTTGATCTGCCAACTCTTCAGGAGATCAGCGAGCAGTATTCAAAGTTGGAAAATGGCACATGGTGGTCGTTTTATCGTACAACTGGTAAAGTATTAATGAATTATTCCTTTCTTGTGAAGTCACATTAATCTCAATCTGTGTGAAGATGTTGTTGTTGGGAATCATGAAGGGTGATCTTTGGATTCTCATGCAACTCTAGTTAAACGGTGACAATACATACGCCGCCAAATTTCCATGTTTGTACGTGCATTTTTACTAAGCATTGATGAAGGTTTCTATTACCTCGCACAATAAATACAAGAGGAATTAACTACTAATAGTGTCATTCTTGTAGCAGTTAGAGCACTTTGTGGGCTAAGTCTAATCAAGTTTGATTTCTTGTCTGAGAAGAGAAAATGAGTAAGTCAGTAAGGAGGTCTATTCGTTTGAGCTCACAAAAGCTATGTCCTACTATTTAGGAAGGTACTTTGGTTGACAAGACCAAGCTTGTTCCCACTAGATGTAGTAGAAGGTTGCAATTCCAGGACGTTGCTGCTCAACTAGTAGATGACAAAGGCAAGCAGTCAGCGGTGTGCTCTATTCCTAGTGTCAGTAGGAAAATAAGGTATGGGCATGGCTCCTCTGGATGCCAACACTCACCCATTGACCTTACAAGCAACACTTCTGATGATGTAACCGAGATCGACTCCGACTACTGTTAGTATTTACCTCGCTTCAACCACGGTCTGCCCTCTGATGAGGAAGTGATATCTGTGGTGCCATTGTCTATTAAAACCCCAAGCAGACAGACTAGAACCATATTAGGCAAGGACAAGAAAGAAGAGGAGGCTGAGGGTCTAGCGTATTGGGCAACAACTAGAAGTGAGCATGTACACCAAGGTCTGAGTGTTGGTAAGAGAAGGGTGGTGGGTAAATAAGAAGTTGTTGTGGTGCCTTCATGGCAATTTGGTTGCCTGGTTTTTTTGCGTGGATAGCGACAAGGGGATTTTGATGACAATTTGTGTTCCTTTTTCTTTTAGCTTTCCCTAGTTTGTGCGCCACTATGTTTTGCAGATTCAACGCATGGGAAGTTTTGAAATGAAAGTCAAATGCAATGGAGATTTTGTTCAAATGAAAATTTGTGGTGAAATTACATTTGAGCCTGAAGCTTGTTGCTCCCTTGTCATATAAAAGGGAATTCAAGTCTCATTTGTAGGGAGAGAGCTGATGAAAGCTCTAGCTAGGTTTTGAGTTGAATATATGCGTAGATATATATCTGTCCTCTAATGAGGAAGTGATATATGTGGTGCCATTGGCTGTTAAAACCCCAAGTGAATAGAATATAATAGATAGCTTGTTTTGAGTTTTGGATGAATATATGCAAATTATTTAAATTGTATGCAGATTTGACTTATAAGCATGAATAAACATATAATTCTAATATATTTTCTCTCTTTATGTGGATTTGAGTGAATTTTGAATGAAATGTTAATGATGTTGTCATTCTTCTTTTGAGAATTTGTTCAATTGTGTGTCTATGTTTTTGCTTTGATTCAAGAAAATCAATTAAATGCTTAAATGGAGTCATAAGTTTACAATTATTTACAAAGGATTTGATAAGTAGTAATATATCAGAGAATTGAGCTCCATAATGCAAGGTATTATATGAGTAGTCCATTCTATTAAATTCTTGGTCATTTCTGCTAATGGTAAATGGGTAACTAAATATTTAACTGACAAGAATAAAAGAATAATATGTAAATGGGTCACTCACTCACTCCCTCTATCTCTCCCCTTAACCCTTAAACTCTAAACCCTTAATATTAGGTGTGTATTAAAACATTATAAAAGTATAAATTTTTGGAGTTCTATTAGGAATTGAATGATAAATGACGATGAATGGGAAAATCTAAGGCACTTTAATTTTTTCAACTAAAAATTTAGAGTTTAATTAGGATTAGTGTTCACTTAGGGTTAGGTTTAGGGTTCAATGAATGTTCAACTTGGGTTAGGATTGAGCATGAGGTTGGGGTTTAATTAAGGTTATGAATTCAATAAGAATTCAAATAGGGTCAAGGTTAAGGTTAGGGTTGGGGTTAAGGTTCAATTAGGATAAGAATTAGTGTTAGGGTTAGGATTAGAGTTCAACTATAGTTCAAAGTTAGGGTTATGGTACAATTAGGACTAGTGTTCAATAAATGTTCAATTAGGGTTAATTCTTAATTAAGGTTAGTTTTAAAGTTCAATTAGGGTTTGGGTTAGGGTTGAGATTATGAATCAAGTAGGTTTGGGTTAGGGTTTGATTAGAGTTAGGTTTAGGGTTTAGTTAGAGTTAGGGTTAGGGTTAGGGGTAGAATTCAATTATGCTTAGTGGTCAATTACAATTAGATTTAGTGTTCAATTAGGGTAAGGGTTAGAGTCCAAATAGGGTTAGGGTTTAAATAGGGTTAGGATTAGAAAAGAATAAAGTTTTGTGTTTAATTAAGATATCTAGAATCTAGTATAATTTTAGAGAATGAAATGATTTGGACACAGAAAAAAATTAGAAAAGTTGATTTTATATAGATCTTATTTCTTAATTTATTCTAAAATTCTAATTAATAATTGTTTTATTAATATAAAATGAATATTTTATTTTATTTTATTTTATTGTATTAGATAGTTAGTAAAAATAAATAGATAATAAGTATTTTATGAATTTTAAAAATTAGAATTTAGTTTAATTTTATTTGTAATGTCAAATATTAAAATTTTAGATTGAAATACTTAATTGATTTTAAAATATTTATAATTAATCTTCAATTTATAAACTAATATTAAGACATTAATAAATACAACCCGCCGCATAATGTATTAAAGATGCATTGATGCAGAAGCATCCAGTGGTGTAAGGGCAATCTTGCATCACCCAAAAATAGTTAAATTTCAAGTTTCTCAGTTTTTAGATTTTTTTACATTTTTGAATACCCTTTTCATCATAATGAAATTCTCAATTTATGGTTTTTATTTTCTATTCCTAGGTTGAAAGATATTGTAGTTTTAGCTTCCCAGATTTGCACCTGAAAATCTTCTGAGTTAGATTTGAGGCACTTAGAGTTCCCGGATCGGCCTTGAAACTTGCCAAAATTGGCGTGGCAGATTTCAAGCGCGTTCTTGACTTCGAGACCTTTCCAACGGTTCAAACGGTTCGCGAATCAGAGCCCTGGATCAACAGTTATGGCCCCGAGAAGTTGGCGCACTTTCTAGAAGATACAATTGCAAATGTTCTTTTGAAATTTGAACTTCAAGTTGTAATTTTTCGGCGCCAAACCGCCTAAACTCAAATTTGAATGTTGTTTTGGCTCCAAAACTAAAGAGGAGCTCTATTTATGGGCGGGTTTCTAATTTTTGGGTAACTTTTTGGGGATAGCTCGCATATTGCGAAAGGGTTATTCTGTAGCTTTCTGTAACTTGGATGTGTTGTAGAACTTGGGGATTTGAGATCCTCTGTTGGTGTAATTAATTAATTATTACACTAGCATAAGTTAACTTAGGTCTTGCATTTAATCATTAAGTTCTAGGTTGCATAAATCATTTAATAAATGGGATAATATTCCCTTCCTTATTTGTAGGAGATAAGATTCCTTCTAGAACTTATCTCATCATTTAATGATCATCACCATTAGGGTTCACATGTTGTCACATGTTGTTAGATCAAGACACATGGCAACATCTCATGCATATTAGATTTTACCTCTTGCCTATATAATCAGGCATCTTGTTCATTTGTAATATATCCAAAATCAATATATCATATCAATATAGAATCTCCATTGTGCATGCCTAGTTGCAACACTTTCTGGGTGGTTGATTATCTTTCCTGGCTTAAAGGTCCTACATCAAAGACTACAGCTTCAAGGACTGTGCATCCATAATCCCAACATGGTATCAGAGCTTATCCAGTGAAACGTCAACCCTCGATCAAGAAAGTTGGTGTGCGAGATTCTCCGCAGGCTTGAAGGTTTCCATTGAAGGCTACTTGTTTCCACCCAGGGACCAAGCTAATTTCTGAAGTAGATTGAGTCAGATCTGAGCTTGCCATTGTCTTTAGAAGGCCTCGAAACCCTAGGATCACCTGCCCATTCATCAAAATTGGATACATCAACCCGGGAGCTTCAGAGGTATTTTTAGGGTTTGAAAAATCAAGCGTACTATCCATACAATTTGCAGCAAAAAATCATCCCGGTCAGTTGTCCTCTGAGGCAAAAAAAAATTATACGTAGGCCACTTTTCGTTTAAAAAAAAGGGGGCTAATATTTTTTATGTTTTGGCAAAAAATATATTTTGTATTTCTGCTATAGTTTGCAGAAAAATTTAAACTAATTTCGGGAAACTGCTATTTATTTCTTCCCGTCGGCATCAAACATTTCTATCGGCATTTTTACCCGTCGGCATTTAAATTTTTGCGGGGTTATTTTTGGCATATATATTTTATTTTTTGATTTTTTATTATCGTTGGCAATATAAAAAATCAAATATATATGTCAATTTTTTTTAAAAAAAATCTGCAGACCTTTTTTTGTCGTCGGCCGCAGTCACAGGGTACAAAGGCATTCATTCTTTGACAGTACGAGGTACCATTGTCAGCCCATTTGGAGGGGCTGACCCCACCGGCTGCCTACCGATCACAGTGCCAGAGTTTGTTTCCCGGCCAAGCATTCTCGCCGTCCTCGAGCTCCTGCCAGCTTCGGTGTGCCTCTCGCCGGCCATTCTCCTGACCCCCACTGACAGACTTCCTGCCGGTGCCTGCACTTTCTACTGTCGGTACATCCTACCGCCTGCCGTGATCTGTTTGCTCGCCGTGTTTCATTTTCCAACCGTTCCATTCCCGGCCCCGACCACCGGCTCCGCTCCGTCCGCAGCGCCACCATCATCAGCGGCTCCGCCCGAAAGCTCCGCCCCGCCGCCACCTATCTGGTGGCGCCCTTTTTTTTTGCCAGCCTTAACCCCGCGGTCACATCAAGGACCAGGGCCTAATTTTTTTTAAGCCTGGGGGCCAGATTTTTGACCCTAGTTAGCCTGCGAAGTGCCTCCAATAGGCATTTTTTTGTTTGATCATAACTTTCACCTAGGGTATCAAATTTTTGCAAATGATATACCATCGGAAAGGGAATTTTGTGTATTTTCTAGTGGTGAGATCCATTATGTGAAATTTTTCTCACAGAAGAATCTACTTCCAATTGAAGTCCAAACCCTAATATGGACTCAAAGCTGCATATCTTCTCAACCGTTTGTCAGATTTCAGTGATTCCAATGGTATCAGGAAGGTGATTCAGAGCTTTCTTTTATCAATCCATCCCCTTGATTAGTTTCAGCTCTAGGTACTCTTGCATGTGATTTTTTTTAGTTTGGTGCATTTGATCAATAACCTGGTTATCCTGAAGCTTGGGAAACAATTTTTTGATCCAGGTTGCATCCCTTTAGTTGTACATCATATTTGGAAGTCTTTATTTGCTGTTGAAGGTCAGTGTCTTTGTTTTTTGTGGAGAAATTTTCATTATGGGGCGTGCATATTACTCTCCTTCTTTGGTTATGTTGCACAAGGGTAACTATCAACAATGGCGAGATGGGATCTGCCACCATCTTCATTCACTTGATCTATTGCCTCATCTATTTGGTATTGTTCCTCATCCAAGTGAAGGTATTCATGAACTTGCTTGGAGTTGCAACAGGTACACTATTTTGGAGATCCTTCAGATGCAAGTTGATTGTGATATTTTGAATGCTATTGATCATTGTGATTGTCCTCACATTCTTTGGACAATGCTTTGGGAGCTATATGGAGATTTAGATACTCCACCATTCCCCAATGGTCATGATTCAGAATGTCTTGCTTCAGATCAAGATCCCTATGATGATATTGTTATGCAAAAAGTTGATTTCCTTGATCTTTCTGAAGAGGTTGACAAGGTTCCTTTCGGTGCTTCTTCTTCATCAAAGACAGTTGGTATCCCTTCACATTCAGTGATTCCTTGTCCAAATTCATTGATTGAGGCTTCCACCATCATTATTCATTAGGACACATTCAGTTTTTCAGATTTGGCATCAGAAGATGGCTTTGTTTCAGGTATCACTACCTTGGCCACTTCTACAAGTTTGGAGAACATTCTTGAGGGGATATCACTCCTCTATTTAGATCACACTTTGGATAGTTGTTTTGAGTCTCCTCATTTCTTTGTCTCAACCTTGATTGGGAATCCAGAGACCATCTTGGAGGCACTTGGTTTCTCTTCAGCTATTTCATATCCGAGACTTCTTCCCTGTCATTCCATTCAGGACTTGAAGTTTCTTCAGCATCTACCATTGGATTTGCTTCAAACTTCCTTTAGTGGTTTTGAGGACACTTCATTCAGGGGGGGCTATCAAGTCTCCATCACATTCATCATATCTCAGTCTTTGGATATTGTTCAGCATCAATTTCTGCATCGTCCTGGTCTATCACTCTCTTCATTGATTGTGGCCTCTTCTTCATCAAGCAAGGAGACACTTGAGCAGAGTTCAGAGACATCATCATCCATTTTCATCCTTCCTTCCTTCAAGTCCTATCCAGAATGGGAAGCATCTCTCCACTTGCAATTAGTTTTGTTTCTTCCAAAAGGGAGACAAGTTGTTTGTCGACATTGGATCTTGTTTTGTCTTCAGACACTTACCTTCTTTGCAGGTGATATCATCTTTTGGGGGGGCTATATAGTCTCTCTCTTTACCTCCTATGGGGGGGCATTGATTGTATTGTATCCATGTGATGGATGGTGTACTTGGGGGGTATTTTGGGAGTCCTCCATCCTTCCCATCCTATCTCACATTTTCTGCATTATCTCACATTTTCTGCATTTTCATCTCCTTTTTGGAGAGGGGTTTTGTTCCTACTGGGTTTTCCCCTTTTTTCTCCACTTGTGGGAGATTTTCTACATCTTCATGTACATGGGTACCTAACATGGCCTCGTAGCCGAGACCCATCATTGATCATCATCTTGCATAATCATTGCATTTTCCTCCTTAAGTTGCACTTATGGGGGGGTGTTGGTGTAATTAATTAATTAATTATTACACTAGCATAAGTTAACTTAGGTCTTGCATTTAATCATTAAGTTCTAGGTTTCATAAATCATTTAATAAATGGGATAATATTCCCTTCCTTATTTGTAGGAGATAAGATTCCTTCTAGAACTTATCTCATCATTTAATGATCATCACCATTAGGTTTCACATGTTGTCACATGTTGTTAGATCAAGACACATGGCAACATCTCATGCATATTAGGTTTTACCTCTTGCCTATATAATCAGGCATCTTGTTCATTTGTAATATATCCAAAATTAATATATCATATCAATATAGAATCTCCATTGTGCATGCCTAGTTGCAACACTTTCTGGGTGGTTGATTATCTTTCCTGGCTTAAAGGTCCTACATCGAAGACTGCAGCTTCAAGGACTATGCATCCATAATCCCAACATCCTCTGCATGTAAGAAGCTCCATTTTCTGAATAATAAAATTATTCTCTTGTTTGTGGGTTATTTTCTAAGTCTTGGGTTGTACATTCATCAAGTGGTATCAAAGCGAGGTTTTCTTGAGCATGTGGACATATCGCCGATCGTGAGGCAGTTCACACCATGATCACGGTTGTGGGTCGAGGTCAAGAAAGATGCCTCCAAGAGTGATGCCTAGTAGGCATCGTGGTGCCAGAGGTGGTCGAGGCGGTAGAAATGCTGGTGGAAAAGATGCACTGGTAGCCCTCCAGAGATAGTTTGACGCGTTACAAGAGCAGTTGAGAAGAGGATTCAACCTGAGGGAGGAAAGTGAGGATGAAGGAGAGGAAGAAGGTTCAAATGTAGAAGAGGAAGAAGAAGCAATTGATCAAGACCAAATGCAGCTAATAAGGGTCATTTCAAAGATCGAGAAAAGACCCAGAATAGAAGTCCCCAGTTATTCTGGAAGTCTAAACCCGGAAGAGTTGATCGACTAGATCAATGAGCTAGAAGAATATTTTGAGTATGAAGAAATAAAGGACTTAGATCGGGTTAAGTTTGCGAAAATGAAGTTGAAGGGCCACGCAAATATTTGGTGGAAAGAGGTCTAATTGGAAAGAAATCGAAGAGGAAAAGGAAATATCACCAGATGGGATCGCATGGTAGAGAAACTAAAGAAGCAGTTCATACTAGTGGACTATGAGTTAGATTTGTTGAAGAAATTGCAAGAGTTGAAGCAAGGAAGCAGATATGTGAAAGAATATATTGAAGATTGTCACAAGATAATCATCAGAACGGGCCACATAGAGGCCAATAAGGAGAAGGTAGCCCGATATCTTAATGGGTTACGACCGAGCATTCAAGAGGAGTTAAGCCTAGTCAGAATGACCACCATTGAGGATGTGTATCAGTTTGTTCTGAAGGTGGAAGAGAAGCTAAACAAAAGATTTGATGGCAAGAAAAAAGGACGAGGAGGTCAAAGCGGAAGGGGCAATGGAAGACCTTCAGGAAGCCGAAATAATGATGAAAAGAAAAGAGAAGATGTGGGTACCAGCCGAAGCTAAACGAATGATAACTTCTACCGCACTCGTGATCAAAAAAGTGGTGATCAAAGAGGTAGAGGACGAGGGAGATATGGGAAAGGATCTGGAAGAGGTGGTTTCAAGGGAACGTGTTTCCAGTGTGGTGAAGAATGGCATTGAGCCTATGAATGTCCACAACACCAAGGAAAGATAGACAAAAGGCCAGAAGGTCGTGGAAGGGGTACGCATACAAATGAGGAGGCCCAATCCAAACATTTAGATGATGCTGAGAGGGGAGAAGCACTAGTGATTAGGAGAGCCCTGGTGACTGAGGAAAAGGAACCAGAACAGAGGAAGAATCTATTTTGCACAAGGTGCAAGTGTGAAGGAAAATGTTGTGATGTCATTATTGATGGTGGGAGAAATGATAATCTGGTGTCAGAGGAGATGGTCACAAAATTGAAGCTGAAGAGGGAAAGGCACCCGCATCAGTATCAGATTTACTGGTTGCAGAAGGACCACAAAGTTTTGGTCAATGAGCAGTGCCTAGTAAAGTTCAAGATTGGGAGCTACCATGATGAGGTACTCTATGATATCATCCCCATGGATACATGTCACATGTTGTTGGGGAGGCTGTGGTAGTTTGATAGGCGAGCTATACATGATGGCCATGCAAACACTTATTCCTTGACAAAGGATGGGGTTCGTCACAAGTTGAAACCCCTGAAAGAGACCGAAGAAAAGGTATACAGTAGTGCTAGAATTTGTTATGTAGATGGAAGAAAATTTTTAGTAGGTATGAAGCATGAGCATGTGTGTTATGCATTAATTCCTAGAGTGAGTAAGGAGGATAGTGAGAAGGTTCTAGAAGAAGTTTTTGGGATGTTGGATGAGTTTCAGGATATTGTTTCTAATAATGTACCTGAGGGTTTACCACCAATAAGGAAGATCAGTCATTAGATTGACTTGATTCCTAGAGCCAGTTTGTCAAATAAGGCAGCTCATAGAATGACTCCAACAAAAAATAAGGAGTTGAACAGACAAGTTCAAGAGTTGTTGAGAAAGGGTTTGATATGGGAGAGTTTGAGTCCATGTCTAGTACCTACAGTACTAGCACCAAAGAAGGATGGGGAGTGGAGGATGTGTACAGATTCCCGAGCCATAGACAAGATAACAATCAAGTACAGATTTCCCCTACCAACGATGGATGACCTAATGGACTGTTTGAGTGGAGCTCAGTACTTCACAAAGATTGATCTGAAGAGTGGATATCACCAGATCCAGATTCAAGAGGGAGATGAATGGAAGACTGCCTTCAAGACCAAAGAAGGCCTGTACGACTGGTTAGTCATGCCTTTTGGGCTAACCAATGCAACAAGCACATTCATGCAGCTTATGAACGAGGTACTAAAAGAATTTTTGGGAAGTTTTGTTATTGTGTATTTAGATGATATTTTGATTTTTAGTAAGACGTTGGATGAGCATCTGATGCATATTCGGAGAGCCTTTGAGAGGTTAAGAGAAGAGAAATTGTTGATTAATCTAAAGAAGTGCAGTTTTGTGAAGAGGGAGTTAGTGTACTTGGGGTTTGTAGTCTTAGCAAAAGGTCTCAAGATGGACCCAGAGAAGGTGAAGGCTATTCTAGAATGGCCTACCCCAAGAACTACTATCGAGGTGAGATCTTTCCATGGTTTGGCTAGTTTTTATAGAAATTTCATTAGAAAATTCAGTAGTATTTGTTGACCCCTGACTGAAACAATGAGAGGGGATAGAAAAGAATTCAAGTGGAGCGGCAAAGATTTTTGAACTGTTGAAGCAGAAGGTGATAGAGCAACCTATTCTAGCCATCCCAAATTTCAACAAGGTGTTTCAGGTGGATCGTGTTTCCAGTGGTTGTACCATTGGAGCAGTGTTGAGCCAAGAAGGTAAGCCCATTGCCTATTTTAGTGAAAACTTAAATGATGTCAAATAAAAGTATTCTGTATATGATCAAAAAAATTTTGCAATAATAGTTCAAGCATTAAAGAAATGGAGATATTATTTGTTGCCGAAAGAATTTGTTCTATATACTGATCATCAGGCCTTGCAGTACCTAAATAGTCAAGGAAAATTAAATTAGAGGCATATCAAATGGGTAGAGTTTTTGCAGAGTTATACCTTTGTTTTGAAAAATAGGAGTGGAAAGTCAAATAGGGTTGCAGATGCCTTAAGTAGGAGGCATGCATTGATGATAAAGATGCAGATTGAAGTGGTTGGATTCAATGAACTCAAGACACTATATGCAGAAGATCCTAAGTTTGTAGAGGCTTGGAAAGCTTGCAAGGAACCTGTTACAGTGGACAGGACAAGGTGGCTAGATTTCATAATCCAGGATGACATGTTATTTAAGGGAAGTCAATTGTGTATCCGGAGGAGTTCCATGAGGGAGAACCTGATAAAGGAAAAGAATAGTGGAGGAATGGTAGGAAATTTCGGTCGGAATAAGACCATTGCCATTATCATTGAGCATTATTATTGGCCTTAGTTGTCACATAATGTGAAGAAGTTTGTACAAATTTTTAGGGTATGTCAGATGGCTAAAGGAGTGAGTCAGAATATAGCTTAGATCAGCCCTTACCTGTACCAGAGAGGCTGTGGGAGGATATAAGTATGGACTTTGTTCTTGGTTTTCCAAGGACACAACGAGGGAATGATTCAGTCTTTGTAGTGGTTGATAGGTTTTTGAAGATGGCACATTTCATTCCATGTCAGAAGACCCATGATGCAGTCCACATTGCTGACTTGTTCTTCAAAGAGGTGGTGAGGCTACATGGTTTGCTAAAGAGTATTGTTTTAGATCGTGACACCAAATTTGTGGGGTACTTTTGGAGGACCTTGTGGAAGAAGCTAAAGACAGAGTTGAAGTTCAGTTCTGCACACCATCCACAAACAGATGGGCAGACAAAGATTGTTAATAGGATTCTGAGTAACCTACTGAGATGTTTGGTAGGAGATAAACCCAAGGGATGGGACTTGATCTTACCCCAGGCAGAATTTTCTTACAACAATTCTATCAACAGAAGCACTGGTAGATCACCGTTCTAGATTGTGTATGGAGGTAGCCCCATAACAAATCCAAAATTGAGGAAGATGGACCAAGAGAAGAAAATAAGTGCTAAAGTTGAAGATTTTGTAGAACACATCAAAGATATACATGAGAAGGTAAGAGAACATATTAACAAGATGAATATGTAGTATAAGGCCAAGGCAGATTAGAAGAGGAGGTATAAGGAGTTTTAGATTGGTGATGAAGTGATGGTCTAGTTGAGGAAAGAAAGGTTTCCAAGGGGAATATATAACAAATTAAAGATGAAGAAGTTCGGTCCCTGTAAAATTTTGAAGAGGCATGATTCAGGGAATGCATATGAGGTAGAGTTTCCGGATGGATTCAACATTTCCCCTGTGTTCAACATTTTAGATTTGACAGAGTATCATGAAGGTGACACAAAGGAGGTACCAACAATGGAACAGTGTGGGATTCCAGCACCTACTTCAAAAAAGGAAGAGATTGAAGAAATCCTAGATAGTCTTGTGGGAAGGAGTACCAGGAACAGGCAATATGAAAAATATCTGGTGAAATGGAAAGGAAGGCCTATTGAAGATTCATCCTAGTTGCCTAAAGCAGAGGTTGACCATTTGGGTTTTCCTCCACCATTTGAGACGTGGCAGGGTCACTTCTCAAATTACCCTGGGTGTCTGATGCAAGAGCATCTAGTGATGTAAGGGAAATCTTCCATCATCCAAAAATAGTTAAATTTCAAGTTTCTCAGTTTTTAGATGTTTTTACATTTTTGGATACCCTTTTCATCATAATAAAATTCCTAATTTACCGTTTTTATTTTCTATTCCTGGGTTGAAAAATATTACAATTTTAGTTTCCCATATTTGCACTTGAAAATCTTCTGAGTTAGATTTGAGGCACTTAGAGTTCCTGGATCAGCCCTGAAACTTGCCAAAATTGGTGTGGCAGATTTCGAGCGCTTTCTTGACTTCGAGACCTTTCCAACGGTTCACGAATCGGAGCCCCGGATCAAAAGTTATGGCCCTGGGAAGTTGGCGCACTTTCTAGAAGATACAATTGCAAATGTTCTTTTGAAATTTGAACTTCAAGTTGTAATTTTTCGGCGCCAAACTGCCTAAACTCAAATTTGAATTTTGTTTTGGTTCCAAAACTAAAGAGGAGATCTATTTATGGGTGGGTATCTAATTTTTGGGTAAATTTTTGGGGACAGTTTGCATATTGCGAAAGGGTTATTCTGTCACTTTCTATAACTTGCATGTGTTGTAGAACTTGGGGATTTGAGATCCTCTGCATGTAAGAAGCTCCATTTTCTGAATAATAAATATATTTTCTTATTTATGGGTTATTTTCTAAGTCTCAGGTTGTACTCTCATCAAGTGGTATTAGAGCGAGGTTTTCTTGAGCGTGTGGACAGATCGTTGATCGTGAGGCAGTTCACACCAGGACCATGGTTGTGGGTCGAGGTCAAGAAAGATGCCTCCAAGAGTGATGCCTGGTAGGCATGGTGGTGCCAGAGGTGGTTGAGGCAGCAGAAATGCTGGTGAACTAGATGCACTAGCAGCCCTCAAGAGACAGATTGATGCATTACAAGAGCAGTTGAGAAGAGGGTTCAACCTGAGGGAGGAAAGTGAGGATGAAGGAGAGGAAGAACGTTCAAATGTAGAAGAGGAATAAGAAGCAATTAATCAAGACAAAATGTGGCTAATAAGGGCCATTTCAAAGATTGGGAAAAGAGCCAGAGCAGAAGTTCCTAGTTATTCCGGAAGTCTGAACTCGGAAGAGTTGATCGACTGGATCAACGAGCTAGAAGAATATTTTGAGTATGAGGAAATAAAGGACCCAGATCGGGTTAAGTTTGTGAAAATGAAGTTGAAGGGCCACACAAATATTTGGTGGAAAGAGGTCCAATTGGAAAAAAATCCAAGAGGAAAAGGAAATATCACCAAATGGGATCGCATGGTAGAGAAACTAAAGAAGCAGTTCATACTAGTGGACTATGAGTTAGATCTGTTGAAGAAATTGCAAGGGTTGAAGTAAGGAAGCAGATCTATGGAAAAGAATATATTGAAGATTTTCACAAGATAATCATCAGAATAGGCCACATAGAGGCCAATAATAAGGAGAAGGTAGCCCGATATCTTAATGGGTTATGACCGAGCATTCAAGAGGAGTTAAGCCTAGTCGAATGACCACCATTGAGGATGTGTATCAGTTTGCTCTGAAGGTGGAAGAGAAGCTGAACAAAAGATTTGATGGCAAGCAAAAAGGACGAGGTCAAAGCAGAAGGGGCACTGGAAGACCTTCATGGAGCCGAAATGATGATGAAAAGAAAAGTGAAGATGTGGGTACCAGCCAAAGCCAAAGGAATGATAACTTCTACCGCCCTCGTGATCAAAACAGTGATGATCAAAGAGGTAGAGGACGAGGGAGATATGGGTAAGGATCTGGAAGAGGTCGTTTCAAGGGAACATGTTTCCAGTGTGGTGAAGAATGGCATCGAGCCTATCAATGTCCACAACACCAAGGAAAGACAAACAAAATGATAGAAGGTCATGGAAGGGTTGTACATAGAGATGAGGAGGCCCAATCTAAACATTTAGATGATGCTAAGAGGGGAGAATCCCTAGTGATTAGGAGAGCCCTGGTGACTAAGGAAAAGGAACCAAAACAGAGGAAGAATTTGTTTTGCACAAGGTGCAAGTGTGAAGGAAAATGTTGTGATGTCATTATTAACGGTGGGAGCACTGATAATCTGGTGTCAAAGGAGATGGTCACAAAATTGAAGCTAAAGAGGGAAAGGCACCTGCATGCGTATCGAATTTCCTAGTTGTAGAAGGACCACAAAGTTTTGGTCAATGAGCAGTTCCTAGTAAAGTTCAAGATTGGGAGCTACCATGATGAGGTACTCTGTGATATCATCAACATGGATGCATGTCACATGTTGTTGGGGAGGTCGTGGCAGTTCGATGGGCAAGCTATATATGATGGCCATCCAAACACTTATTCCTTGACAAAGGATGGGGTTCATCACAAGTTGAAACCCTTGAAGGAGACCGAAGAAAAGGTATGCAGTAGTGCTAGAATTTGTTATGTAGATGGAAGAAAATTTTTAGAAGGTATGAAGCATGAGCATGTGTGTTATCCATTGATTCCTAGAGTGAGTAAGGAGGATAGTGAGAAGGTTCCAGAAGAGTTTCTGGGATGTTGGATGAGTTTTAGGATATTGTTTACGATAATGTACGGTTTACCACCAATAAAGAAGATCAGTCATCAGATTGACTTGATTCCTGAGCTAGTTTGTCAAATAAGGTAGCTCATAGAATGACTCCAGCAGAAAATGAGGAGTTGAACAGACAAGTTCAAGAGTTGTTGAGAAAGGGTTTGATATGGAGAGTTTGAGTCCATGTGCGGTACCTACAGTACTAGCACAAAGAAGGATGGGGAGAGGAGGATGTGTACAGATTCTCAGGCCATAAACAAGATAATTTCCCCTACCAAGGATGGATGACCTGATGGATTGTTTGAGTGGAGCTCCGTATTTCACAAAGATTGATTTGAAGAGTGGATATCACCAGATCTGGATTCGAGAGGGAGATGAATGGAAGACTTCCTTCAAGACCAAAGAGGGCCTGTACGAGTGGTTAGTCATTCCTTTTGGGCTAACCAATGCACCGAGCACAATGATACGGCTCATGAATGACGTACTAAAAGAATTTTTGGGAAGTTTTTTTATTGTGTATTTAGATGATATTTTGATTTTTAGTAAGGCGTTGGATGAGCATCTGATGCATATTCGAAGAGCCTTTGAGAGGTTAAAAGAAGAGAATCTGTTGATTAATTTAAAGAAGTACAGTTTTGTAAAGAGGGAGTTAGTGTACTTGGGGTTTATAGTGTCAGCAGAAAGTCTCAAGATGGACCCAGAGAAGGTGAAGGCTATTCTGGAATGGCCTACCCCAAGAACTACTACCGAGGTGAGATCTTTCCATGGTTTGGCTAGTTTTTATAAAAAGTTCATTAGAAACTTTAGTAGTATTTGTGGACCCCTCACTGAAACAATGAGAGGGGATAGAAAAAAATTCAAGTGGAGTAGTGGAGCGGCAAAGAGTTTTGAACTGTTGAAGCAGAAGGTGACAGAGTAACCTATTCTAGCCCTCTGAGATTTCAACAAGTTGTTTCTGGTGAATTGTGATGTCAGTGGTTGTGCCATTGGAGCAGTGTTGAGCCAAGAAGGTAAGCCCATTTCCTATTACAGTGAAAAGTTAAATGATGTCAAGAGAAAGTATTATGTATATGATCAAGAATTTTATGCAATAGTTCAAGCATTAAAGAAATGGAGACATTATTTGTTGAAAAAATAATTTGTTCTATATACTAATCATCAGGCCTTGCAGTACCTAAATAGTCAAGGAAAATTAAATCAGAGGCATATGAAATGGGTAGAGTTTTTGCAGAGTTATACCTTTGTTTTGAAACATAGGAGTGGGAAGTCAAATAGGGTTGCAGATGCCTTAAGTAGGAGGCATACATTGATGACAAAGATGCAGATTGAAGTGGTTGGATTCAATGAACTCAAGACAATATATGTAGAAGATCCTCATTTTGCAGAGGCTTGGAAAGCTTGCAAGGAACCTATTACAGTGGACAGGACAAGGTGGCTAGGTTTCATAATCCAGGATGACATTTTATTTAAGGGAAGTCAATTGTGTATCCTGAGGAGTTCCATGAGGAAGAACCTGATAAAGGAAAAGCATAGTGGAGGAATGGTAGGATATTTTGGTCGGGGTAAGACCATTGCCATTATCAGTGAGCATTATTATTGGCCTCAGTTGTCACAAGATGTGAAGAAGTTTGTACAAAGTTGTAGGGTATGTCAGATGGCTAAAGGAGTGAGTCAGAATACAGGCTTATATCAGCCCTTACCTGTACCAAAGAGATCATGGGAGGATATAAGTATGGACTTTGTTCTTGGTTTACCAAGGACACAATGAGGGAATGATTCAATCTTTGTGGTGGTTGATAGGTTTTTGAAGATGGCACATTTCATTCCATGTCAGAAGACCCATGATGCAGTCCACATTACTGACTTGTTCTTCAAAGAGGTGGTGAGGCTACATGGTCTACCAAAGAGTATTATTTTAGATCGTGACACCAAATTTGTGGGGTACTTTTGGAGGACCTTGTGGAAGAAGCTGAAGACAGAGTTGAAGTTCAGTTATGCACACCATCCACAAATAGATGGGCAGACAGAGGTTGTTAAAAGGAGTCTGGGTAACCTATTGAGATGTTTGGTAGGAGATAAACCCAAGGGATGGGACTTGATCTTACCCAAGGCATAATTTTTCTTACAACAATTCTATCAAGAGAAGCACTGGTAGATCACCGTTTTAGATTGTGTATGGAGGTAGCCCCAAAACAGCTCCATAATTGAGGAAGATGGACCAAGAGAAGAAAATAAGTGCTGAAATTGAATATTTTCCAGAACACATCAAAGATATACATGAGAAGGTAAGAGAACATATTAACAAGATGACTATGCAGTATAAGGCCAAGGTAGATCAGAAGAGGAGTTATAAGGAGTTTTAGATTGGTGATGAAGTGATGGTCTAGTTGAGGAAAGAAATCTTTCCAGTGGGAACATATAACAAATTGAAGATGAAGAAGTTTGGTCCCTGTAAAATTTTGAAGATGCATGATTCAGGGAATGCATATGAGGTAGAGTTGCCGGATGGATTCAACATTTCCCTTGTACTCAACATTTCAAATTTGACAGAGTATCATGAATGTAGCATAGAGGAGGTACCAACAATGGAACAGTGTGGGATTCCAACACCTACTTCAGAAAAGGAAGAGATTGAAGAAATCCTAGATAGTCGTGTGGGAAGGAGTACCAGGAACAGGCAATATAAAGAATATCTGGTGAAATGGAAAGGAAGGCCTATTGAAGATTCATCCTAGTTGCCTAAAGTAGAGGTCAACCATTTTGGTTTTCCTCCACCATCTGAGACATGACAGGGTCACTTCTCAAATTACCCTCGGTGTCTGATGCAAGAGCATCCAGTGGTGTAAGGGCAATCTTGCATCACCCAAAAATAGTTAAATTTCAAGTTTCTCAGTTTTTAGATGTTTTAACATTTTTGGATACCCTTTACATCATAATGAAATTCTTAATTTATAGTTTTTATTTTCTATTCCTAGGTTGAAATATATTGCAGTTTTAGTTTCTCATATTTGCACCTAAAAATCTTCTGAGTTAAATTTGAGGCACTTAGAGTTCCCAGATCAGCCCTGAAACTTGCCAAAATTAGCATGGCAGAATTCAAGCGCGTTCTTGACTTTGAGACATTTCCAATGGTTCAAACGGTTCATGAATTAGAGCCTCAGATCAAAAGTTATGGCCCTAGGAAGTTGGCGCACTTTCTAGAAGATACAATTGCAAATGTTCTTTTGAAATTTAAACTTCAAGTTGTAATTTTTTGGCGCCAAACCACCTAAACTCAAATTTGAATGTTGTTTTGGCTCCAAAACTAAAGAGGAGCTCTATTTATGGGCGGGTTTCTAATTTTTGGGTTACTTTTTTGGGACAACTCACATATTGTGAAAGGGTTATTATGTAGCTTTCTGTAACTTGCATGTGTTGGAGAACTTGGGGATTTGAGATCCTCTGCATGTAAGAAGCTCCATTTTCTAAATAATAAAATTATTCTCTTATTTGTGGGTTATTTTTTTAAGTCTTGGATTGTACCCTCATCAAGTGGTATCAGAGTGAGGTTTTCTTGAGCGTGTGGATAGATCACCGGTCGTGAGGAAATTCACACCAGGACCGTGGTTGTAGGTCGAGGTCAAGAAAGATGACCCCAAGAGTGATGCCTGGTAGGCATGGTGGTGCCAAAGGTGGTTGAGGTGGTAGAAATGCTGGTGGAAGAAATGCACTAGCAGCCCTCCAGAGACAAATTGACACATTACAAGAGAAGTTGAGAAGAGGGTTCAACCTGAGGGAGGAAAGTGAGGATGAAGGAGAGGAAGAAGGTTCAAATGTAGAAGAGGAAGAAGAAGCAATTGATCAAGACCAAATGCGGCTAATAAGGGCCATTTCAAAGATCGGGAAAAGACCCAGAGCAGAAGTTCCCAGTTATTCCAGAAGTTTGAACCCAGAAGAGTTGATCAACTGGATCAACGAGCTAGAAGAATATTTTGAGTATGAGGAAATAAAGGACCCAGATCGGGTTAAGTTTGCAAAAATGAAGTTGAAGGGCCACACAAATATTTGCTGGAAAGAGGTCCAATTGGAAAGAAATCGAAGACGAAAAGGAAATATCACAAGATGGGATCGCATGGTAGAGAAACTAAAGAAGGAGTTCATACCAGTGGACTATGAGTTAGATTTGTTGAAAAAATTGCAAGGGTTGAAGCAAGGAAGCAGATCTGTGAAAGAATATATTGAATATTTTCACAAGATAATCATTAGAATGGGCCACACAGAGGCCAATAAGGAGAAGGTAGCCCTATATTTTAATGGGTTACGACTAAGCATTCAAGAGGAGTTAAGCCTAGTAAGAATGACCACCATTGAGGATGTGTATCAGTTTGCTCTGAAGGTGGAAGATAAGTTGAACAGAAGATTTGATGGCAAGCAAAAATGACAAGGAGGTCAAAGCGGAAGGGGTAATGGAAGACCTTCAAGAAGCTGAAATGATGATGAAAAGAAAAGTGAAGATGTGGGTACCAGCCAAAGCCAAAGGAATGATAACTTCTACCGCCCTCATGATCAAAACAGTGGTGATCAAAGAGGTAGAGGATGAGGGAGCTATGGGCAAGGATCTAGAAGAGGTGGTTTCAAGGGAACGTGTTTCCAGTGTGGTGAAGAATGGCATCGAGCCTATGAATGTCCATAACACGAAGGAAAGATAGACAAAAGGCCAGAAGGTCGTGGAAGGGTTGCGAATACAGATGAGGAGGCCCAATATGAACATTCAGATGATGCTAAGAGGGGAGAAGCCCTAGTTATTAGGAGAGCCCTGGTGACTGAGGAAAAGGAACCAGAATAGAGGAAGAATCTATTTCGCACAAGGTGCAAGTGTGAAGGAAAATGTTGTGATGTCATTATTGACGGTGGGAGCACTGATAATCTAGTGTTAAAGGAGATGGTCACAAAATTGAAGCTGAAAAGGGAAAGACACCCGCATCTGTATCAGATTGCCTAGTTGCAGAACGACCACAAAGCTTTGGTCAATGAGTAGTGCCTAGTAAAGTTCAAGATTGGGAGCTACCATGATGAGGTACTCTGTGATATCATCCACATGGATGCATGTCACATGTTGTTGGGGAGGCCATGGCAGTTCGATAGGCAAGCTATACATGATGGCCATGCAAACAATTATTCCTTGAAAAAGGATGGGGTTCGTCACAAGTAGAAACCCCTGAAGGAGACTGAAGAAAAAGTATGCAGTAGTGCTAGAATTTGTTATGTAGATGGAAGAAATTTTTTTGAAGGTATGAAGCATGAGCATGTGTGTTATGCATTGATTCCTAGAGTGAGTAAGGAGGATAGTGAGAAGGTTCTAGAAGAAGTTTCTAGGATGTTGGATGAGTTTCAGGATATTGTTTTTGATAATGTACTTCAGGGTTTACCACCAATAAGGAAGATCAGTCATCAGATTGACTTGATTCCTAGAGCCTGTTTGTCAAATAAGGCAGCTCATAGAATGACTCGGTGAAAATGAGGAGTTGAACAGACAAGTTCAAGAGTTGTTGAGAAAGGGTTTGATATGGGAGAGTTTGAGTCCATGTGCAGTACCTACAGTACTAGCACCAAAGAAGGATGGGGAGTGGAGGATGTGTACAGATTCCCAAGCCATAAACAAGATAAAAATCAAGTACAGATTTCCCCTGACAAGGATGGATAACCTGATGGACTGTTTGAGTGGAGCTCAGTACTTCACAAAGATTGATCTGAAGAGTGGATATCACCAGATCTGGATTCGAGAGGGAGATCAATGGAAGACTATCTTCAAGACCAAAGAGGGCCTTATGAGTGGTTAGTCATGCCTTTTGGGCTAACCAATGCACCAAGCACATTCATGCGGCTCATGAACGAGGTACTAAAAGAATTTCTAGGAAGTTTTGTTATTGTGTATTTAGATGATATTTTGATTTTTAGTAAGATGTTGGATGAGCATTTGATGCATATTCGGAGATCCTTTGAGAGGTTAAGAGAAGAGAAATTGTTGATTAATATAAAGAAGTGCAGTTTTGTGAAGAGGTAGTTAGTGTACTTGGAGTTTGTAGTCTCAGCAGAAAGTCTCAAGATGGACCGAGAGAAGGTGAAGGCTATTCTGGAATGGCCTACCCCAAGAACTACTACCGAGGTGAGATCTTTCCATGGTTGGCTAGTTTTTATAGAAAGTTCATTAGAAACTTCAGTAGTATTTGTGGACCCCTAACTGAAACAATGAGAGGGGATAGAAAATAATTCAAGTGTAGTGGAGCAGAAAAAATTTTGAACTATTGAAGAAGAAGGTGACAGAGCAACCTATTCTAGCCCTCCCAAATTTTAACAAAGTGTTTTAGGTGGATTGTGATGCTAGTGGTTATGCCATTGGAGCAATGTTGAGCCAAGAAGGTAAGCCCATTGCCTATTTCAGTGAAAAGTTAAATGATGTCAAGAGAAAGTATTATGTATATGATCAGGAATTTTATGCAATAGTTCAAACATTAAAGAAATGGAGACATTATTTGTTGCCGAAAGAATTTGTTGTATAAACTGATCATCAGGCCTTGTAGTACCTAAATAGTCAAGGAAAATTAAATTAGAGGCATATGAAATGGGTAGAGTTTTTGCAGAGTTATACCTTTGTTTTGAAACATAGGAGTGGGAAGTCAAAGAGGGTTGTAGATGCCTTAAGTAGGAGGCATACATTGATGATAAAGATGTAGATTGAAGTGGTTGGATTCAATGAACTCAAGACACTATATGCAGAAGATCCTAATTTTGCAGAGGCTTGGAAAACTTGCAAGGAACCTATTATAGTGGACAAGAAAAGGTGGCTAGATTTCATAATCCAGGATGACATGTTATTTAAGGGAAGTCAATTGTGCATCCTGAGGAGTTCCATGAGGGAGAACCTGATAAAGGAAAAGCATAGTGGAGGAATGGCAGGACATTTTGGTCGGGATAAGACCATTGCCATTATCAGTGAGCATTATTATTGGCCTTAGTTGTCACAAGATGTGAAAAATTTTGTACAAAGTTGTAGGGTATGTCAGATGGCTAAAGGAGTGAGTCAGAATATAGGCTTAGATCAGCCCTCACCGGTACCAGAGAGGCCGTGGGAGGATATAAGTATGGACTTTGTTCTTGGTTTGCCAAGGACACAACGAGGGAATGGTCCTGTCTTTGTGGTGGTTGATAGGTTTTTGAAGATGGCACATTTCATTCCATGTCAGAAGACCCATGATGCAGTCCACATTGCTGACTTGTTCTTCAAAGAGGTGGTGAGGCTACATGGTCTACCAAAGAGTACTATTTCAGATCATGACACCAAATTTGTGGGATACTTTTGGGGTACCTTGTGGAAGAAGTTGAAGTTTAGTTCTGCACACCATCCACAAACATATGGGTAGACAGAGGTTGTTAACAGGAGTCTAGGTAACCTATTGAGATGTTTGGTAGGAGATAAACCCAAGGGATGGTACTTGATCTTACCCCAGGTAGAATTTTCTTAAACAATTCTATCAACATAAGCACTAGTAGATCACCGTTCTAGATTGTGGATGGAGGTAGCCCCAGAACAACTCCAGAATTGAGGAAGATGGACCAAGAGAAGAAAATAAGTGTTGAAGCTGAAGATTTTGTAGAACACATCAAAGATATTCATGAGAAGGTAAGAGAACATATTAACAAGATGAATATGCAGTATAAGGCCAAGGCAGATCAGAAGAGGAGATATAAGGAGTTTCAGATTGGTGATGAAGTGATGGTCTAGTTGAGGAAAGAAATGTTTCCAGTGGTAACATATAACAAATTGAAGATGAAGAAGTTCGGTCCCTGTAAAATTTTGAAGAGGCATGATTCAGGGAATACAGATGAGGTAGAGTTGTCAGATGGATTCAACATTTCCCTTATGTTCAACATTTCAAGTTTGACAGAGTATCATGAAGGTGGCACAGAGGAGGTACCAACAATGGAACAGTGTGGGATTGCATCACCTACTTCAGAAAAGGAAGAGATTGAAAAAATCCTTGATAGTCATGTGGGAAGGAATACTAAGAATAGGTAGTATGAAGAATATCTAGTGAAATGGAAAAGAAGGCATGTTGAAGATTCATCCTGGTTGCCTAAAGCAAAGGTCGACCGTTTTGGTTTTCCTCCACCATCTAAGATGTGACAGGGTCACTTCTCAAATTACCCTTGGTTTCTGATGCAAAAGCATCCAGTGGTGTAAGGGCAATCTTGCATCACCCAAAAATAGTTAAATTTCAAGTTTCTCAATTTTTAGATGTTTTTACATTTTTGGATGCCCTTTTCATCATAATGAAATTCCTTATTTATGGTTTTTATTTCCTATTCCTGGGTTGAAAGATATTGCAGTTTTAGTTTCCCAAATTTGCACCTGAAAATCTTTCGAGTTAGATTTGAGGCACTTAGAGTTCCCATATCAGCCCCAAAACTTGCCAAAATTGTAATGGCAAATTTTGAGCGCGTTCTTGACTTTGAGACCTTTCCAACGGTTCAAACGGTTCGCGAATCGGAGCCCCGGATCAAAAGTTATGGCTTCGAGAAGTTGGCACACTTTCTAGAAGATACAATTGCAAATGTTCTTTTGAATTTTGAACTTCAAGTTGTAATTTTTCACCGCCAAACCACCTAAACTAAAATTTGAATGTCGTTTTGGCTCCAAAACTAAAGAGGATCTCTATTTATGGGCGGGTTTCTAATTTTTTGGTAATTTTTTTGGGACAGCTCGCATATTGCGAAAGGGTTATTCTGTAACTTTCTGTAACTTGCATGTGTTGTAGAACTTGGGGATTTGAGATCCTCTACATGTAAGAAGC